>NW_004624875.1:2339754-2499214 GCF_000247695.1 Heterocephalus glaber
TAAATAAGGATTAAAACAAATAATTGATAATTTGAAATAGGAAGAAAAGGTCCAAAGGGGTAGGAAAAGTGGGAGGGGAAGGGAAAAGGAAAGAAGGGAAAGGAAAACTTATGAGAAAAGAGAAAAATGGGAACAAAGTCCATGTAAATAGGGAAGTGTGGAGGGGGTGAAGGGTGCATAGGTAATGGGGAAAAAATAAGAACCAAGATACATCATGTACAGGTACAAGCACCCAATGATAAATGCAAACATATACCTAAAATGTACCAATAAAAGAATTTAAGCAAAAAAAAAAAAAAAGATTTTATCAGTTGGCCTAATTATTTACTCACCCCAATATCCAAACCTTTTGCCACATGACCTTGAAGCTCCTCCTACTAAAGTGGTCTGTTGACTTTGGATTTCCCCATCTGATTTGCTTTGGATCAAAGACAGAATGGGTCCAAAGGCTTGGAAAGCTCTTATGTGATTGGGTCCTCCATGCCATCTTCATGAGAAAAGCATTAGTCCCACGAGGAGGGAAAGAGACATGCGGAGGAGAGATGAACTCCCAGCAAAGCCCATCTTTGATCAACCAAAACCTCACCTATTCAAAGATATGTAAGTAAGCCCAGGTTAGCTTTAACGGCCACCCAACCAAGTCCAGCCTAGAGAATAAGCAATCATATTTTAAGACACCATGTTTTGAATTGGGTTATTATGCAGCTTTATTATACCCATGGTTAACTCGTGCAAGGATTAGTCAGAGAGCTAGTACCCAACTAACAAAGGAAATAGAAGAAAGAGAATCATCAAAGAAAGAATTTAAATAAATGTAAATTTCCCTGCACTAAAACATAGGAACTTTCAAATCAAAGTGCTACCAAGTGCTCAAAACAATAAATAGATCCACTCAAAGACATATTATTGAGAAATTTCAGAATATATAGACAAAGAGTTGATCTTGAAAGCTTCCAGAAAGAAAAGACAGGTTTCACACGAAGAATTACAGTTGTAAAATTTCTCAAAGTACAATAGTGGATACATACTAAATAATGACAAAACTTTTGGGGAAGTTATTTTCAGTATAGAATTCTACACCTTAATATACAATTGAGACATAGTTTGACAACATAAAATTGCTTTAGACATATAAGGATTCAGAAAACTTATTTTGCAAATGCCTTCACTTGTAAACTACCAGAAGATATGCTCCAGCAAATGTGAGCAGTACACAAAGAAAGTAGAATCCAGAAAATAGGATTCATCAGGAGACTGGCAGGGGAAATACCCAGAACAAAAGCTCTGCAGCAGGCATAGAGAGTGATACACTAGAGTGAAAGAAGGAATTCAAGACCCACAGCGGTAAAAAAAAATCCAGGAAACGAGAAGTGATTGACCTGTGATTAATGACTTAAAACAATGCTTAAAATCCTAGGGGTTGGGGACGTAGCTCAATAGTAGAATGCTTGCCTACATGTGCAAAGCCCTACATTCAATCCCTAACACTGAAAAAAGTGTTAATTCTTTTTCTAGAAATCCTGATAATTATGGTATGGCAGATCTGATCCAACACTCAGAAAAGTTTTAAAAAATGATGCCATTGAAGTGGACTACTGCTTCTGAATGTACTTATCGGAGTGGTTAACGCTAGATGCCACAATACATCGTGTTTATTTCTCCCTTATGCTACATTCTGATAAAGAAGCAGTCCTTTCTTTTGTATTTGCACAACATGGAACTCATGACCTGCACAACTTTCTCACTAGGGAAGAGAGATAAGAGAGTGCCACAGGCTCTTAACTGCTTTAATCCAAAGAGGTCATTCAGGCCGCCTAACTGAAAAGGAAGTTGGGGAATGGAGGGGAACAGTCTGAAAGTCGATGAGCATTAACTGTCTCTGCCACACCAGAGGGGGAAAAAATGTATGAGGAAGAAAATAACATAGCCTATTGCTTGACTGTAAGTGAGCTACATTTACACATTCATGATAATGGCTCTAGATTTGACTAAAAGTTACAATACGACTATATAAA
Source organism: Heterocephalus glaber (assembly GCF_000247695.1). The sequence continues at coordinate 2,341,770 of NW_004624875.1, forward strand.
AAGAAGAGAATAGACATATCATAGCAGAAAGTTGATAGATAAGTTTTCACACTGATAAGGCAGAAATAGCAGCAAATGCATATTATTAAAAATAGAAAAGCAAACATCAAAAGAAGCAGCTGAAAGAGTTAAAAATGTGTTGTCCTGAGAGCAAGAGTGGAGGTAGAAAGAGCGGGGAAAGAGTGCCTTTTTATTATAAGCCTTTTGATAGTTTTAGAAGCTTTATATGTATCTTATTTGGACAATTCTTAAGGCAAATAAAAAATTAAGGATAAAACAAAAAAGCCCTCTGCATTTGCCAACCATTAAGAACCTTTCTGATCCAACCTTCTAAGGTTCTTGAATTCCAAGCATCCAGGAGAGAAAGCTTGTGTCACCATTGAGATGTATTTGAATACAAACTATCACAGGTTGGAAAAATCAAAACAAATGTGGCCGTGTTGTTCTGAGCAGGAGGAGCAGGAGGGGTCTTTGTGAGATTGTGCACCCTAAGCTACAGCCAAGGGCATCTAGAATGGGCAAGGCCACGTCCAGAGCCTCACAAGTCCCCCCCCTCCCCGACTCTGCCAGACCAGGCACCAGCCTCCCTAGGGTCTTGAGAAGACAACATGCCTGGCTCTGCCCCGGGCCCCTGGCAGGTGCTGTGGGCATCAACTATAATGAGAAGCGACAGGCACAATTGCTGGAAGAACATCCTGGCTTAGAGCTCAAGCTGCCCAGAGTGGCTGGAGGGCTTCTCGAGCTGTCAAGAGGGTCCCCAAACACTCAGATGGTGCAGCCAATCTGGTCTTCGACATTAGCATCTCATTAGCATGGACTAAGGCCAACCTGGGGCCTGGTCAGCAGCCCAGCTTTGGGTAGAAGGAGAGCCTGGGTGGGCAGAGGGGAGGAGCCCAGCAGCCTCCTCCCGCTCCCTAGTTCTGCCCAACAGTCAGAGGAGACTCAGCAGAGCCCTCCACCCAGCCCAGGCACAGACTCAGCCACTAACACCCTGCCCATGCTTTCTTACGGGAAGAGCAAACTAAAGCCCCTGGAGGCAAAAGTTCTCTCTTAAGTTGTTAAGCCCACCTGGTGCCAACTACTGCAGAGGCTGAAGACAACACTGAGATAGCTCTCTGTAACCTGGTCTGGACTCCTTCTCCAGTCCCATTGTGTCCTCAAATGTCCCATGGTTTTAAGGCTTCAGCCTTTTTCTTTTTACTCTGTCTGGAATGCTTTCCCATCTCCTCAACTAAATCCCACTGCTCCTGTTGCCTCCAGTTCTCCTTCTGTTGCCTTTTCCAAGTCAGCTGATAGATCACACCCACTTCTGGACAATACGGGCTCCAATGCCAGGGCCTATTAAACACAACCTAAGTCCATAAAAGGGGGGTATGTGCATTCAGGAGGGCCCTCAGCATCCCACCTATCCTTGCTAGGCTTATGGGCTTCGAGCTGCCAGAAGCAAAGGCAGGTTGGGAACCGTTCAGTGCGCCCAGCCTTGTTTCCTGGATCACTTTCCACTTCATGCCCAGTCCCTTCAGGGTTGGTTAGCTGGGGCTGAGAGATGTGCACTGGACAGCGGGATGTAGCTAGGGTGCAGGAAAAGATCTGGGTTCAAAACGAGCTCTATGACTGGCTGCTGCAGAGCCCTATGTTAGTCCCTCCCTGGCCCTAGCCCCAGTTTCCCTGACTGTGAAGGAGGGGATTGGACCTGCTGTGACATTATCATGGTGTTCTTCCCACTGTGACAGTCTGTGGGACCAGCTTTCCCCCTGATATCCATTTCCAGAGACACCAAGATGATCAAAGCTGAGAGGTCACTGGCTCCATTCCCCTGTTCCCAGACCAAAGAGCTCTCGAGAGATTCCAGGAAACCATCCAGCCCCACAGTCTGAGACTCATGGAGGAAATGTGTTTGGGAGACCATCCATGCCCACGTCCTTCCCTGGGCCTCTCTCCTGTGGGAAATTTTTCCCAGCAGCACATGCGGCAGACAGACCGCAAGAGACACTTCAAGCTGAGCACCCGGCACCGGATGGATGAGATAATCATAAATCCACAAACTGCAACAAGATAAAATTATCATTATATGAAGTTAAATTATTAATTAGCACCTCCAAAAAAAGACCAGCACCACCTGGTCTTGAATCTTGGAAGCTGTCTTTCTGAAAGCAACAGAAATATCAAAATAGCTTATCAGTGCTTTACAGCGTGGGCACCGTACCCCGTGACTGTGAAACCCAGAAGCCTGAGGGCAGCTTCCAGCCAGGCAGCCTGCCCCGCCTGCTCTCTTCCAGGATGCGACAGGCCAGTTCAGATGAGGTTCCAGGAGAAGGGAAACAGCCCATGTGACCCATTTTGATGACTGGAGAAACCAAGACAAACCACAAGGTAGAAAGCCCACAGAAGATAGTTCAGGCAGAGGAGATACTTGTGTGCCGGGTTAGGAAGAGGGTAGGGTCTGAGACTGCCTGATTGTCCAAGGACTAACAACACTCACTCTATTGCACACCTACTGCGTGCCAGGCAGCAGGAACGCAGACATAAAGCCCATAAGTCCCTGCCTTGAGGGGCACGATGTCTGAAGGTTAGACCAATATATTGCCCTTTTCTACTCTCTGCCTTAGCGCACTTCAAGTCAAGGGACTTGGTCCTTTCTCATCACCATATTTCTGTTGTCATTATCACACCACCATCCTCCACTCTCCCCACCAGCTCCTACAGGCCACATTTACTCACTGACTCTGAGAAGCGCAGCAGCTTAATGAGGGAGGAGGAGGCTTCGAGAGCATCTTTCAAGCCAGGCATCAATCCTTGCTATGGATGCTGGTGAATTGTGACCCAGTGGAACACTCCCAGCAATAAGGGGCTGACTCACTGCCTCATCAATCAGCCCGTTGCATCTCTGGGGAGCAATTCTTCACACACTCATTTATTCATTCACTCGACAAGCATTTACCGAGCATTTACTAGAAGCTACTAGTTCTTGAGATACAGAGGAAAAAGAACCCAGTGCCTTTCTATAGGAGGTTCTCAGGAGGATAAAAGAGGCAAACAAATAACCAGGCACAGTGAGGTGGATCGGTAGAGCAGTTGGTACCTTCCATCAGGTTAGGTGTGTGGGCTCTGGGATGTGGCCATCATCACGAACTCACAGATGAAGAGACTGCAGCGTGGGAGATTAAGGAACAGGCCACAGTGACTCAGCTGGAAAGGAGAACCAGGACTTACCGCAAGCTGTCTGACTCCAGCCGGGGTCTTGGTCTGTGGATTAGAGTGTGTCATCCCTTGCTGTTTGGCAGAGGCCTGGCGGGCGACATGCAACCTAAGCCCCAGTGGTGTGTTGTGTGCTGTTCTCTGCATTCAAGTGTAGGGAATCCTCACCTAGGCAGTCTCTCCCTGAGGCTCACAACTGGCAGAGGACCCTGCATCCAACAGAGTGTGAGCTTCAACTTGGGTGGAGGCGGAGACAGGAGACAGAGACCACTTTGTCTCTCGTCTTCTTTTTCTGTGTGACCCCCAAATGGGACAAACCCCGTGGCCCAGAACCACCATGGCTCCAGCCAAAGGAGGTCTGAATAATTCGGGGCCAATGAGCAGCCCAGCTGTGGAGCGACTTTCTGGTGGCCAAATTGGAGAGAGAGTGAAAGACAGGGTAGCTGGACCCTGGAGGAGGCTGTGGTGGGGTTCCCAGAGCCACTAACAGCCAGGAAGGGAAGAGTAAGCAGGGCCTCATGAATTATTCAGCCAAGCAGCTGCTGATGCTGCCTGGGGGTGCTGATGGCAGGACAGTCGGATGTCACCTCACCCTGAGTTTCCAGTGTGGCCAGGCTCTGACCAGGGCCAGAGGGCAAAGGGATATCAGATAAGGCACAAAGCCGCTGCCTGCAAGGGAGCCAGGGGTCACATAGTAGCCAGAGCCAGGCAGAGCCTGAAACCTGGTCCTGGTTCTGCTGAAAGTGCACACAGAAGATCACATGGTACTCAGAGAAGGCTGGACTCGGAGCTGAGCCAAAGCATCAAAGCAGCTTGTCCTGGAACAACCGTTCCCTCAGCTTTCTCCACTAGGAAATAGAAGCCATGAGCTGGATTATGAGAAGGCCCCAAATGCTCCCAACGGCTGAAATACTAGTTTCCTCATTGTCTGAATCTGTCAATCCTGGCACAGTCGAGAGCCCAGTCCTGGGCACAAGGTGAATGACAGAGTCTCTCCTGGGAGAAAGAACACTGCCTGGGACCCCTGCTGCAAGCATGCAATGAGGGAGGAAGCAGAGCTCTTTCGGGTCCTGTGCTGAGCCACTCGCACAGGGGAGAGGCACAGAACCGGCTGGCAAAGGCCTGTACTCCTCCACTGACTGCCGTGTGAGCCTGGGCCAGCCTGTCTCCTTCTCCGGGGCTCAGGATTTTCTGGCTCTGACCTCAACGACACTGAGACTGGGTGGGAAAGAGGAGCTGGCTGACTGTCCCCTCAGATAGGGCTACTTAGGTGGGAGGAGGAAGCCTTTCTGGAACCCACAGAGTACAGGGCAGGCTTAGCTGGCAGGAGGTCCCAGCTCAGTTTCAGGAGGTCCCAGCTTGTGAGTTTCTGTGTTCATCCAAGAGTGATGGTGCTATGCTGAGGATGGTAAGATAGTGGCCTACAACTGCTTGGCCCACTCCGTCCTCACATGGGACTCCCACCTTGCGAGGCAGAAATTTTAACTTGGTTATGACTCCCAGGGTGAGGACCTGGAGACAGTAGCTTGGCCCAGAGAGGCTGAGTCCTTAGTCCAAGGCCACACAGCCAACAAGTGGGAGTGCTTATTTCAGAATCCCACCAGCCCTGCAGTTGGCACGATGAATAGTCTGGTTTCCGAAGCAGGAGCACCCACCAGTCACCGACCCTGCTGGACTGCAGTCCTCCAGTCTACTCCCAGCATAGCTCCCAGAGGTCAGGAGGCTACACAGGGACTTGGCTGGTCATCTGATGAACTTGACCAAGATCTAGTCCTGCTCTGCCACTTCCCACCTGTGAACAAGATTCTTGCCCTGACAGGCAGCTTCCTTGCCTGATTTTTGGGATCGCAATGCCAATCCCAGCCACATGCGCTGCCCTGTGACTATGATGGGCCTGTCCTCTAAGCTCCACTTCTTGGTGAAACAGGAAGTTCAGGATAGGACTGGCAGAAGCAAGGAGAAGCAATCTAGGCCTGATAATGAGGACAGGGCAAAGGGGAGGAGGCCACCTGGGCAGAAGCCCAGAGCAGCTGCCTAAGTGCTCTGTAATAAATAAGTGATACAGTATCAGCTACCATCTAATGTGTCCGTGGTGCCGGCCAATGGGGCGGGGCCGGGGAAGGGGTGGCTAAATGGGGAGGCTTGTTATAAACTTGGCCGCCTTTGAGCTCACTCACATATTGAACCTCTTATATTGTTAATGGGCTCAGGGGTGACAGGCTGACCCTCAAGGCACAGATCCTCTTCAGAACCAGAGGGCAAAGATATTTGGGGCAGTTGTTCCCTTGGGGGCCCAGCCATACTGACACTTCGAGAGGTTCCTGGGAGCATTGGCATCAAATCTGCAGGGGCTGGGGCTCTCCTTTTCATCCACCCTCTCAGCATGGTGCCGGGTTCTTAGCCTCGGTTTGCCTGCCTGTAAATCAAAGAGAATCTTGGAGTTTGGGAAGCTATGGTCCAAATTAAGACCACTGGTTTCCCCAGCATAGGGGACTAGAAAAGATGCTCCAGACACTCAGGCTTCCTCTGGAAGAGCAAACTGCAAGGGCCTTAGAGCCATTGGCTCCTCCAGGAGGAGGGGAAAGAGGAGAGAAGACATCTCCATGCAATGGTCTTTCTACAGCACCCCCTGAACCTCTTGTCAGTGATGGGAGCTCTCTCTGCAGACCAGAGGGGAGGGTTCTGCCTCTTGCTCAACACAAGAAGGGTCCCGATCCCTGAGGACCTGAAGCACACAAGGCTGGGTGTGGCTGACCCACTCCCTGTGTGACTTTCAGAATGCCTTTGCCTCTCTGTGCTCCCCTGTTACCATCTCTTATAAGGAGGTGGGGGCAGAATCCTCACACCTCAGTGGTGCCACACACAGAGAGAGAACTCCAAACACCTGGCTCCAGCCTGGCTGGGGCCACCAGCTTACATAAGAGACAGAAGAGCCTGTCACTGGGGCTCTAGCTCCCTATCCTTAAGCTGAGGTGTGTGGTTTCTGAAGTTTCTCCAGCCTGAGAGTCTGTGGCCAGAAATAGTGTGGTGGTGCCTTAAAAATATTAAAGATAGAATTGCCATGTGATCCAGCAATTCCAATTCTGGGTATAGAGGAAAGAGTTGAAAGCAAGGACTCGAATAGATACTCATACAACCACGCTCACAGCAGCAGCAGCATTTGCAATTGGCACAGATGGGTAGATGAAAAACCAAATGAGGTAGCTACATACAGTGGAGCAACACTCAGCCTGACAAAGGAAGGAAGGAAATGCTGACAGCTCATTCACAGAGAAACCTTGGAAACACTGTGGTAAGTTAAGTAAGACGGTCACAAGAAAGAAAAAACTGTATGATTCCATTTCTACAGAGCACCTAGAATCTTCAAAATCATAGAGACAGAAAGTACGTTGGAGATTGCCAGGGTCTGGAGAGAGCAGGAAATAGGGAGGTGTTAAATAGAAACAAAGGGTCAGTGTGCAAGATGAAAAAGTTCAGCTCAGTTGCACAATAATGTGAAAATCTGCAACACTACTGAACTCTACATTTAAAAATTATTAAAATGAGAAATTTTATTTCACATATATCTTTCCGCATTTTGGTTTTAGAATTTAAGTATCCACTGTCAGGGACTCAATGCCACACCTTGAATATCAAGTAACCTTAAGGCCAAAAGAAAAAAAAAGACACCAAGGAAATTTGTTGTTTAAAGGACCCTGCTGCACAGCCTTTGCAGCGTGGAGAACGGAGAGAGGGTCAGAAAGCTCTGGGTCAGCTACAGTTCCTCAAGCTGGGCAAAACCAAGCACATTCCATATCATTGGCAGTGACCACTGGCAGCAGTCAGCCGCTGGTGGAGGCCCAAGGCCATCAGAAGCCCCCGTGGAGGTCTTGGCTCCAGTCGGGCTCAGGTTCAAGGCCCTCTGTGGTCTGGCACCAAGAAAACTGCTCAGACTTCACTTCCTCTGGCACATCCCCACCCACCTGCATGGAGCTCACTGAAGCTCCCTGAGGCCCCAGCAGAGCCAGCCTCTCAGTGTCAACCTCTCCAGCTGCACACGCCTGCCTCACCAACCAGACTGTGAGCTCTTTGAGGGAAGGGTTGGATCCTGTTCAAGTCCTTTCTGGCCCACAACTCACCTGGGAGCCTCAATGTGCTACTCAGTAGGTACTCAAAACATTTGTGAAGCTGGGCATGGTATCATCCCAGAACTTTGGGAGGCTAAGGCAGAAGGATTGCAAATTTGACCCAAATCTGGGGAATATAGTGACTCAGTGAGATGCCGTCAATCAATCAATCAATCAATCTATCAATCTATCTATGGACTGGGGAGACAACTCAGTGCAAAAGCCCTGGGCTCAATTCCCAGTACTCCCAAAGGAAGGGAGGGAAGGAGGGAGGGAAATAAAGGAGAAGTAAATAAGAGTAAATCCCACAAGAAGTCTCTGTATTAGCTACTTAGATGGAAAAATTAAGTCCCAAGGATCTGAAACGCCCAACTTGGACCACTTTGGACAGGGTAATCTTATCTCTTCCCTCTCCCTCCCCCTTCCCTCCCCATTTCCCTCTCTCCAGTACTGAGGCTTGAACCCAGGGCCTTTGTACTGAGCTATCCCCAGCCCCACCCCCTTTTTATTTTTTCTTCTGAGCCAGGATCTTGCTAAATTGCCCCACACAGGGCTCGGACTTGCAATCCTCTTGGCTCAGCCTCTCCGAATGCTGGGATTTCAGGCGTGTGCCACCACTCCTGGTTTCTATACCAATTAATCAGAACCACAGGCCCCAGGAATCTCACTGGGGCCCAAACACTGGCTGGGTGTTTTCCATATTAATCTTTTTGAATCCTTCCCAAATCTTGTAAAGTTGACCTTGTGACTGTTGCCTATTTTACAGATAAAGAAGTTGAGGGTCCGACTGCTTACAGAAATTGCCCAAGGTCTCCCGGCCAGGGGTGCCCATCTCCCCAGCAGGTGCCGAGCTGTGAGCCAGTGAGCCAGGTGGCCTCCTGCGCAGCTTCCCGAAGCTCCTGAGCTCCTAGGCCACCTCCCAACTTACGCCTGCGCTGCCAGCTCAGCCCATGAGGAGCCAGGCACCATCACTACAGGTTAGCAAGCTGACAACTGATGGACTGGTGCTGAGCGCGCTGCTGCCTGGGCAGTTCTGTGCATCAGCTCCACAAATGCAAACTTCAGCGAGAGAGAAAAACCCTTTCCCTCCCTCAGCAAAAACCCTTCTCTCCTGCAGGGCCACGTGCACTGCTGCCAAGATGTTCCCCAGCCAAACCCCCAGCTGGGGCGTAGGGTGAGAGTCATACCCCAGAGAGTGCTGAGAGTCTTGAGGTGCCTTTCACCTGTGTGCCTGGCCCCTGCAGGTCCTCCTGGCTTCCCCCGAGAGACTGACAGGGCCAATGGCAAAGCATGGCAACAGGACACAGATCCACAGACCATGCTCAGGAACCTGATTCCTGCCCCCTAACAGGGGCACAGATGGGTGACACTCAAGGCAGAAGGAGAATGATCCATACCTCGTGTTGGACCAGAGCATAGATATTTCGAAAGTACTTCCATGTTGTCAATTAATCCCTAAAAAATCCTGAGCTATAGCAGCCAATATTTCCTATCCTCTTACTAAGCACAGGGCACTGTTCTAAGAAAGCCACCTGTATTATTTCATTTAATCCTCTCAGCCACACAGTGGGCTAGAAATTACTATCAGCATCCCTGTAAGCCAGGTTGAAAAACTAAGGCACAGAAAGGTTAAAGAACTTTTCGAAGGTCACATAGATCCTGGCTGGCCTGGCTAGGATATAAGCCCAGGCACTGTGACTCTGAATCCAGATGTGCTCTCACCTGTTCTGCTGTTTACTGATTTGGGTGCTGAGCACTTGGCAAGTATTTCATTCCTACCAGTAAGGGAACAGAGGCTCCCTTCCATAAGCCACCCGCAGCCACAGGGTCAGTGACAGGCCAAGGCAGGGGCTGAGACTGAGACTAGCTGACCTCCAGGCGGGCTCACCCTAAACGTAACACGATTCTGCCTGTGCTTCAGCTGAGGAAGCAGAGGCCCTGAGTGACTGGGATTGGCCAACCGTCACCGTGTGCAGCTGGGTAGCAGAGCTGGGATTGGAGCCCAAAGCCTGGGATCCCAAATCCAAGAAAGATGGCAGTTCAGAGGGAGGAGAGAGCCCGTCCTGCTGAAAAATCAGGAAAGGCTTTCTGGAAAGGTCAACATTAAAGACAAACCTACAAGTAGAATGAGAGGGAGGGGACCGGGAAGCAGGGGACCAGGGTACAGATGCTGGGAAATAGGAGCAGCTGGCAGTCCAGGTTGGATGAGGGCAGGAACTAGGCAGAGGGATGGCCGTGAGAAAGAGACCAGTGGATTTGATGCCATTGCCATTTGCCAACCATGTGACCTTAAGCAAGTCACTTCCCAGGCCATATAGGTCTGGGGAGGATAATATCCAAAGGGAAGAATGAACTTAGGTGCCTACTGAGTGCTGGCCCCAAGCTAGCCTCCTAAGGGAATCTCAGTTACAACACACACAATCCTGAAGGTATCACAAACCATGTTTTACATACATAAGGAAACTGAGGCTCTGGAATATAAGTATTTTAGCTAAGGGAGGTCTCAGATGAATAGTGGAGGTGGGATTTGAACTTGGTCTGCAAACAATCCGGGAGAGGGGTGACTGACACATCAGGGGATGTGGGCCTTGGAGGAGAGGGGTGCCGGGCACTGGGGAGCTATTGTAGGTCTGAGGGCTGGGAGTGTGACTTTCAGTGGCTGCTGCTCTCTCCCCTGAAAAATCAGGGCTCTTCAAGTGCCTGCTCCTACCTCTGCACCTGCCACTCGTCATCTGTGCACAGGGGACACTTCTTCCCACCCTGGTGCTAAGTAAATAAAAACAAAAATGTGGCTTAATTAAGGCGGCAGGAAGCAGGTGCAGCCTTCTGCCCATAGAGAGATGAGGGGCGTAATCGGATCAAAATGGAGGCAGATGTTCAGAGCTGGGCGCAGATGCCCACCCCCCAAAATCTCGCTCCTGGCTGCCATCCTCCCTTGTCTGCCTGAGAGAATGGGTGAGAGGTGAGGGCGGCCCAGCTAGGGAGGAGGCCCAGGCTGGTGCAACACCCCGGGCCCAGAGCAGCTGGTACCACTGGGGGCCGCATTCCACCCCATTGGTGGCTTGGAGCCCAGGCCCTGGAAACACTACCTGGATTCAAATTCTTATCATTTGCCAGCCAGGAAAACATTATTAGGCAAATAACTTTTCTGTGCCTCAGTTTCCTCATCAAGAAAATAAAGAGCTAATGTTACAGATCTCAGGGAGGCTGGAGAGGACAAAGTAGGGCAGGCCCTGAATGCCTAGAACAGGCTCTGAGTAGACCGGGCACTGGTACACCAACCATCATGAGCATCATGACTGCTAGATACACAGGTGGTCCCTACAGAACTGCTGAAGCCTATGGTCCTCCCTAACCCAGCCCAGGCCCTCTTTTCTGGCTCCTTTGTAGCCTGGCATCCATGCAGCCCATGCTCTGCCTGCCCTCCCACACTGCTTGCCTTTGCATATGCAAGTGCTGATCATGGGACGCCCTCCCCTCCCTCATTAATAAGGGCTCTATCGAAAAAATAAACAAAAATAAGGGCTCTATGGCTCCTCCTGCAAGACCCAGCTCTTGCATTCTGTTCTATCCACTCCTCTACCCTCCCTCACGCATCCTCACTTCCTCCATGGCCTCCAATACCCAGCATATCCCCCACCTCCCAGCTGTCCCATGGCTGTGCATGCAGATGCCTCCACCAGAATAAGCACCTTGGAGGGTGGAGATTATGTCATCTTCACATCCCTCCACGCTCCCAGGGTCTGGCTCAGTGCCTTACCCAGGAGGGTCCTCAGTAAACCTGAGCTTGGGCAGGGAGCAGGAAGAAAGGACATGGGGCCAAGGAAGAGTCCTATGTCCTTTCCAGTGAGGGAGAACTCCTCTTCCTCATCTGCAACAAGGGCCATGAGGTCCAGGAGGAAGGAGAGGGCTGCAGTCAGCGTGACCACTACTAATGTCCCTGATAAGTTCAAAGACATAGATAGAGACAAACTCATTCGGAGCCATCAGATCCTACCTGCCCTTTTTGGAGACGAGGAAACTGGGGCCCAAAAGCGGCAGTGAGTCATCTCAGGCATCCAGGGAACTTATGTCAGAGTTGGAACCAGCCTGAGCCCAGGCCTCCCAGGAACAATTGCCACTGTGCCACAAAGTCACTTTTGCTCTCCTGGCCCTGTGCCCTGTGACCCCCACCCAGACACCCACAGGCTTTCTCAGGGTGCTAGGTGACTGTCCATCGGCAATGGATTTTGCAGGGAATTCCAAATTACAGGGCTGGCCTCAGACAAAGGACGACTCTCTAGAATATAAAAAGAATTGAAAACAATCAGACCCCCAAATTCAAAGACCCAATTCAAAAATGGGCATCCGAAATGAACAGACATTTCTCAGGCAAAGAAGTAAAAGCAGCAAATAAACATATGAAAAAACGTTCAACATCACTGGTCATTCGAGAGATGCAGATGAAAACAACACTGAGATTCCACCTCAGTCCAGAAAGAATGTCTGCTATCATGAAATCAACCAACAACAAATGGTGGCGGGGCTGTGGGGAAAGAGGAACCCTGCTCCACTGCTGGTGGGAGTGTAGACTGGTGCAACCACTGTGGAAATCAGTATGGAGATACCTCAAAGAACTAGGGCTAGAGGTCCCATTTGACCTAGCTATTCCTCTGCTGGGGATCTTCCCAAAGAATTAAAAGAATCATACCACAGCGATATATGTGCACCCATGTTCATAGTGGCGTGGTTTGCAATAGCTAAAGCTTGGAAGCAGTCCAAGTGCCCATCAACTGGAAAATGGATAAAGAAGATGTGGTTTTTTTATAAAATGGAGTACTACTCAGCCATAAAAAATGAGAAACTAGTCATTTATAGCTAAATGGATGCATATCTAGGCCATGCTCTTAAGTGAAATAAATAGGGCACACATGTGTAAATACTGAATAGTTTCTCTAGTATGAGAAACTGATAGTGCAAACAAGGGTTACAATGATTAAAATGAATAATTGATAATTTGAAATAGGAAAAAAGTTCCAAAGAAGAAGGGGTGAAGGGAGGGGAAGGGGAAAGAAAAGGAGGGAAAGGAAAAACTATGAGAAAATAAAAAAATGGAAATGATGTCTATGAAAATAGGGAAGGGTGGAGGGGGTGAAGGGAGCACAGGTAATGGGGAAAAAATAAGAACCAAGATACATCATGTACAGGTACAAGCACCCAGTGATAAATGTAAACTCACTGTATACCTAAAATGTACCAATAAAAGAACTTAAGGAAAAAGCAAAAAACAAATTACAGGGCTGGGCCCTTGGTGGGGCAACGTTAACAGTGAGGCAGGAAGAGAGGCTGTGGTGAGTGTCAGAAACCCTCAGCCTTCCTGCCCTAGGACCCAGGAATGCTTGCTCCAGAGGAGACCTTTGAGACCTCCCCGGCCCTGCCTGTACCCCTGCCAGAACAGGGACTGGAGGGTGACTGCTCCTCCAAGGAACAGGGTGGCATCTGGTGACTCTTGCTCTGTCAAGGGTCCCTATCCAGCTCCCAGATGAAGGTGATGGAAAGGAGGGGGAGAAAGGGAGAAGAGAGGAGGATCCGCTGAGTCTCTTCTGAGACACCCTGCCCGTGCGGGCCTGAGCACTTTACCTGATTCCACACATTAACTCATTGAAACCTCACAATGCCCCACAAGGTGGACATTACTGTGCACTGTGCGGACTCAGAAACTGAGGCTCCAGGAGGTTAACAACTTGCCCAGTGTCATAGAACCAGAAAGTGGTGGAGCCAGAAATCACAAATCCCATGCGATTCATTATGCCTGATCATCAGGGGCAGGAGAAAACAGACCAGACTAGACAACCAGGAAGAAGCTGAGAAGCCACCGACTCCTTCCTGAACCCAGCCCTTTCTGGAATCAGAATCCCAGTTCCAGAGGGGTCCTGGCTTGCCTAAGGTCACACAGCAAGGCAGAATCCAGGCCTAAGCACATTTTTCTGTGCCCAGAGCCACGGTCCCCTCACAATGCTGTGAAGCTGGGCAGGCCAGAGGCCCTGGACTACAGTGACCTGCCGGTGCCTGGATGCTGATCACCGATTCCCCTGAGAAAAAGGGAAACACTCACTGCATGACACAAAAGTAGAAGGAAGGCTGGAGCGTGGGGCCTACAGATGGAGTGGGCAGGATGGATGCCCTGAGGGTCCCCAGGAGGACGGAGAAATGGTGGAGCTCATGCTCTGCAGGCACTGAGAACCTCCTCTGAGGAGTCCAATGTTGCTTCCCCACATCTTGCTTTGAAGAGCAGTCCAGACTCGCCTAGCAGGGTGCCTGATGTACAGAGAACATTCCGAAGATGCTCATTTGTTTCCTTCTTATGGGAGGAGTATCCCCAAGTTAGAAGAATAAATCCTCTGGAGGGAGCCCATGGGTCTTTATCCGGTGTTTACTGGACACCTACCACACGGTGCTGCCTCCAGGAAGCCCTACCTGAGCCCCACAAGCCCTGGCTCTCTTCAGAGTGACACAGCCATACCCTCCAACTGGCTGTGAAATTCCCACAGCCCACCCCAAGACCTTTCCAGCCCTGCCTCATCCCACCATTAAACATGATGCATCTTCCAGAATTGGACCTCTTGAGCCCAGCCCAAGGAATCAACTCACCCAAGGTTGGATACAGATGCACACTTTGTATAACATGGCTATAAGAAAAAGTCATGAAAAAAAACACTTAAAAGGTGTGAGGTGCACTTCTGATATCCTGGATCAGACTGGGAAGCCTCCTCAATCAAGATTCCAATAATTTCTCCCGATCTGGAGTCTCCAGTAGCCTTGGGGAAACCCTTCCATCTGGAATTAGGACCTTCTTAATAGACGGTCCTCCTGGCCTGTTCCCTTTCCTGTCCAAGGCAGAACCAAGTGTGAGAGCACATCCATCCCTTCTTGGAACCCTGCTACAGCAGCAGTGACGAACCTGGGAGTCAGGAAGTCCTAGCTCAGAGCCCTGCTCTGTCCCCTTGCTAACTGTGTGACTAGGAGCAGATTGCTTAATCTCTCTGAGCTTTAGGAAGATGACAGCAATCCCAGCTTGCCCCCTGGGGCTGGTGCGAAGATTAAATGAGATAATGCAACCAGAATGGCTTGCACACTGCCTGACTCGCAGGAGGAGCTCAATAAATGGAAGCTGTAATTATTAGGCTCGAGTCCCCACCTCCAAATCAATGGCTGTGTTTCTCTGTGCTCCCTCCATGATGTCAGCATTGTGCCCTATGGGAAACAGCAAAGTCCTTTCCCCTGGCTGCCCCTCACCCCCAGTCTCAGAGGGTGAGGGCAGCCACACATAGCTGGGGATGGGTCCTGGTTCCATTAGCAGCAAGGGAAAGGAGCAGAGACACGCACTCCCCTAAGAGGGAGGTGATTTTTCACTTCACCCACCAATAATGGAAGCAAAGTGAACAGGGGCAGAAGGGAGGGCGGCTGGGAAGAGGGAGTGCTCACAGGGTCAGGAAAGCCTGACCCCTGCGCTTCCGCCCACGGCCCAGAGAAGCTGTTCAAGCCATTTGGAGGTCCCAGCCCGACTCTGGCCCTTGGGCAGATGCTCTGCCATTTCCTCCCCGGTCCCAGGGAGAGATAGAGCAGTCAGCCAGTGTGGCCACTCACAAGGATCACTATGGCCTGGGCACAGCTTTGGTGACAAGGTAGTTCTCGAGCTTCTAAGCCTCAGTCTGTTTCTCTCTGCTTCTCAGAATTGCAAACATGTGTAAAGATTCCTGGAGAGCTGCATTTGCCCAACTGGCTCTCGTCAGAGATTTGGGGGCCAGACAATGGCCAACTGCAGTCAGAGAGCAGGTGGCATCGAAGCCTGGATGGGAGGAGGCCCAGGAGACCAACGGGAGCAGAGGCAGGTGCAAGAGGGGACAGAGCAATATCACAGCAAAAAAGTAGGGAGACTGCTGTGGAGATAGGACCCCCGTCTCCCCAGGAAGTGGCTCCCCAAACTGAGGTACTCACCAAGCCCTTGAGCATAGCATTGGCAAAAGCTGAGGTCAACGATAACAGCTTGGCCAACAGCTCAGCTGAGTTCCTCATTCCTCCCTCCCAGGGACAGCATGGGTCCTGTTGTGGGCATGGATGAAACCACAGAAAGAAGTGTAGGGGTCCAGATATCTGGGGATAAGACAGACAATCAGCCAAGGCACACTGTGGGCATCTCTGGATGGGGGAGTCACAATACTGTCCCCCCGGTGCATGCTTGGTGTGGGACGAAGAGTCTAAGCTCCAGCTGAGCAGCAGGCCAGGTAAGAAGTGCTGACCACAAGGCCCCCAGAGTGGGTCTCCTGGGAGCTGAGAGAAGCAGTAACATAATCCAGGGCACCGACAGGATGCTCCAGGAGCAAGGGCAACGAGCCAGAGCTCAGGGAGAAGCAGCAGTGGCTACTGTGGAGGCAGGAAGACTGTCAGCTCTTTCCTGTGAGGACTCACTCTAATTCGCTTCCTGTGCTTGCTCAGGAAATCTTCACTGGATGGATGGATGGATGGATGGATGGATGGATGGATGGACAAATGAAGAGGCAACAAGACATTAAAATCAAAAGCTACAGATGTGGGGATGTAGCTTCTTTTACTGAATCCTTTGAACACTCCCTGACATGTCCAAAGACCCAAGTGTGCTTGACACATCTTAGTACCAGGATGATGTTACTGGTGTCCTGGCCTTTACTCTCCAGCCATAGCAAGCTGCTCTTTTGAAGGAACACTGTACTGGGGGGTCAGCCCCCTCCATTCAGAAATGGCTTCCTAACTTGGTCCCAGACTGATGTAAGGCCCTGGGCAAGTCACTCCTGGGGTTTTTGTTTGTTTTTTGCTTTGTGTTTCTTTCTGTTTTTGTGGTACTGGGGATCAAACTCAGGACCTTGCACTTTCAAGGCAGGTGCTGTGTCACTGACTTAAATCCCCACCTATCCCTGGGGTTTTAAGTAGCTCGATGATTGATGGTGGGGTCAGGCAGGGTGGCTCTCCAACCACCTATAGAGGGTAGATCTGTTGAGTCTGGAGACACGGGGCAGGTGCTGCTCTGTGCAAACTGCCCCTTTGTGCTCACCTCTGATTTCACCTCCTTCTCCATTCAGTCTCTGAGCCCCTGTGTTTCAGCCACCCCACTGTTCCCAGCACCACCCCAAACCCTGTAGCAACACAGCAGCACATGGTCAGGCTCATAGTTCTAGGAGTAAAATGGGCTTCAGGTGATCAGGCCCAGCCCAGTGTCATCAACTGAGAATTCAGTTTGGAACCACAAACATTAGATGCTTAGTGTGTGTCAAGCACCATGCCAGGGACAGTGGTACACAGATGGGGCTTAGGAAGGACCTGCAAAGAAAGCAACAAATCCCTTTCCTCCCCCTCTAATGTGCTGGGCTGACCTGACACACACATAAACCAGGTCCCCAGGCTGGAGAACAGGGTGGCTTTAGAACTCTCCATGGCAGAGGGGGCTGGGTGTTCTCTGGGTGAGAGAAAGGAAGCTGCACTGGCTTTGATGGGCAGACAGGCTCAGAGGGATGGCAACAGCTTCCCCACACAACAAGGATCAGGGAACAGGCTATTAAAGGCACCCTATTGGGCTCCTTATTCCTGGACATTGCCTGGGTGCCTGCCAGCCACCAGCATCTTCCTCCTCTGATTGTGCTCCTCCATGCATTCTGTTACCCCTCAGTCTGAAGTTGGTCCTTGACCACAGACAGCACTGGGCTGGGATGTTATGTGGGACCAATGACAGCAGAGTGGAGATGGCAAAAATGCCCTTTATAGAGGGAAGCAATGAGGGGGGCAGTCCCTCCCCACCCCACAGAGCACTCTCTCCCAATGTCAAGTGCACTTGCAAAATAACAGGAAGAGAGGAGCAAGGGCTGGCTCCTGCTTTGAGATGAAATCCTCCTTTCTCTGTCTCCAGACTCCATTAAGCATTCTGGAGGAGATGGGAAGTGATTATGGGGAGAGAGCGAGAATGAGAGAGAGCTCATGGCGGGGGAGGGAAGGGGAGGCAAACCAGTGAGCGCAGGCATTAGTGTACACACACACTCACACATTCCCTTATCTGATTAGAGATCCAAGGGAAGTCAAAAGCTTCTGGAAAATTAAAATGACCCACTGGGTTACCCAGCCAAGACCTGCCTGCAGATTATGAAAACCAAGTTGAGAGGGGATTTCCTTTGCTCTGGTAAATCCCCAAGCTCTGTTCCTCAGGCCAAAGGGCAGCAAGCCTGACAGAGAGGGGAGCTCAGGGTGGCATTTGTCCCCACTGGGCTTCCAGGCCTCATGCAGCAGATCTGTGACTGGTGGCTGGAGCCTATACCCAAGTCTCTGCACATAGTGTGCCCAGAAGAGAATGAAATCTAGGGGGCCTGTGAGATGCTTACTCTCTGCTCCTGCCTTCTCTGAGTGCTGGCTCTGGCCTCTGCTCAGAGTGCACTTGTTGGGGGCGGGGGGTTTCAGCCTCTTCCCTATACTCTGACCACTGAGCGGCATGCCCAGGGATGCTGTGCTAGGACTGGCATGGATCCAGCCTCACTTTGGCGATCCCCTTGCACTACTGGCTTAGATAAATGTCTTTCCTCTCTGGACCTCAACTTCCCCTGCTGTAAAATGTAC
The DNA here is from genome assembly GCF_000247695.1 of Heterocephalus glaber. Next base: position 2,359,688 of record NW_004624875.1, read on the forward strand.
AACAAGACTCAGTGCTCCAGATAGGCCCCTTTGACCGTAGTATTCAGGATTTTAAGGCAGACTAAGAACGGATGATACCGTCCACAGGGACCGGGGCCACTAAGCTGACACGTCCACCCACTAACTCTCTGTCCCTCTGTGATCAAAAAGACAAGAATGAGATAAGTTGCTCTAGGACCCAGCCACCGGGGCCTGGGTTAACAGGGGGAGGAGAAAGTTTAAATGTCAGAGACAACATCAGCTTCAAATGGAAGCAGCCTCTCCAGCATGCCTGCAGAGCTGTTTGCCGAATGCTATAACATATTTGCAAACATCCCAGAATACACATACTAAGAAGCTAACGAGTTGCCTGGCATTGAAAATATATAACACACAGTGTCAGATATAACTAATAAGCATCCACAATGGAATTTTTTCCCTGCTTGTGCTGGAATGTTTCCCTTGGATTTTGGTTGTGTTCTGTGTTTTGAAGAGTTCATTCTTCTACTGTTACAACTGGCCAGGGGTGATAACTTAGCAATTTAGCCAGGCCTAGAATAAGTGCCCTGTATACCACTGGCATTCAATGGATATTTGTGGGGGCGAGTTAACCACCCCTTCCCTGGTAGGATCCATTTGGGCCTCTCTGGTCCCCTGAAGCCAACGAGGCCAGCCGCTACACTAGCTCTTAATTCCTCTCCCTTGGAGGATCCTCTAAGAATCTTGGCTTTATCGGCTCTGGAAACATCAATTCGACTACTCAGGGACCTGCTAGTTTCTTGGCAATTTGCTCCTGAAACATTCTGGCCCAACCCTGACGCCCTAAACATGAGATTTCTCAAATCCAACAAATAGGAAGGCTGCACTTCTGGTTTTTCCCCTGTGAGCTGGGGGACTTTCTGTCATGCCTCTCTGCCTCCAGTGTGGGAGCTGTAGGAAGAAGATGGGGAGGGGGCACTTCCGGGTTGCTGTGAAGCTTCCTCGGGGACAGGGGTGGACAGGGAAGGCCTGTGTATCTCCTTATGTTTATGTGCATGCCTCCGTCAGCAGAAGCTGTGTAGATCTCTGTTATATGCCAAGCACGACACCAAGTGGGGAATGGAGTTTTCTCTAGGGCCCTTGTTCTTGAGGAACACAGTGGAGAAAGAAACAAGAACAAAAGTCAGGGCTGCATGAACAGCAGTAGCAGGGGAGGTTATCTGGAAAGGACATTAAAGATCCTCAGGACCTGGTCCAATTTTACCTCCACCTCATGGGCGCTGTACGATCTTGGGCAAATCACTTGCCCCTCTAGGCCTCAGTTCTCTCAACTGCAAAGTGAAGAGAGGATTAGTTATCCCCAAAGGCTGTTTTAAGGACTGAATTGGAGGACCATGTCATAGCAGTGATGCCTGGTGCAGATTGAGGCTTGCTAAGGGAAGACTGGAGCAGGGAGTTACAGACCCATGAAAGAGAGGGCTAACAACTTTTCTTGGGTTGGGGAAGATCTGTTCAAAGATGTGGTCTTTGAGCTGTATCCTACAGAGAAAGAAGGTAATTATCCGGAAGAGACAGAAAAGGAGGCAGGCATATAAACAAAGCCATAGAGGCCTGGAAATACTGAAGAACTGGGAGAATCATGAGAAGCTGGGATTGCTGGATCCTGAAGTGCCAGGAAGAAGACATAAGGATGAAGCTGGAAATATGAGTAAATACATGAAACTACATTTGAGCTGTTGGAGAATTTTGGCAGGAGACTCTCATAACCAGACATATGGTACAGACCAAGCCCTGGAAGCTGAGTTGGGAGGGTAAGTTTGGGATCTGGGGAGATTGCAGACATTGGCAATCCACATAAGAGACAATACACTTGAATGAGGTAATGATGGTAGAAGGCGGAGGGAGTAGCTTAGGAGATATTCATGTTAGGAAGAGGGGAAGCTTGGGATATATAAAATAATGACTAGGAGTCTAATAAGCATGATGGGAAATTCAGTGGACCATGAAGAGCCTGGGAAGGCAGGGAATGGAGAGGATCAGGGGCTGGGGAAGAATATCCAGTCATGGATACAGTAGTGACCCCCAATCTGTATGGATACATCCCAAGATCCTCACAGGATACTGGAACCATGGACAGTACTTGACCCTATATATACCATATGTTTACTTTATCCAGTAAAGAACTTTCACCTTTTCACTTAAAAGAAGCACTTTATGGCTTCCCTTCAGCCATCTGGATTGTCAGCATCACTACTTTAGTGCTTTGGAGCCACCATTAAGCAAAATAAGTGTTACTTTAACCCAAGAACGGTGATGCGGATGGTTGATCTGATAACTAAGAGACTAACATATACAGTGTGGACAAAGGGATGAGTCACTGCATGAGTGGCATGGAGTGGGAAATGGTAAATTTCATCACATTATTCAGGACATGTAACTTAAAACTTATGACTCACTTATTTTTGGAATTTCCCATTTAATGTTTCCAGATGTGGTTGATCAAGGATTCCTAAAATCCCAGAAAGCAAAATGACAGATAAGAAAGTGTTGCTGTGTATTGTGGCTAAGTGGTGCTTCGAGTGAGGAATGCATGTGGATGGGTCAAGAAGACAACTGGATAAATATCTGATGCAACACCTGGGCTGGGAGTTAGGTGGGTGCTAGGCACTCATAAGTTGTTACTTGAGTGAATAAGGAACGTCAGTACCAAGGACAGAGATGAGAGATGGACCAGCATCCACAGGCAGAAAAACAAAGGGGACCCGGCTGGGGATTTAGCTCAGTGGTTCGGCCACCTGCCTTGCAAGCGCAAGAGCCCGAGTTCGATCCCCGGTACCAAAACTAATGATAATAATAAAGGGGACAGCTGTCATGCAAGACCAAGAAGAACTGGTCAGAGAGGCAAGCAATCGGGTGAGAGGGGTAAAGGCACAACTGGGAAGATGGCCAGGTCACCCCTTCCTCTTCTACCTTTTTTCTTTAATCTGGCCCACGGCAACAAAGGTGGTTTCAAACCTAAAACAGACCACTCAATTCTTTGTTCCTACTTTATGGTTCCTTCCCTTGTCATTCAGAGTAGCAGTCAAAGTCCTCACCCCAGCCTCCAAGACTATGGACCAGGCCCCTCATAACTTGGATCCCACCTCCTACTACTGTTCCCTGACCCCCTTCCCTCCAGGAGCACTAGCCTCACTAACTACCCCTTGAACATGACAAGGTGTGCTGCTACCTCAGAACCTTTGCACCTGCTGCTCCCTCACATTGAACCCTCCACCCCAATATCCACATTTCCCCCTATCCTGCATTTCCCCTTCATTTCAATTTTCAGCTCAGATCCTGCCCTGTCACAGAGGCCTCTTATGACCTCAAACAGCATGGGTCTCCTACCACTCCTGTCTCCTTGTGCTTCTCTGCTGTTTCTCTGTTGCAGTTACTGCCACTGATGCTATGTGTTTCTTTATTATCTCTGTCATCCCTCTGGGATGTAAGCTCCATGACAGCAGATTTTTTTTTCTCTTTCTCCATCACTTTATGTCTAGTATCTAGGATCCTACCTGGCACATAGTAGGGAATGAGAGAGTGAACTGAAGAAGAAAACCACATGGCTCCTATTGCAACTGGCAAGCAGTATTTCACTGGCAAGCAGGATGTCACTGGCAGCCTTTCTTGGGGATGCCTGATGGGGATGGAAGCCTGGCGGCAGCAGGCAAGAAAGACTGAGATGGGAAGGAGCAAATCACAGTGGGGCAAGAAAGACTGTTAACTGGGAGAGGGAGCTAGCAAATGTTTCGAGGATACAAGAGACTTAAATATACTCTTGTGTTGAGAAGAGTGAAAAAGGGAGCAAGGCTGAAGATGCAGGAGAGGGGGAAAGTATAATTGATGGGCCAGAGTCCCAGAAGATGCAGGCAGAGCTATAAATTGCTGAGAAAATAAAGTAGATTATTGTTTCCCTCTGTTTCTCCCAGGAAGGCTGAAGCGCTTGCAGGCTACAGAGCTCTCACTCCCCCAGCCTTGCTGCTGTGAACTTGGATGAGTTAACCTTTCTTGTCTCCATCTCCTCACCTGAGATGGGCGATGAAAAGTCCCTGTTTGTGCACTGCTGGCAGAGTCAGTGACAGAACTCATTTGTAAAGTGCCTGGCACTTGAAGAGCACTCAACAAACACCGGGCCCATTTCTTTTTACGTTACCATCTGCTCCATCAAAAAGGAAATTTGACAACGACTTCCTTGACAACATCAGCCAACACCAGGCCATGCTCTTCTCAAATACAGCTGCTGAGTAGCCTCCACAGCTCAGCCTCCCTAACAGGCTCTCCCATCACAGCCCCATGGGCCCACACCTGAATGTTGAGTGCAAGTCCCCAGTGCCAGCTGGGCCATGAGGGTCCCCTCAGAAGGCCTCTATTGTCACTGACTCCAAGATACTCAGAGCCACCACCCCAGAGCCCCAGACCCTAGCAAATACTGAGAAGGGTGATTTGGCCCTAAATGGCTCTGGTTTTACCTCCTAGCTCTGCTCTTAAGCAGCTGTGTAAGCCTGGTCAAGTCACCTCTCCTCTCTAAGCCACTTAGCCATCCTGCAAAGCAGACTCTATGTTCCCATTTTACCCAGCAAGAAACTGAGACTCAAAGAGGTGAGATCATGGACTCAGGGTCACAGGGCGTCAGTCCGGGTGCCTGCAGTAAACCAGAGCCATGTGGAAATGGAAATAACCTGAGGAAAGTTGAGCAAAAGGTTTACTTGCAAAGGCATGGCCAGAGTCAAGAAAACCTTGGGGATGTGGAAGTATCTGAGGGCAGGTAACGGACTACAGGTGTCTTTCCCAGAAGGGAAGATTCCCAGAACCCAAGACAGACAGGGCTGTGTGGAGAGGGCCACCTGTCAGCAACCCTGACCTTGCTCTGAGGCACCCTATAGGGAGACAGATAACCTACCTCTCTGTCCTCCCTCCCTCTCATCTCCAATGGTGCCACCAAGGGATGAACCAGCCAGGAGCCAAGGGCAAGGGAGCCCACAGCACAGTGCATCCAGACCAACCTGCTGTTAGCAGGGGCTTGTAGGCTAGAGGGCAAATGGAAGAAATGCAGAACACATGGCTAGGTCAGAGATGGCAGACTGAGAATCTCATGGGGATGGTCAGTCCTTTTCCACTGCAATGTCATTTCCTGTAGAGCCTCAGAAATGCTTTCTGAGGGTGTGCGTATATGAATGGATGAGTGGGAGGATGGATGGATGGCTAGGTGGATGGATGGATGAATGGGTAACTCCTGCAGACTTCATTCATGTGGCTTTGATTAATCTCAACACCTGACTAGAAATACAAGCCTTATTAGAAGCTTTATTTCTAAGGCATAAATGCGTTCTAAGAATAAGAGCCTCCTTCCTAATTTCTAAGTCCCTGTAGGAGTTACCTGTCTCTCTCTGGCCTCTGGCTCATTTTTCCTGCAGTGGCTGCTTTAGGAGCTGCTCCTCCCTCCAAGGCTTGAGCCCTGTGCCAGGCTGAGCTGCATTCAAACAGAGTAAAGAAAAGGCAGGGGTCAGAGGGGGCCACTGCCTTGCTCCATCCCTGTGGAGCAAGGCTGAGGTAGCCAGGCCCTCTGTGAGTCCCACAGAGCTGTGGGGGTGGGAGGGGGAGGAAAGTGGAAGGCAGGATGTTCACTATAATTATTTTCATTGATTTGTCTACTCTGATCTCAAGTGCTGCGAAGCCGTTGTGACATTTAATAAAAATAATTCAAGGTAAAAATACCTCTTCCTCCCTACTCCCTCCTCCCTCTTCATCAACACCACCTCAGCTTTCTCCTCCCATCTAATGGGTGCTCTGAGCCAAGTACAGAAACAGGCCAGCAAAGGCGGGGATCGACCATGGGAGCAAAGGCTGGCAGCCTGGCATCTGTAGCCAGGAGTTGCAGCTGCGCTGTTGCTAGCTGGCTGGTGACTACAGGCAAGCGGCTGTCCCTCTCTGAATGTTGCTGCCTTCAGCTGTAAAGTCCTGATTAGGAGCCCATAGCCCAAGATTCTAATGTGCTCTTCAGAGACAGAGTGACAGGAGCTTCCTGTCATTTCCTGCATATCTTGTTTGTACCCACTAAGTTCATTTCTGATCTTCATCATTTGACCACAGGAAGCCCTCCCATGCTGCTATTTCTTTCTGGTTTCCAGGCTTTGGGTAGGTCCCAACTTTCCTTTCTCTGCTTTTTCCATTTTTAAACGAATTATATTCAACCCATTATAGAGAAAGGACAAACTGAGATACTAAAGTGGCAGTTAGTGCCACCTTGTCTTGCCCACCTATTATATCCCTGATGCTTTATGCGAACTTGAAGCCTGATAGCAGCTCTAGGATGTAGGTGATTCCTGAGGAAACTAAGGCTCAGGGAAGTTAAATCAGCTACCTACACACACATAGTCAGGAAGCGCTGATCTGCCTCAGCTCACCTTGAGTCTGGAGCCCTCTGCACTCTCCAGTGGCTCTCCTTGCAGCTCCACCATGTGCCTGAGGCCAGGCCCAAACCCAGGCCTCCTGCCTTCCAGGTAGAAAAGCTCCAAGATGCAATCTGAGTCAGCAGAGAGCAGGCAGTAGGAGAGGGAACCAAATTCTGCAAACCTCCAACTCAGAGTTCTGAGGGCTGGAGCCATCCTGGGCTGTCAGGAGGAGACGTAATCAGGGTGACCTCATATGTTTCACAGATTCATTAAAGTCTGTGTTCTGGGGTAAATGATTGCTTTCCCCTAGTCCTGCTGAAAAGAAAATCGATCGCCTCCTTGTAGATTTAGAACAGGACAGTTGGCAATTAGAAAACACTTCCCCAGGCAGGTGCTAGGGAAGGGGTTCCATTCCACATCTCACTCATTCCCCAGCACCACGGTAGCAGGGCCTCCTGGCTTGAAGCAGGCCAGGGAAGTCCCAGGTTGGGTGCAGGGACGTGTGGCCACGGACTCGCTTGTGTCCCCCAGGCTCTGAGATCCATCTCTGCTGCTGAGGCCTCTCTCAGGCTTTCGCTGTCTTTCCCCACCCCCACCCCATCCCTGCCCCTGACTGCTAATGGATTTCTCTCTGTGCAGAGAGATTTACTAAACAACCGAACTAGGACGCATTAAGTCTGTGGGTTTGGAGGTTTGTTTTAGAGCAATTCTCACCCGGAGAACTGGCCGCTGAAATTAAGATGCATTCTTCTCAGCAAATATTGATTTCAACAAGAAGCAAATCCGAGAAGCTGCTTGCTGGATTTAAACTCTGGTGGCTACGGTTTGGACTAAGGGAGGGGTCACCGAGGGGCTCCCCACCAGAGGTCCAGAAATAGGGCGGTGAAGAAAATGCCGAGTTAGGAAAAGGCCGGAAACACGCCACAAGAATACACCCCACGGATACTCACTTTGAGCCCTACAGATCAGGAAAATAGCAATTGTTCTATACAGCATCAGCACTGCCCCTGGCGAGGTGAAATTCGTGTATCACAGGCTCAGACTCATGCTTCCCTTTCAAGTTGGACCACAGAGTGCTCTCTCTCCGGGTACCCATACTCAACCAACTCTATCTTTCCTCTCCATTCCTGCCATTATTCTGTCCATTCAGAAACAAGACACCGGTCCATACGTATCTCTTCCTCCTCAAGTTTGCTTGCTTTGCTTCTGTTTCTCCCTGACATTTTCCAGGGATTGGACCCACATCTTGCACCTAAGTTCCCCAGTGCCAAGAGCTTAAGACCTTTGGAAATGAGATTAGTTGATCTAGGTTCTTGATCTAATTCAGCAACACTGTAATCACAGGATCTTGGGCAACAGGGTTTCTTCCTAATCATCTTTTTCCTATTTCTAAGAAACAGAGCATCCTCTGCTATCAAGCAGAGAATTGGACTGGACAAAAGAGACTGGAAGAATTTTCTCAGCTACTAAAATTAGAATGCAGCAGCTGAGGTTCTTGGTTCTAGATAACAACCACCCACCCCTGCAACCTTCTCCACACTTGGCAAAGGCTCTTGATGGAACAACCTTCAAACAATGCTCTCCCTTACCCTCCTTAGGCAAGAAAGAAAAATGGTTCCGATTCATGAAAATCTAACACAAAAGAAGCAACACTTTTGACAGAGACATTTGGACACTTCATCAAAAAAGATATACAAGCAAAATAATCAACTGAAAAAGTGGTCCACATCATTTGTCAAAGACCACCCTCTAAAATGTCAGAAAAATGGTTGATTTCCTAAAAAGTAGCAATATGAAGTGTTGGTGAGGGTTACCAGTAGGAAAACAAAAATCTCCAGACACTCTGAAAAATGATTTGGCAGTTTCTTATAAAGTTAAACATACACTTGTCCCATGACCTAGTAATTCTGCACCTAGGTATTTACTCAATATAAATAAAACCTGTGTTTACCTAAAAATCTACATGAGAATGTTTATGGCAGTTTTATCAATAATGGATAAAAATTTACAATAATTCAAACACCTTTCCATGAGGGCATGGATAAACACATTGCAGTACACCCGTATAATGGAAAAGTACCTAGAAATAAACATCAGTGAACTACAGGAACATCAAAAGACATCACCGATGAATCTCAAATGCATTTTGCTAAGTGGAAGAAGCCTGTTCCGAAAGGCTAGATACGAAATGCTTCCACTCACATGGCTTTGTGGACCAAGGAACACTAGAAGGATGGGTAAAATTTCAGTGATTCCCAGGGGGAGACTTGAGAGAAGAAGCGGAGCACACAAGAGAACTCTGGAGAGTGGTGGACGCTTTCTGCATCATGATTACAGTGATGGGCATGTGACACTGTGCAGCTGTCAAAACCCACAGAACTGTGCACTACAAAGAGGAAACTTTTCTGAGGGCATCCCTAAATGTAAATTTTTAAATGAAAACAAAAAATTTTTTAATGAGAACAAAAGCCAAAAATATAGGGCCAGGGATTTAGCTCAGTGGTTCCACCGCCTGCCTCGCAAGCACAAGGTCCTGAGTTCGATCCCCGGTACCAAAAAAAAAGAACAAAAGCCAAAAATATGAACATGGCCATTTCAACACAGTGCTGTTAAGATGGCCCCATCAAGTGAAAATGGCGGCCCAGACAAATGGCTGTACTCAGAGTCCTTTCCCGCCATCCCTGTGCATCCCACATGTCTGAGATAGACATGCGAAACCTTTCAGGAGGAGCAAAGAAATGATCACTGCTCCCTCTTTCCCCCTTCAACATCTTTCAACTTCTACTCTGTGTCCTCAGAAGCAAGTGAGTACAGAAGGTGGGAAGCCCTGGAGCTGGGACAGCCTGTGAGCTGAGGCTGTGGGGAAACTGGCACTTACAGTGGAGCAGGTTGTACACCACAGAGGCTCTGGGCACCTCCAGCTGCTTCATACCATGTGAAACCTGAATTCCAGGGTAGGGAGGCAGACACTGGGTCAGGGCAGAGTCCCAGGTAGCCATGGACCCTACTAGTAGAGGAGGAAGAAATCCCTCATAAAATATGACAACACAGAAAAGAAAAAAGAGTGGCCTGGTACCCAGATTTGAAGGTTTGGTGCCAACTTGTCAGGTCAATTGGCCAATCCATCTTTCCACTCAATCCTCTGTAATCTTGAACAAATTGATGGCTAAGGCCTTAGGTTACAGCTTTGCTTTGGCTTTATCATGTGTGAAACTGGGGAAATAATCTTACCCACACCATAGGGTTATTATGTGAGTTAATATTCATTCATTCAACACATACTCACCATACTCATGTGTATTGGTCATCTTTTATGTGCCTGTCATTGTATTACATGCATAAGATTTGCATAAACCTTGCTATTGTGATGGAATTCACATTGTAGGGGGCAGAGACAGGCAATAGTAAAGAAGTAGCTATGGGATGTGGCCAATGGTGGAAATGCTAGGAAGAAGGGACTAGAAGTTATCAACATTATAGGGGTGCTATTTCATACAGAATGATCAGGAAAGGCCTCTCCAAGGAGATGAGACTGGAACAGAGATGGAAGGGAGAGATGGACTGAAGGAGAGTGATCAAGGTGGCGGAACCCCATGGGTAGACACTCTGAGACCAAGGTGGTCTCAACAGAGCTGAGGACAAGCCAAGAGAGAGGCTGGTGTGGCCTCCTTGGAGGGAGAAGAGTAAAGACAAGGTCAGAGAAATAGCAAGAGGCCAGATGACAAGAAGCCTACTGACCATCATCTGTGCTTTCTCTATTATTCAGAGTAAGGTCAGAAGTCACTGAAGCTTTTGAGGACTGGCATCCTCAGACTTGTGTTTTTTTTGAAGGATCCCTCTGGGCAGTTTGTGAGGAACAGAGGGCAGCAGGGGCAAAGTCACCCAGTGTAGTCAGGAAGTTACTGGGTAGTCTCAGAGAGATGATAACAGAGCAGGCACATCGGCAGTGCTAAGTGTTATCTATGATTTCTGTTGCCAGCATCATCAAGTTCATCACCATTGAGAGAGAAAGGTCAGAGAGAGCCTAAACCACCCTGTGTTCACAGAGGGAACAAATGCAGACTGCTGAACCTCACACGGGGCATGTGAGCATGGGGATCCATCTTAGGGGACCAGAAGCTCTGGACAAAGATTTTGTGCTACTCACACCTCCTTGATCCCCTGAAAAAAGTGACAGGGCCTTGGGGCACACACATTAGTTTAGAGGAAGAACCAAATGAAAAGTCTGGGAGCAGCAGAGCAGCCAGCTAGAATGAGGAAACCAAAAGAAAGGAGCCCATGCTGAGCAGCACACGTTGACTATCTGTATAATCAGCTCATTTCATCCTCAAAAAGCATCTGAAGAAGCTCAGTATCCCCATTCTTCAGATGGGAAACACTAACAAGCCAGGTACTAGTGACAGATGCAAGATTCTGACGTGGATTTGGAGGGCCTCCAGCATCTCTGCCCCTCAGTGTGCAGCTGGGCCTTCCCAGGTGGAACATGCGCAGTCCATGACTCAGCACAAGGGCTCCCAAAAGCATTCATTCCGCAAGAACTGCTCTGAAAGCCTGGGCCTCCTGAGATCTCCAGTATCAACCAGCTCTGAGATCACACTTTCTCTTGCCCCTTTGTTTACAAAAGTAAGATCTCTTCTTCAATATGGAAAGCAATAGTTCTCCAAGAAGTGTCATCTCTCTTGCCCACTGCTTTTTGCAAATACAGTAATGGTGTACTCTAACTTGGTAGAAACTTCCTGATTGATTTCAGGGGAAAACACTTATCTATGTCGAGCAACTTAACCTCATGGAAATTTTCTGGCCTTTCTGTTCTAACAAAAAGCCCATCAGAGCTGCTTCTCTCAGAGTTAACCTATGAAACATCACGTATGATTGTGTCGAGTGCAACCAAGTATTCTTGGAGAAAAGGGTCATTCTAAAACCAGAAAATAAAAAAGTACAAGATATGCCAGAATATCTCTAAGCCAGAAACAAGGAAACAAGATTTCTGGGTTAATGTCAAAATGACAAGGGAGCCAACTTATTCAAGGCTCCGGCTGGTCAAAGATGATATTATTTGAGCATCCAGGAGGACAGTAACTATACTGTATTAAAAGACATCAAGCTGTTTAAAGCCATGAGTTTATTGTGATACTCAAAAAAATAAAATAAACCTCATTGGTGGTCTCTGGAGGATACTAGGGAGCCAACTCAATACTTTGAAAACAGCCAAACAAATAGAAAGAATCAAACATTTATCTTGCTTTCCTATACAAATGATACCACTGGTAGCCAAGTACTGTATGAGAAGAAATTTATATAGAAGTATTGCAGCACTGATTAATGAAAACTAAATAATAATAATAAATAGATGATAATGAAGGATGAATAAGTGCTGTATCATTTTGTGACAACAAATAGCTTAGTAGATATAGGAAAGACAAATAGACATTGATCTCTCCTAATAGAAGAACACACCATCACCCATGTGGTGGCCTTGAAAACAATAAATCAAGCTTTAATTTGATATGAGTCCAGATTTATCTAACTGCCTCTTTACAAAAAATTTAGGGACAGAGGAGCCCACTAAATGGCACCATACCATTCAGCAAAATCAGATTGTAGGAAAATCTATAAGACAGAGGACTCAAAGGAGTTAAATTAAAGAAGAAAATATAGATAGAAGGAAATTTAAGAGTCACATCAATCAATCAGAACATATAAACCTATTGGTTTTTATAATAACAAGTAAAATGCAAAAGGAAAGTCTGAGCCAATCAGGGAAATTAAGTATTTGATAAAATTGAGTTATTGCTGTTTCTTTTTTGGTGTGTGCATCAGCTAGCTACTGCTTTGTAACAAATCATCCTAAAATTTAGTGGCTTAAATCAACAACTGTTTAGTTTGATCATGATTCTCTGAGTCAAAATTGGGCAGATATGAGCCATTCCATGGCAGGGAGCCTGGGCTTCTTCACATCTTCATATGGTAGCAGAAGCATTCACAGTAATCAGTAAAAGCAAGAAGGCCACAGTGGACAAGTGCTTTCTACCCCTCACCTTACAGTGTTTGTTTTTGACACATTGGCCAAAGAAAGTCACCTTATCACACATGCAGTGAATGTAGAAAGACTTTGCAAGGACATAGAAACTGAGTTTTTTGGAGGTCATTACTTTAGTAACAATCCACCACAGTGTGATGGTGGTGTAACTGTTATGGCTTTGGAAAAGTTTTACCATCTACAAATGTGTATTAACACATTTCCATGTAAAATGATGTGCTTGAAAGTAATCAGGGGTGAGAAGGAGGGAGTGGGTGATAGAGAGATTGATACAATCAGCCATGAATTTATGGAGGCTGACTGATGAGTATGTTGTGGGTCATAGTCTTCTCCACACTTTTATATGTATTAGATATTTCTGTTGATAAAAAATTTTGTGTGAAATGGCCAGTTGTTGCCCAACACTAGAACGCAAAGGAGACAAGAGCACCCTCCATATCCTTGCTGTTTCCAGAACGTCATGTCCCACTACCTGAGGCCCTGAGCAATGAGGCAGTGATGGGGGAGTTTTTCTAGGCATTCAGTCTGCTTCCTTCCCCTCTCTGGCTTGTGGCCTGAACCTGAATGGTGTATGCACCGTGGCAGTGACTGCAGGAGCCCTCGAATCCTGACACCTGCATTCTGGAATTGTTGGCACTCACTTTCTCCCCAAGCTATCTTGAGACTTAGGACACAGGCCTATTCTGGATGATAAATTGCAAAACATAGCAATTATTAAATGAAAGAATAAGAGGATGGGAATTGGGAGCCGTGAAGGGGTAGGAGTGAGAGGCAGTGACTTCTGTTAACAGGGAGTTAATAGAGGAGGAAGAAGAGAAGAGGAAGTAAATATCACCCTCTGGGATCAACCAGTACTCATTGTTTCCATATTGAACACTTGCATGGATAGAAAAAGGGTGAAAAAGTGGCTCTCTAAGAGGCTGAGGCAGGAGGATCACAGGTTCTAGCCCAGCCTGGGCAAGTTAGTGACTTTGTGAACCCTGTCTTAAAATTAAAAAATAAGAAAAGTGCCGGGGATGTAGCTCAATGCAAAGGCCCTGGGTTCAATCTCCAATACTACCAAAAAAAGGAGCAAATTTTAAAGTGAATTAGATACCATACTCCTCTTCATCATTTATTTCTTCAAAGTGTGTATTGAGTACCTACTGTGTTCCAGGCCATGTCAGATGCTAGATAAGAATATAAAGATGGTTTAAAACACTTTCCCTATCTATATTAATGAGGACTATTCCTGTTGTAATAAGAAATTAATTCAAACTGGCTTAAGTAGAAAAGACAATTTACTGGCTTGTGTCACTGAAAAGTCTAGGGGTAGTTTCTGGCACATCTGTGTCCAGGGCTTCAACAATGTTGTCAGGAACCTGTCTCTCTCCACCTCTTAATTGGCTTCCCTCTGTGTGGGCATCATTCCCACATACAGTACTGGCAGCCACAGGCTTACCTCCCATCACCTTGGCAGCCAGTGTCCCAGGCTTGTGTCTCCATGGAACAGCTTGACCCCATGCCCATTCCCGTAAGGGAGAAGGAATGCTCTGAGGTGCTCAGCCTGGGTCGTTGGCCTGGCTCTGTGCCTGGGAAGCATCAGAGCCACCCAGAAATGGAGACAGGGAGGGAAAGGGTGGTTCCTAGAACAGCCACACCGGGAGATCCATGCATACTGACTTGGCAAAGCAATAGAACATCCATTCACTCATTCATTCAACAAATCTTTGTGTGCAGACTCTGTTGCAGGTGCTAGATAAGCAGCATGGAGCAAGACAAAATCACAGGAGCTTGTTGTATTCCAGAGGTGGAGATGGAAAACACAGATGTCAATGATAAATTCATATTGAGATTACAGATCATGATTTTCCATGAAGCATGTAATCAAGGTGCTGTAAGCAAGAACAAAGACTTCCCCTGAAATGTGTAGGTGGGGAAGGCTCACCAAGTGGAGGAGCCTTGAGCACCCCACCTGTGCACAAGGCTGAAGGTGTGGAGATAGACATGGCATTGTCTAGTCCTGGAGGAGCCCACAGCTGAGGGGAGTGGTGGTGAAGAGGTAGGCACCTTGCTGAGCTTCTCGGTCCATGCTGTGTGTGACACAGATGGGATCGCCTCCTCAAGATACCAAGGAGGAAGCAACTGAGTGGGTGGTGGGGCTTGAGGAGTGTGGGGAGGAATTAGGTTTTATGAAGACATCTGAGCTGAGTCTTAAAGGATGAGTGGATACAAGTTAGGTCTCAAATAAGGAAAATGGAATTACAGGTCAGGTAATGACCTAGGGGATGAGCTACACATTTGGGTAGTGGGAGCTCAGTGTGACAGCATGTGGGATGACAGCAGTGGGGAGACTGAGCTCATCTGTCGGAGGCCATGAGTAAGGTCCTGATTGTCCCACAACCATGTGACAAGCTCCAGGAAAACATAGGTCAGATCAAGGCTGGAGTTCATTGTGTATCAAAATAGGAAAGGACTTAGCCCCGCGAGAACAACCTGGAAGGCTTTGTGGAAGAGAAGACTTTTGAGCTGTGCCTTGAATACATGCATCTCCCCCTCTTTATGCCCTCCAAACTAACACATCGTTATTAAGCAAGACAGAAGGCGAGGAGAAGTACAAAGCAGATGAGGCATATGTAATCTCTGACCTCAGTTCGTACATGATAGAGTCTACTAACAGACCACAAGTTAGGCTCACCTAGGCTCTTCACTGGAAAGGAATAGTCTAGTGGGGCCATGAGGTTCAGAGAGGGTAGCCCCTTACACAAAGTGACACAGAAGAACTGAGACTAGAATTATGGCTGTTCCCCCTCCTTCCAAGCCAATGAGAGCCATGGCTTTGCCCCGGTGTCTTTCACCCATCAGTCCAGTATCTACCCTCTGGGGCTTCCAGAGCACACCCAGCTTCTTTGGAATATTCAAAGACAGTGCAGAAACTGCCCAGCCTTTTCTGCTTCAAGCCCAGTTCCCTGGACTCTTCCCCAGATGGCTCAAAGGACCCACTCTGCACAGCCCACCTGCAGTTTCCACATGAAATGCCCAGGACTGGATACTGGTTCTGCACAGAGTGGATTCCTCCCTCCTTGACTGTGAGTGCAGCACAGTCTCTGGGCTCATCAGTGGAGGCTGGAGGCCAGAGGGAAGGTGCTGTGCAGAACAACAGTTGTTGAGTGGAGCTGCCCCAGAGTCATTTGCAGCCTCCAGACCTACACACTCTCAGTTTGAAATTAATTTAGTGACAGCTAGAGGTTCCACCAGGCTGCACCCTAAAGAGGATGCACCTCAACTACGTGGGGCTGTGGCAGGCAGTGGAGTTAGCAGTCAGCAGAGAGGGGAATCTGCAAGGGCAGAGGCATCAGCCTGGGTGTCTCCTGGGAGGGCCTCCCCCACCCTCAGCCTTCACCTCTGTGCCCATCCACACCCTTCCCAGCTGAAATGCAGCAGCTAAGCCGGCTGCTTCCAGAAACAGGTGGCTGGGCAGAGCACTGTACAGATTTCAGGAGGATCGGCCAAGCACTGGGGAGCTCAGACAGGGCAGGCTGCTTCTCTGGACCCCACCTCCATCATCTCCCTAAGGGGCCCCTATGTGCTCTCTTAGGCAGTGGTGGCAACAATCGCTGATTCCTGGAGACCACTCAAAGGCCCGTTATCACAGTTTGTCCACTCCTGGGAAGTGGGGCCCTTGTTCTTATTCGTAAGTGGTTGAGACTAAGATTTGGGGCTGTGCCTTTGAGCCAGGGAGATTCTCAGGGCCTTCCCAGAAGCAGGAGGAAGGAGCAGGCCAGGATAGGATTGCCAGAGAGAATACAAGACACCAGTGAATCCCAATGTCAGGTAAATGCACTCTTGCGTAGGATGCAACATACCATAAGCATACGTGCTGCTTACCTGAAATTCAAATTAAGTGCCTGTTCCTTATTTACTTGCTAACTCTAAGCTAGAGCCAGACCAGGAGAGGAGAGGTGAGAACAGCAATCATGAGCCCCTTGCCAAGTTCCCTGCTCCCACCCCTTGCTCCATGGGCCTTACTCTGGCCTCTGTGTGGCCTCACTCCCATGGGGCTGGTTGTTCAGGAGAAGAGGAGTCCAGAGCAATGGCAGGGTAGGAAAGTGGGGAAAAATGAGGGAGAGAGATGGAGAAAAATCCCACCCAGATGGAGAGAGAGACCCAGGCTTTCTGAAGGTAACTTGTTCCTAAGGAATTGGGGTGGTGGGGATGGATAGTGGTGTTGCAGAGCATCAAGCTAAGGCCTTGGGCTCCTGTGTGCCAGCTCTGAGGATGGCAGAAGTGGGACCCATAAAGCCTCTTAGAGGTAAATTATCTCCCTGCAAGGCAGCCAGGACCCCAGTAGAGAGAGAGACAGGCAGGAGCCGATTATTACTGACAAGCTGGGTCTGTTTTTAAGCCCTCTCTTTCTCACTCTCTCAAAGATCCATGCCTGCCCCTAGTCTGTGTGGCCTCCCAGGAGGTGCGCAAGATTTCCCAGCACCCAGATAATAGCCTGGCTTTTACTCCAGCTGGGAATGAGTCCCCTGGCAAAGAATAGCAGCCTCCAACTTGAGCCCCAAGCTGGAGAGACAGCACCAAAGCACATGTCTCCTTATTTCCCCCAGACCCGACATCCTGTTCCCTCCCCGTCCAGAATTCCAGCACCCCATTTCACCCTACCCAAGACCCTCACCCACCATTAGCCCAGTCATCAGTGGCCTGGGCTTTTCCAACAATGAATTGCGTCAGACCTGGGAAGGGTTTTAATTCTACACCTGCAGGAGCTGTCAAAAGCAAACCCTGGGACTGGGGTGTAGCTTGGTAGTAAAGTGCTTGCCTCACATGCATGGGGCCTGAAGTTCCATCCAGAGTACTGAAAAAAAAAACCAAGCCCCCCTGGTATCCAGAGGCCTTCTCTGAACAGAACTCTGCAAGGCTTCAAAACTGCAGGACCTCCATAGTCATCCTGTACCCAGGCAGGTGTCCGTGCCCAGCCCTCAAATTGTCACTTCCCAGGAAAAGTGACAAGGGCATGGGCCCAGCTGACTCCTGCAGCCCAGAAAAGGCCTCCCAGGGTGTGGGGAGGTCCAGGAAAGGGAAAGCTAAAGGAATTTATGTCCCAGTGTGCCTGGGGCAAGGGACAGTAGGGGGCTACAGACTGTTTCACAACAGAACTAACCAGTCATCTCTCTATTGAGATAAAATCGGAGGGCAAGGGGAGAGAAGCAGGACCCTGTCAGAGAGCACTTACTGCACTCTCATCAATGCCTCCCCTCAGCACCCCGCTGGGCAGGACAGGGAAACAGATGAAGGCTGAGAAGTTTCCCTCCCTCGGGGAATACTGGGACTAAGTCTTCTTTCCCTCGAGGAATACTGGGTCAGACACAGCAGAGGAGTTTAACAAGGAGTTTAACAAGGAGTTTAACCCCGATTACTAGGAGATAGGAGACCCAGTGCCCAGCACCAGACATGTGGTGGTCATCACGCTCTCTTCCTGAGCCCCGGAGTTCATGTTCCAGAAAAAGTCCTTGGGCCTAAGCACAATGGCTTATCTGTATAATCCCAACTACAGTACTCAAGAGGCTAAAACAGGAGGATCATGAGTTCGAGGTCTGCCTGGCCAACTTAGTGACACACTCTCAAAATAAATAAAGAGCTAGGATGTAGCTCAGTGGTAGAGGTGAGTTCAATTCCCAGTATAAGGGGGAAAAATATCCTTGGGGTCCTAAAGCAGAATGAGTCGTAAACTCAAAGTCAAGAGCAATGGCCTTATCCCTGAGACTTGCTCACTGTGAGATTTGGGCCAGCAATTTGATCTTTAATGCTACCAACTTCCAATCCATACAATGGAGACATAGATCCCATTAATCTCAGCAGTTTTCCCAAGGAGAACCTGGCTCTGAAGAACTTGGTTTAAGAGGTGTCATCAAAAAAAAATTAAAATTAAAATTAAAAAAATAAAAAGAAATTTAAAAAACAAAAAAAGAGGTGCATCAGCTGTGAGCATGCTAGGAGGTGGGGCAGAGATGAGGTAACTGGGGGAGGACTGAGGGTAGCTTGTCCTTGGAACAGATATGGGACAGATAGACTTGAGGCTCACTGCTCCTCCAACTCTGCTGGGTGCTAATACTCTCCAGAGTTAGGTTGCATTGCTAGATTACAGTCTCCAGACCCAGGGAGAAGGCAGATGGTCTGGTCTCCTGCAGAAGCCATGGTTGGGACCCACTCCTGGAACCATCCCTTGGGCAAAGGACCATATGCACAGAGGTGCTTCAGGTGCCGCGGGAGCTGGTAACCAAGCCCTTAAGACCCAGATGAAGAAGTGTTTCTACTGGAGAAGAGATGACTCAGGGCACAGGAACCAACCTTCCCTCCAGAGCAGCTCCCACCATCCCTGCCTGGCCTGCCCTCCTGCTGCACCTCAGCCACATGTTCTCTGGGCTGGACAATTCAAGTATGAGGCCAAGAATGGAGCTGTAGCCAGGGGCTACAGAAATACGTCCAGCTTCACCAACAGAGGAAGCCAGTGCCCTGGTGAAAATGCCCCAACGACACCATTTGGCCCTCAGACCCTCAAATGTCTCTAGCCTTTTTATCTGGGCTTTTTCTGCAAGGCAGGACCTAGTGGGGTGATGAGTCCCCATGGATGGACCTCAGGACCACTCCTGCTCCCAGAAAGCAGCTCCCAGACTCTCAGGTAAAAGCCAAGGCTGTTCCCATGCAGCTCTAGCTTGCCCCACTGCCACCATCCCTTGTGCACACTCTAGCTGTCCCTTCTCCTCAAGGTCCTCTTTCCCCAGTCTCAGAATGGGCAGAGCCCAAGTCCCAGCACTGAGCCTTCCCTGCAGCAACACTGGACTTAGCCATCATCCCCCCATGCCTACAGTCACCTGGGGCTCTCGTTCTCCAGTGAGCCTAGGTGCAGTGGGTCTAGATGGGGCCCCAGTGCCTTCAACCCTAACAGACTCCCTGGGATATAGTGCTGCTGGGGACTTGGTGGAACAAGCTCATGACTCTTCACCTGCTGCTCAGCAAACAGCACCAGCCCCCAGGGTGTGCAAATGGAGCTGTGTAGCAAGAGGGACATCACACTGCATGAGGCTTCTCCCTTCCACCAGCCTGGCAGGTATCTTATTAGGAGGTACATTCCTACAACCTGGACTTTTTGTACAAATCAGGTTACCAAGAACTGTAAAGATAGCCTCAGAGGGACTTTCTGCCCAACCACTGTTAGCACGGAGAATATAGGACAGTGGATCCCAAAGGACAGCTGAGGAATATGTGGCTTTGCCTTGCCATGAAGGCAGGTGAGTGGAACCCTCGCAGATCTGATGCTGAGCTCTTGGGGCCAGCCCTCAGCTTCTGCCCACCCTTTGAGAGTGGGAGCCCCCAAACTTGGGTTGAGCCTCTGCCCACCTGCATATGTTGGTGGCCGCAGGGGGAACCATGAGAGGGGTCTTAGAATCTCTCCCGGCCTTGGGACGCCAGCCGCCAACTTCACCCAGATCCATTGGATGACAAGATCACAGGTGATGTGGCAGGCACGGGGTGGAGGATGGGCTAAGCCCAGGCGATGCTGCTGGAAAGTGTGACGCAGACTCCAGGGGATCCCATGGTTCCCAATCTCCTTCTCTGAGGCTGTAATCAAGCCGTAGGCAGGAAGCAGAAAGGAGGAGGGTGAAAAGGGATGAAGGGAGCCATAGGGCTGGAGAACTAAACATCCAGTGAGAAATACTCCACTTGTAAACTAAATAAAGTTACTTTGTCGGGGAACAGGGCACAGGGCACCATTAAAATTAAAGTAATTTACTATGAAATGCCATCCTGTTTTATTTTGTGTTGTTCCCAAGCCAAACCCCCTGAGCTAACCTAAGTCAAGAACATAAGCTGAACAGACAGGAGCAGAGGAAGAAGGAGAGGAGCCCCCCTTGCACCAGCTCGGGCACAGCAACTTGTTGTCTCCATGGAAACAGACAAGACTCTTGTGGGCCACCGGGTGGCCAGAGAACCAGGGCACTGGCTCCCTCTGTTGGGTGAAGATGAATGTATTTATTGTAGCCCAGGAGAAAGCCCCTGAGATGGGGCTCATCCAGACCAGGCAAGTGGTCTAAACTCACCCATCCTTGCCCTGCAAGTACAGGCAACCCCAGGAAGCCAGGTTGGTTTCAGGAGTCATTGCTGAAGTAGAAAGAACCAAGGGGCCAGGGTTCAAATCCTGCCCCATCTCTCACCAACGGGGAAGCGGAGTTGCTTCCATCTTCTAAATGTTGTTTTTTGTTTGTTTGTTTCATCTGTAAAATGGGGCTAAATTCACTCAATCGCTAGGTTGCTAGGAGGATTACATGAGATCATCTCTGACCAGTTCCTGACCTTCCGAGGAGCTAAGCACCACCAAAATGTTCAGATATACTGGGCAGAAGCTGCCTGCCCCTTCCTTACTCAGCTTCTATACCCCGCCCTTCACTCAGTGCTGCCTCCCATCACCCGTGTCTACTCTGCTTGGAGTATGACAACAACATGGAGTAGCTCCAACAACAGTGATGGCAATAATGATAACAGTGAGCCTTTCTGAACTCTTCATGGTACACAGCCTCATCTAGGCCTCACAGCAGTCCTAACCCACATGGTGCCAGAGGTTGTGCTTGTGTGCACATCTAGGCCTGTACACATCCTCAGCTTGTGTTCTTAGCTACTTTCCCTGTACTTCCTCTGCTGTCATGGAAAGAACCCTGCCTGGAAAGCCAGGGCTCCAAATCCTAACCTCAGCTCTGCTATTGGCAAATCGTGTGACTTGAGCAAGTTACTCCCCTCCTGGGCCTCAGTTTCCCCACTTATATCAAGAGGGGTAGATGAGGTGAACTGGAGGGCCCCTTCTGGTTCTGATGGTCTCTGATTCTGGTGAGTGGACAGGGAGGAGCAGGGACGAGGGGATGGCTAGGGACCCATCTAGCAGGCTAATGACACCCTTCCCAGAACCACTGTGGAGCAGAAGCTCCAGCTTCTCCCCAGGGCTCCATTGCTCAAAGTGCCTGTCCCCAACCCCACCCTGGGGGCTGGCACAGCCTTGCAGGTGGGAAGAGACAGTCTGACAGACTGCAGCTAGGGGAGAGAAATCACAGGAGGCCTCAAGACATCGCCACAGACCACATCTCCCACTGACCTAGGAAGATGGAGGGATAGAGGCTTGGTGGGAAGGAGGTGGTAGCTGGAGGGAACAGTGACAGGCAAGGAAATGATCTGGGTCCCTGACCTTGAGAAAGCTAGGCCACTCTTCTTCCACCAGCTGAAGCAGAGAAGCAGAGAAAGGTCCCAGAGTAGATCTAAAGAAGCATCCGGCCGGGGGCTGGCTGGGAGATACCGAGAGAGGAGGCCCTTGACTGCCCCACCGCCGTCACCATGGGAATGATGAGTTACAAGGCTCACGCGGAGAACTGGCAATGTCTGGTGCTCTGCAGGAACTCAACAAACACTGTCCTCATTCTTCCTACCCCACCCTTGCTGTGCTCACCCTGAGGGCCATGCTCCTAATCTCTAAAGTGGAGTAAGGAAGTCCAGCACTTAGGAGTGATATAAAAGCTACATAGCAGCTACCACCACATGGTGCTCAATCAGCACAGCTCGCTTCTCCCCTCTAGAGTCTCTGTGCTACTCCTGTAAAAGAGTTAACACTGCTCACTTCCCTAAGCTCATGAGGGGATTAAGGGAGATGAGCATGTGCCTGGCACTTGGAAGGGCACATGTGAGTCACTTCCCCATTGCCTGCTTGCTCAGGGCAGGATCTTGCCTCTTTGTTGCCACATATATCATTCAGTACAAGACCCAGAGTATGGATGAATGTGTACGTTCATGCATACATAGGGACCATTGTACAGATGGAAACATCTAGGCAGAAGCTCTGGAATTCTATGTCTGGTCCAGCTATTCTCCCAGCTCTGCTGGGAAGAGACAGGACTATTGACTTTCTTAGTCACCAAATTATTGCTGTACAGGGACCAGGCAAATCGAGGCCTTCCTCTTCCCATTGAGTGGCACATCGGCCAGATTGGCATGACAGTTGAGGAATTCCGGCCAGAGAGAAACCATAGATCTCGGCCCCCAACATGGTGCCACCACAGTGGCAATACATAGGCACTGGAGGGCCCATTCCTGGCAGACAAGCAGGCCCATAGATCTCTGCCAGAAACTCCTGCTCAAGGGCAGCTCCATAAATCCCAGGGTGGGAGAGAGCGAGTGATGGAGCCAGACACTCCTTGGCAAGCAGCATTCCACCTGGGGCCAGTGGCTCAGCACTGGGTAGCCAGGAGCTGCAGGGAGCATAATCTGCAGTTCTGCATCAGATCCATCAGTAACCCCGGGGGAGCACTCCCTCCCAGTGCACGCTGCTGCACAGAGAGAAATGGCTGTCTGCTGCCCATCTCCTGCTGATGCTGGGAGCTGAATTCTCCCTCCGGACCAAGATCCTTCTTGCTTCTTGGAACACTTCTGGGTCTGATGGCCTGCACACACCAGCTCAGTCAACTCCGCTCAGCCAGGCCTGTGGAGGAGAGGAGCAGTGCTTGCCATCACACAGTAGCAGGAAAGGAAGGAGAGAAAGACCAGCCAGGAAGGAGGTGCAACTGGGACCCCAGAGCCATAGGCTTCCCCACCAGCAGGCTGCTTGTGCCTAGATTTTCCACCTGTACAATGGATCCCTGTGTATTCATTGAATCATTCAACAAATATTTGCAAGCTGGGTCTTACTCTGATTGCTCATCTAGCAATGAACAGACTAGATCCTGGTCGAGCAAGCTTGCATGCAGTGAAGGAAACCAGCAATGTCAAGGTAAACACATAAAGAAACTAGATTATTTCAGACAACAACAGCTATGGCGAAAATTGAAAGCATGCTGGAAAAGAGAGTAGCTGAGGTGAGGGCACAGTATAAGCTAGGGGTTCCAGGAAAGTGGCACTGAGTTGAAGTATCAGTGGTACAGAGAAGCAGCCAACCAAGGAGGTGAAGGCAGAATGTTACAGGCAGAGGGATCAGCAAAGGCCAAGACCTGAAGCAGAAGGGAGCTTAGTGTGTCTGGGCAGAAAGGAAGCTGGTGTTGCTAGAATGCAGAAAGGGGTGTCTAGGACATGAGGTTAGCAAAGGAGGCCAGGGGCAGATCATAGACCACGGTAAGAAGTGAAGATTTTATTTGTAATGCAAAGCCTTTGGAAGGTTCGGGGCTTGAGACATGGTCTGATTTAACCTGGTTCAAGTCCTCCAGTTGCCTGGTAGGGAATAACCTGAAGGGGACAGGGATGGGAACTGCCTGAGAAAGGCTGGGACAGCACTGTGTAGCATGCAGGTTCATGGCCACACAACAAGCAGCACCACTTCCATTGGAGAAACCGGGACTCAGAAATGGCTCTGTGCCAGGGTATGTGGAGAAAGGAAATGGAGCTTATCAGGATGAGCAGCCTGGCTGTGGTGTGAGTCATGGGGAGCCTGCAGATGGCAGGAGTGTGGGGCAGGCATCTGGTTATGGGCTCTCCCTGGTAGCCTTCTGGCGAGCACATACTAACACACTGATCCACGACTCCAGAACCTCCCACTTCAGCACCCACGTCCCATGCACTAAGAAGCAAGACTCTTGGGCAGCTATGGGCTCCCCATTTGCAGGGTCACTAGAATCAGGTGGCCTGACACCTGCAGACAGGCCGGAAGGTGCACAGAGCTGGGCAAGCAGAAGAAGGAAGCCCACCAGAAGTCACCTGAAGTCAGATCCCAAGGCACGAGGGTCAAGAAGCCTGGTGGAAGAGGACTTGAGAATCTGGGGGCTGAGGGCTGAAGCAGAGGGAGAGGTCGACACTGGTAGAGCTGCAGCAAGCAGCAAGGGGAAGGCAGCAAGTCTAGAGCAAGCGGAGGTCTATGGAGAGCTCTGGGAACCCTGTAGAGGAGACCCCGGGAGCCTCTGCCTCAGTTTCCCTGTGAAATGGAAGATGTTCCTCTTGCCCTTGCAGCCTCCCCGGTGGACCCCAGCAAGGAGGGCTGAGATAAAGCTCACTAGGCACACGGGTCCCCAGAGAGGAGCCCTGGATTAAGGCGAGGATTCTGGTCATTGTACAGAGTCACACGTACAGAGGAAGCTTGAGACACAGCATTCAGCCTTCCAGGGACAGAGATAATGGCAGCAGGACGATATCACAGTGAGGGTAGAAAGCACCCCAGGGTGTCCTGAGATAGGAGGGGAGGAAGCAACCAGAAATACAGAGCATGTGTGAATGGGCTGTGCCTGATCTCCACCTGATAAGGCCTTTGAGCTTGCAATCTGGCCTTGCTGGGGAGAAGCCTGCTGGGCAGAGTTCTGGTACCTGCCCTCTGATGACCTGAAGGCAGGGGACAGGAGACCAACCCTACCTGGGCCCAGATGGTCCACCCCATCTGCCTTTCCTGCCCCTTGGCCTCTCTGGCTTCAGAGGAAGAGTGTTGCCGGGAGGTGGTACCTCCCATCCCATTTCCCAGGGCACATGGCTCTCCTGGCCTCCTACAGACTGGGAGCACAGATATAAGCCCTGCATGCTGCTGTGCTCATTTTATGGATGAAGAAACTGAGGCACAGAGAAATCAGAGTCCATCTGCCTGCAGAGCTCAGCTCTCTGCCATTGTGCTATTCTAGGATTCCTGCTAAAAGAGAGAAACGAGAATATTCTGTTCTAAGGAAAGGTCCCTCCGCACCCAGAAGTGGTTGGGGGCTCCTGCCAGAGGCAGGTCCTGGAGTCAAGGACAGCTGTGGGGCACACAAGGGAGTGAGGCAGCAGACAGTGGAGCCCCAGCCAGGCTGAGAGCAGACAAGTGTTCATAACCATGTGCAACAGCTGCAGCTCACTGAAAGGCTCCCAGGGACCAGGCACTTGACTTACATAAAGTGTCCCAGGGAATCTGAATGATCATCCTGGGAAAAGGACTCATTATTCCTCTTGGACAGGCGCTCAGAGAGGTTAAGTGACTTGCCTCTGGTCACGCAGCTAGGAAGTCAAGAGCTAGGATTTAAACCAAAGTGTCTATCTCCAGGGAGGAGGTGAGAGCAGACAAGCCCACTGCCTTAGCCTAGAGGACTTCCTGCTTGGTCTGCCAGTCATTCATCAAGCATCACCAGGCCTCTGTCCTCCCCTGCCCAGGAGTGCTTGGCAGTGCTGGCTTTGGTTCACACATTAATTTTTTGATCTGATAAAAGCTGTCTGTTTCCTAGCTGCTTTTCTTCCATGCTAGAGAGAGGAACATCCTGAATCCTGACCCTCAGGAGGACAAATGCAGTTAAAAAGCATCATCTTTGAATGAGGCGCAGTGGCATGGGCAGGGGCTTGTCACCTGGCTCTGAGCTCTGGGCTGTGTGTCAGGTTCCTGAGCAGAGGCCTCAGCTCCCCTGCCTGCTCTCACCTGGTCCCCTGCCCTTCTGGGAACCTTGGCATCTCTGAGTTGCAAATGCCCTCATCCCGCAGCTGCACTCATTCATACATCTGTGCTGGTTCATTCAGCACCTACTGCCTGCCAGGCCCCGCTCTGCACCAGGCTTCAGGTGTGAGTTCAGTCTAAAGGATAAGAGTGAGCTGTGTAGGCTTTCTCCCTCCCCATTTCTATTTATGGAAATTCTCCATCACCAACAAGACCTAGCCCAAAAATCCCTTTATTCCAAACCAGTCCCCAACTGCCCTGTGTTCTCCCTTCACTGCCTACAACACATGCTTCTACTCGGGCTCAGTAAGTGTTCCTACAAAGTCTTTGCCTATCACTGCTCAGCTCCAGGCCACCATGGCCCGGGGTGGTAGATGATCATGGCGTCCCCCGGACCTGTGCAGTATATATATATATACCCTGCATGGTTACACCCGCTGGCCCTGAGGCCATAGGCGGTTTGTGTTTGTGTGAGGGCATCAACCACACCAGCTTTTCCACAGCAGAACAGCAGATCAGTCCTCACCTCTCACCACTCCACCACCCACCCACCACTGTGTTCGGTCCCCTTGGCCTAATGGAGCCTTCTGCTGTTTTGCTACTTTATTGGAATTTCCAATGGATTCTGCTGACATGGCTAATCACATTTAAATTGGTGGCTGCCATAGCTCTGCGCCATCTACCTTCTCCGTGATTGAAGGAATATATTGAATCATGAAATTAGGGCTTGTGTGTGTGTGTGCACGTGTGTGCCATGAATGGGAAAGGGAGTTCCATTGATCGTCTGCTGCAGCAGCCTCCACGCCAGCTGCTTCACACATGCCAGGCCAGACAACTATAGGGGAAAAAGGGAAGTCACTCCAGCTAGATGTTCCAGATGGGGTGGATGGAGAGAGCAAGACTGGAGGTGTCTATTGAATGCACCCAGTGGGTACAGATATGTCAGACAGATTTGTGCTGCATGTTCTTCCTTTCTAAAACCCCTTCTGCACATCCAGGTCCTTTGCAATGTAATGACAGCGGACAGGAGTGTGCACTGAGACACTCAGCAGGTCCGTCCAGTATTTGTCTTCTGGAGGTGGGCTCTGGTCAGGCATCTCACCCTCTGAGGCCCCAGCACCTCCGTCGGGGCTGTAGGGGCAACACCAAGGGCACCTGGATGGCTTGCAAGGACTTTTTGGCCCACCTGTGCCAAGCATTGAACATGGCATCCAACACAGATTAAGCTGTACCTATTTTAGGTGCCATTGACACATAGATGCCGGCTTCCTTCCTTGGTGGAGTTTCCACATCCACATAATGACCACGTGAGTGGTGAAGGAGAGACAGCGAAGTGCGACACCAGCCCCATGCCTGTGCCCTTCTCCTGCATCCCTGTGACCTGGCCAGTTGGACTCAGAGGCAGCCCTGTGCCAGCCACCCTGGGACACTGGTTCTGCTCAGTCCATTTTCCACAGAGCCATGGTCTGAGCACCAGGGGAGGAGAAAGAAACCCAGAGGGTTCACTGAGCTCCCACAGGGTGCCAGGAGGCTGAATGAATTGATATTGCCCCCGACTGTTCAAGAGCATCAGGTAAAATTCCCTATGTAAATACGATCCCTGATGGATTCTTGCAGCAAGGGAGATGCTATTCGGCTGACTGTTTAAAAAGGGCAACAGTGGGGACCGTGTTTTAGGCATTAGCCATGAACACTTCTCTTTAAAATTTGTCTCAGTCATCCGAACGTGGAGCTCTGAGAACACACCCCGTTTATGATGTGAGTTTTTCAAGGATCCACACACACATTGCCCTCTCTAGCTTTGCCCCACCCTCACTCAAGTCCTCGAGAGATACGGTTAATCCTAGCAGATCCCCAGAATGTTCCAAGATAAACAGGCAATATCATTTTTCATGTGTGCGTTAATAATTCAAGCTTCACACCAAGTTTTCAAACTGGATTGGCTTCCTAGGCTGAAGTGGATATGTCTGGGTCAAACATACTTTAAAGAAATATTCCTCTAATTAGTTTCTTTGGAAGACGTCACAAAGGCCTGGCTTGATAGTCAGGCAATTTCTTGCCGTCTCGCCCTTGCCTTCGTGCTTATCACTGAACTGATTCTGTCACATTGGAGGTGGAGATCAAAGTGATTTGGCCAAGGTCGTGGAACAAAGGGAGGCCGGAGTTGGAGCCAGAACACATACCCGCTGGGGGGACTTGGAAAGTTGCTTCAACATGGAGGCCTGAGTTTTCTCTTCTCCGAGATGAGCCCAGTGACACTAAATCCTTGATGGGGCTACTGTGCGGATTAAATGAGACACTGAAGGTCAAGGGTTCGCCCATACTCAATCCTCTATGGACTTGAACAACGGTAACATAGTAATTACTATGACACGGGGTAACCATTTCTGCTTAGGAAATGAACGTGGAAAGTTGGTAGGGTGGTGTTTCTGGTCTTTGTCTCTTCTTCCATTCTCCTTTCTTTTTATTCTTTCATCTCTGCTTCCCCCCTTCCTTCGTGCCTTCTTTCCCTTTTTTGTCTGTCCTTTTCTGTCTTTCTTCCTTCCTTTCTTTCCTTCTTGCCTTTAGGGTTGCTTTGTTTTGTCAGGCTGGGCCTTCACTGTCCAAAGAATTGGGAGCTGAGTAATGAAGTGAGCCAGGGCAAGTCCAGCCTTCAATCCAGCCCTCCTCTCTTCATCTTTCAACCAGCAGGAACTGAATACACAGTATGTGGGAAACGCTGCCCACTGAAAGAAGGCCGAAGGAGCACAGCTCGTCCTGTAACCAAAGACCGGTGGAGGCAGCTGCAGGACGTTGGGTCAGATCATTACAATGCATCTTTAACAAATTTGGGACCAATAAGGAAATCAAAGCCACAGCAGGGGTCACACTGGGTGCTATTTCCACAGCCACTGTTCTAACCTGAGGTCAGGGGGTGCTGCCTGGTTCCAAGGAAGACGAAACATTGGCCCAGACAGTTTTGTTTGGGAGGGAGAGGGTGCACTCGGGACAAGCCAGGAAGGGCCGGTCTTAGCTCTCCTTGTCCTCCCTGGGGAGTCTGGACCTCCCTAACCAGACAGGAAGAGCTCTCCCTCCTGGGATTCAGGGAGGGGTGAGCGTGAGCCCATGTGCCCTGGGCAGTGCTTAGCATCCCCTCCCCTCCCCTGTCTGTGAGCTCCTTCCCCATCCATCTGAGGGAGCTGGGGATTTAATCTGCAAGTGACAGGTTGAGCAGCTTTGAATCATAGGGGGTTGGTTCTTTTGTTTGTTTATTTCCCATTGCAAGCCTGTCTACTCAATAATTCAATTCAACAAGCTCTGCTTAAGACCACCTCATTCCAAGGGCTGTGCAGGGCAGTGGAAGCAATGGAAAAATAAAGATAAAATAAGGCTCCATGCCTGTTCTCAAGGAACTTCTTGTCTTGCCAGGGAGGAGGCTGGATGCTCATGCAAAGGCCCCTCCCCCGAGGAAGACAGTGGTGGTGATCAGAAATCCAAAACAACCATCACAGGTGCCTGGACTCAGTTGTGGGTATTATAAAAATTAAAACTCAATTCTATTTGCTATGCAACAAGATTGCAATTTCCCAGGTTTTTATTAACAAAGAAAACGAAAACAAAGATTCTGTGTGGTGTCTGATGAAAACATCAACGCATCGAAGACCCCTGCATGTGACCCTGGCAGACACCCACTGAGTCCTTCCACACCATCTGTGCACACACCTAACTCCAGAGTCCAAAAATTGAGATCAGTGCTGTAAATCACACATCTGAATAGCCCAGGTTTTTGGTGACCACCATAATTTCAAGTGTTCCATTCTGTTGTAACCTTAGGTGCATGAGTGCTTGCCTAAGCTCACCTCCCAATTTGGGGCTGGGAAAATGTGTCCATCATTCAGAGGATGGGTAGTGAGCATCCTGGCTATCTTATTTTGGAGCAGCAGCACAATACAACGTAATCAACTGCTTTCCTGGCTTTCTCCAGCTCTAGGCTGGGTTTTCCCAAAAACAAGACCCATGCCTCTTATCAGGAGAAATTCTGTTTCCAGAGGTAGTATAAAAATTGCGTTTCAAATTAAACAACTATGGAATAGAAGGCCCCCTACAGCTTGCCTTG
Source organism: Heterocephalus glaber (assembly GCF_000247695.1). Next base: position 2,389,600 of record NW_004624875.1, read on the forward strand.
GTGAATGGCCAAAGAGAAAATGCCCAGAAAAGGAAGGAAGGGAAGGAGGAAAGAATGGAGGAGCATGGGAGAGGAATAGATTCCTTCCATCTTGGAAGATTGCTCTTCTGGGATGGTGGGAGTTGTGTCCTCAGTTAGGATGACTATGGAGCCTGACTTACTGGCAAGTTGCAGACCTCTGCCTCTCTCTCCTCCCCAGTGCTCCCCAACTCAAAGAGTAACCTGACTGTGATGGTGGCTCTGATGCTGTTTTACAGGAGTTCAGGGCAATTGGTGCTGCTGGAAAGAAAAAGCCATTCTGAGACACCTGGGCTCTCAACTGCTCTTGAGCTCAGGGTGACATGAGATATGTGGGCCTTGGGACACAGCGGGCCCTGGGGTGAACACAGCACTCATCCTTATGAGGCTCCAAGCAAATCACAACCCACTACTCCTCCCCAAGCCTTAGTTTTCCCATCTGCAAAATGAGCAGCTGAGATGTGATCACTGAGTTCCAAACTCTGCTCCCACAGTTGTTGGGGGCGTTCCTCGGGGCTGAGCAGGGACTGCCCTGGCCCATCCCCCACCGTCACCACAGCTCAATGTTTATCTAAATATAGAGCAGACCTCTGCATAGCATTCTTCTTTGAAGAGAGGTTATGAGGTTAAAAATAAATGGAGAGTGACTGGATTGGACAGCCTCTTTCACTTTCTGCTTCCTGTCCTTGAATCCCTTTCTTGCCTCAAGGCAGACCCAATGCCAGCTGGTAGGGATGGACGGATGGATAAGCCCCATCCCTGCCCTCAGGGTTCACAGCCTCAGAGTGGGGAACATGTGGCCATTGTGAGGTGTTCCCAGTAAAAACAACTGGTGGTATGTACCCAGAGGCAGGAGTCAGCTCCCGGAGGGCCCTCCTTCAACAAGTGAGATGGTCCCCAAACTAGGACACATAGGAGCTATTCCTCCAAAAGAGGTGTCGGTCACATAAAGAGAACACACTTAGGACTGAAAGTGTAGAAGTTCCCTGACCACCATCTCTCATGCCCCAGGACCACAGCCACACAGGGACACAAGGACATCAGGTGCCCACCACCATGTTCAACTCTTTGGTGAGTCTTCCAGATGCTGACGCTATAATCAGAGCAGTTTTCTCCCCCGGCCCAGATGAGAAAATAAGGCTCATAACAGTGATGAGGCTTAGACAAGTTCAAGCAGCTGAGCCCATCTCCTCTTTGCCCCTGTTCCCTTGGTCTCAATTCAGTGCCCATTACAGCATTTACTAAAGATCATCTATCTCTCCTTGGATTAAAAAGGGAAGGGCCAAAGTCCAGGCTGAGGAGTGAATGTCCTCCTGAAGATGTGTCCCCTTGAGGCCAGCAAGATGGTGCCAGCAGGAATCAGAGAGAGGACTTTGAGAAGAGGTGAAACAGACATCCCCATCAGCTTCACTGCTCCTACTTCTTATACCAGCTTTGGAAAGGTGGGCCTCGCCTCCAGATGCATGGCGTTCTTACAACACACGGGATGAGATGTCTGTTGCCCCACAGATCACCAGGGATAACTGGCTGGTCTGTCTGGAGGAACAGAGTTAATCTCATTTATCCACAGCTCTTGCAGAATCCCTCAAAGAGGATGATTTCCCAGAGAAGCCTGTGGGTCCTCCTTACAACAGCCCCCCAGAATGGTGAGACATTAGGAATCGAACCCACATGAGTTCAATTCTGACTCCTGCACTTATTAGTAATTTGACCTTGAGTAAATTATTTATCTCTTCCTGAATCTCAGCTTCTTCCTCTGTAAAATAGAAATAATAATACTTGCAAGTTTGTTCCTTTTTCTTAAAGATTAGTGTGTGGTTCCAATCTAATCTTTGCTTTACTCTGTTGTACATGTTCATAGCCCAGGGTTAAATTATTATAAAAGACATTGAAGAAGAGTTTTCCCATTTCCACCTCCCATTTCTTACTTCTCAATGACAATGTTAACAGCTTCATTGAGATATAGTACACTATACCATACAATTCACAAGCTGAAAGTATACAATTCAATGCCTTCTAGTGTATTTACAGAGTTGTGCATTCATCACCAGCATTAACTTTAGAACATTTTCCTTATTCTCATAAAAACCTCCTGCCCCTTAGCTGTCAATTCCCAGTCTTCCCATCTGTCCCCCAAATCCCAGTCCCTAGCAACCACTAATCTATTTTCTGTCTCTATAGATTTCCCTACTCTGGACCTTCATATAAATGGTATCATACAATATGTGGTCTTTCACAACTGGCTTCGGTAATTTAAAATAATATTTTTAAGTTTAACCCTTTACGTAGCATGTCTTTTGCCACTGAATGAATATATCACATTTTATTTGTTTCCTTACAAGTTGATAGGTATTTGGGTTATTTCCACTTGTGGCTCTCATGAATAATGGTGTATGGACATTTGTACACAAGTCTTTCATGGACATATGTCTTCATCCTTCTCACACATATACCTAGGAAAAGAATTGTTAGGTTATGTGGTAACTGTGTTTGACCACTTCAGGAACTGCCTGGCTGTTTTCCAAAGAAGCTGCACCATTTTGCATTCCTATGTATTGAGGCCCAGGGTTTTTCTTTTGATGTTTCACTGAATCATGTTTACAAGGTACCTAGTACGGTTTCTGACAAGTAGTCAAATAAGGAATAGTATCACTTTACCCTTTCCTTCATTCACATAGTAGTGTCCTTAATGCCCTAACTTTTTCTAATGCTTAGCCCAAATCCACCTGAAGATCGTACTCAGGTCAGAGTTCGTCTCTCTAGTCCATTACCACATTTGCATAGAGAAGGTTTCTCCAACCACATTAGCCCCATGCACCAAAAGGGCATTCTAGGAGCCCCAGACAGCAACCCACTGACTAGTCCTCCTAATGTCACTGGGAGGCCCAACCCTTGGCTTAGCTACATTTCATGGCTATTGTTCACATTCCTGGCATCTTTATACTATACTGTCCAGAAGCACTTGGAAGCTCATATCCCATCAAGAATATGCTGATGTCTTTGCACCAAGGCTACAACTCAGGCCATGTACATTCTGCCCAGCTTCCGGGATCTGTAGATAAGGTGCATTGAACAAAGCTAGAGTAAAAGTTGTGGTCTACATTTCCAGCCCTGGGTATTAAGACTCCTCCAAACACAACAGGGGAATGTAAAATGCTTTGAGGTTAAGGACACGCAAGATTAAAGAAATCAATACAAACAAGAGAAGCACAGATTAGGAAGCCCACTCTATCTAAGCTGGACTTTACCTACCTCTAGACCCCTGTGCCCTCAGCTGGATGCCCTCTGTGTCCTACCCAAGTCTCTCAGAAGACCTCCTATGTATAAGCCATGTTTCCGATGGTGTAGAAGCTATAAAAACCTCAAGAGAGCTGGAGCTAAAAGGAGGCTTTACTGACTCACTTAACAGAGAAGCCCAGGTGGAGGGAGGGAAAAGCATTTTAAATGAGGTCACCATTTAAGCACCCTCTCTCTTGTATAAATGTGTGCCTATGACTCTGTGGTCTTTTCCTTCTGGAAACAGGATGTCCATGTCATCGCATAGGTGGGACAGAAGAGTAGGGAGCTAGCCATCTCAGAGGAAAGAGATAGTTTTCTGCCCAAGTGTCTGTACACAAAATCCCAGGGGTAGATACTGAGAGGCTAAAATGGGGCCATATGCTCTCCCTGAGTTTCAAATAGAGTTATAATCCTGAGATTGACAGTCCCACCAATACTACATAGGGAGAAGAAGAAGCTCTTCAAAACTGGGAAGTGTCTTTCTCAAGAAGAGGATCTTGTTGGGCAGACATTACAGGACTCCAGTAGATGAGTTGTTAACCTTCCTAACGAGCACCCGTCTCCCAGGGCCCAGTTCAAGTTGTTTTACAATCTCCATCTCCCTTTAGTGTCACCTTCTGCTTATTGAATGCCCAAGACCACCCACATATGGGCTTTCCCTAGATGTCCCCCCAAACCGTCATGCCCTCATAGGTGGGGCTTTTGAGAGATGATTAGATCATGGTATGCATACTAGATCAAGGGTATGTGATACTGGATCATGGGTGTGTGATACTGGATTAGTCCACCAATAGGTTTATAGCTGGGAGGGTTAATGTAGGTGTGGCCAGGAAGGAGATACATGTAGATAGATAGATAGATAGATAGATAGATAGATAGATAGATAGATAGATAGATAGAGATGATATATGTCCTTACTCCTCCCTTGATAATTCAGCTTCCTGTCTGCCATACCATGAGCTCTTTCTCCTCTGCAATGCCCCTCTGTCATTCCACTGTGCCTTGGAGCCAGCCAACTATGGATTGAGACCTCTACAAATTGTGAGCCAAAATACACTGCTCCTTTAACTTGTATCAAGAATTTTGTCCCAGCAATGAGAAACAGACTAAGACATGCTCACAGATAGGTAGAGGTAAGGACTGAGTTTTGCAAAGAATCTGGGCTCAGAGAGGTCAAGTGGGTTGTCCAGAGTCACTAAGCTAGAAAGTGGCTGAGCTGAGATTCAAACTCTAAACCTGAATCATACATCACATCTCCTTTCACCTCCATGGTGGGAATCTGCAGCCAGCTGACGTCCATGCTCTAGCTGCCTGCACAAATGTGTTCTCTTAGCTTCCTGACAGTGACTGAAGGCTATGAAGGAGGCTCCTCTGCTCTCTCCATTCCCTGTCATCCTTGGGCAGGCTAACTCCCACCAGAGGCGGCTGGAACATCCATTACAGTGCTAACAAGATCAAGCATCTCTCATTCAGTCCCCTCACTTGAGTTGGCGCTGAAGACTCACTCAGAGGGATTGTCTCCTGCCGAGGAACATGGCCGGAAATGTTACTCATTTCCTGGGTGCAGCAGCAGACACTGCTGCCAACAGCAGAGCTGTGTCATCCTGGGAATTTGAGACAGGTCCTCACGCTCCAAGCTGACAGGATGATAGCCTGGGGGCAAGGGCTTTGGTTCCAAGTCCCAGCAGGCAATATAGCACTCAGGTCCTGGGGCCAGCCTGCCTGGGGTTGAATACTAACTCTGCTCTTTCCCAGCTCTATAACCACATGCAACTTACTGAACCCTCTCTGTGCCTTAGTTTCCTCATCTGTGCTTTTACTATGAAGGCATTGTCAAGAGGGACTAGTAGAATAATACTTACAAAATATTTTAAACAGTGCCCCAAAAATGCCAACTGTCACTATTCCAGCTGTCACTATTGGGTACTCTTGACCCAAGGGCTCAGGAGGAAAGGGGAGGGATGGCAGCCCCTTGTACTCTCAGAGAGAATGACTAATCCACCTCCCCCCAGGAGCAACTGTGACATTGTAGCTGTCATCCAGCTCTGGCTCCAAATTGTCCTGAAACTCTGGACACTGAAAAGCTTCAATTTTCTTGTCTGCAAAACAAAGGTAGTAACATTTGCCCTTCCGCATAGGCCATAGCAGCAAAGGAAACATGCAAACTCTAAATTATAATTCTCATTCACTCCGATGTCCTGGGATGATATTGGGTGGGATGGATGCAGGGAGAACATTCTATTTAAATGTTTTTCCCAAAAGTTCATGTGTTGGACATGTGACCCCCCCATTTATATGCTCATTGCATTTGGAGGTGGAGCCATTGAAGGTAATTAGGATCAGAGGGGTCATGAGGGTGGGATGCCATGATATTGTTTAGTGGCTTTACAAGAGGGAGAGCAATGCTAACACAAGTGCTCCATCTCACCGTGTGATCCCCTCTGCTATGTGATGTTGCAGCAAGAAGACTCTCTCCAAATGCCAGGGCCATGCTCTTGGACTTCCCAGCCTCCAGAACTATGAGTCAAATAAACTTCTCTATCAATTACCTGGTCTCAGATATTGCTTTTATAACAACAGAAAATGGACTAAAAGAGAAGGCAAGTTGGACTTCTGGAGCCCTACAGAGATGAGAAAGTTAAGATCAGGCTAGGTTCAGACTGAAAGCATAGGGAGGGGTGGAAGCTGTCATCATTGTCATTCTCACCACCATCTTTATCATCAGAACATTGGAACTAAATGCTCAACTACGCACAGCAATTGACTAGCCTTTAGTCACATGTCAACTGATGAGCCTTTAGTCACATGTCACTTAACAACAGGGAGTGGAGAAATGCACTATTAGATGATTTTCTTGTGCAAATATCACGGAGTATACTTGCACAAACTAAGAGGGCTGTGATGTCACTAGGCGATAGAATCTTATGGGACCACTACTGCATTTGTGGTCTGTCATATATGTGGTCCCCCGTAGACAGAATTGTCATTACACCCTGCATGATACTACTTGAAAATAATTATGTGATCCCTGCCACTGCCTATGGAAAAATTATTCTCTACATCAATGGTTCTCAATTGGGGGTAATTTTGGTCCCTCAGGTGATACCTGGTGATGTCTAGAGACACTGCTGGTAGTCGCATCTGAGAGACAACTAGTGTAGAGGCTAGGGATGTGGTTAAATACCTTCTCAGGCACATGAAGCCTTGTAACAAAGAATGAGCCCACTCAAAACCCCACTAGTTCAGCGACTGAGAAAGCTGCTCTACACCCGTGATATTTGAAGTGTGACCAAGGCTACATGCCACTCGAAAGCTTGTTTATCAGGCCCACTGAGTAAAAATCTGAACTCATACTATCGCTTGAAAAGCATACCTTAAAACAATGCTGATAGGGCATTTAACTGACTATAAACCATAAAAGCCAAATGGAGGGTAGTTGAGGATGGAGAAAACAGAAGACAACTAACACTGGGTGGTGGAAGAATGAATAGATGAGTGGAATTAAGATTTATTGAACTCTCACTACATGACAAGTACTATGCTTGGAACTTTACATGGTTTATTTCAATTCTCTCCAAAGCAGAGCCCTAGGCAATAAGTATTACTTCACAGTGTAACTGATGATTACATGGACAAAGTACGGAGCTATCACACCAGCCATGGTCCATCTAGATAGATGTGAGACATGCCAGAATCTGCCTATCACCATCTAACGTGGATCATATAATGAACATAGTTGCATAATATGCCTCCCTTCCTGTAAAGCCTGATTTAGTGCAGGCATCTGATGTTAACTTCCAGTCTCTCACTCATACAGAGGCATAACATTTTTATATGTGCAAGAAATGCACTTTTCTCCTTTGTTTTCTCTTAAGGGATCAATAAACATTTTGTTTTGCCTTTAATAAAAGTTATATGAATTCTCCATAATCAGCACCTATTTCCTTTTATTAAGAGGATTTTTCTAAGGTTAATAACAAAGAGTAACACTGAGTCTTTATGACCCAAAAATTCAATGACTGTACCCTAGGGCTATAGTAACAATAATATATACCATTTATTAAGTACCAACTGTGTGTGACATACTTTATATCAACACTTCTAACTCACTCAACAAGCACTATTTATCAGACTGTATTCTCATATTTCAGAAGGAGAAACTGAGGCAGAGATTCAGTTATGATTGATGTGAGACCTGCCTGGGTCCAAAGCCAAGCTGTCTGCCAGCCCCCATGTTGCTGCTACATCTTATTAGAAGTGTCCTTGGTACTCTCAGTAGTGCCAGCAGGCTCCAGTACAGGGGCTCAAGGGCCACATACTACCCAACTAATCTCCATCTACGTCTACATCCCTCCATCACCAGGTCCCCATGGCCCTCCAACTCCAGGTAATCCTCAGGCTAGGAACTTGGGACACAAGGACTTTAGTGTCAATGATGGACCATTGTTGATCTCTACCTGGGGCCAGCAGACTTCCTCTGTAGAGGGTAAGAGAGTAATTATTTTAGGCTTTTCGGGATATATGGTCTCCATCTGCTATTGTAGTACCAAAGCAACCACAGACAATATGTAAATAAAATGCACATAGCTGTGCTCCAATAAAATTTTATTGACAAAAACAGGTTGTAAGCCAGACATAGCCCCCAGGCTGGAGTTTGCCAACTCCTAACCTATATGGGCTCTCTAGGGTTTCCTCATACACTGATGCTGTGTGGCTTATGTATGACTAGAGGTTGAGAAAAGGTGGTCTAAGCCCCTACTCAGCCAACTGACAGGTTTTGTGCAGCCCAAACAGAGGACCTACTTTTTAAATGAGATTTTAAGACATATCCCAAAGCAGATTCTAGTACAATGGACCCACAGGCCCATCACCCAGCTCCAACAGCATCACCATTTGTCAACCCTATGTCATCTCTCCCCAAAACACATCTTTTTGTTTCTGAAATATTTTAAAGCAAATCCAGACACTGCATTATTTTATCCATAAATACTTCATATGTCTCTCTAGCAGACAAGGACTTGTTTAAAAAAAAAAAAAAAAGCAGAGCCACAAAACCATTATCACCCTAACAAAACAAAGGTTAATTCCTTATTAGTGTCTGGTAGCTTCTATGCATTTAGACGTCCCCAATTTTCTCAAAAATGTCTTTTTATAGCCGGTTTGTTTAAATCAAGATCTAAATAAGATCTATACATTGTATTCACACAGAGCTTTTAAATTTTTTATTTAGTTGTCAACATGTGAATAACTGGATTTCACGAACACATCAGGTTCTCAGCTTCTCTTGAGCTAAAACCTGGAAGAGCTGGCAACTTTGCAGCCTCAGTCCCCAGCACCACACATTCCACACGATGGCCTGCATTCCCCTGCAGCCCCACATCGTCCCCCTGCAGCAGGACCACTGAAAGGAAAAGCATTTGAGTTTGCCATTCCCACTCCTGACATTCCAGCCTCTCCAGTCCATCTGGCACATGAAGTCATTCCCTAGCTCACCTTTCCCTCCTCCTATCTCAAAGCTTCCCCTTTATCATTCTTTTTCCTCCTACAAAGTCTACCAGGCACCAAGAGGACAAAATTGTCAGAGTCTGCCAGACTCCAAGAGGACAAAATTATCTAAGTGGGGAAAGGGAAAATGGAGGGAGGACAAGATGAAACTCAGTGGGGGTGGGCAGAAGGAAAGGTTTATCTAGTGTCTTAGCAACTTTCTCATTGCTAGGACAAAATACCTGGCACCCACAAGTTAAAAGACAAGAGGGTTATTTGGGGTTATTTTGGGCCACAGTTTGTAGAAGTTTCAAGCCATAGTCAGCTGGTATCAAGGCAGGGCAAAGGAGAAACTGCTCATGGGGTGCAGGTAGAAAGCAGAGAGAAGGATCAAGGGAAGAATATATATATATATATATATATATATATATATATACACACACACACACATCTCCCCACACCCACAGTGACCCACCTCTTCCCACCAGGCTTCACTTCCCAACATCACACCCAGCTATAAACTCATCAGTGGACTAATCCATCTATGAGTATCATGCCCCTATGATTCAATCACCTCCCCCAAACCCCACCTCTGAACATATGAGGCTTTGAGGGGACACCTACATATAATCCATAAAACCTAGAATGATCAGCCAGCATTCCAGACCTGTGGGGTGGCTGTCTACATGGAACTGGGAAAGCTCTTCAGACTCCAAAACTCTCCAAAACCAGCTCAGTTTTTGCCTGAAGCTCCCAGAGACTAGAAGCTTTGCTCTTCGGGCAAAAAGACAAACAGCATGCCTCAAATTCCTTGTGTGTCTTTGAAGAAATCTCTTTCCCTTCCTGGGCTCCCACTGTTCAGTCTGTACAATGAGAGTAGCAGGGGGAAAGATTGGGAGGAGAACAGTCCAGATGGAGTTCCTGGGTGAGACATGAGCAATCTGGCACTGACCCTCTTGTGATCCTGGGTATACGTTCTCTTAGCCATCACCAGAGTGGCTATGTTGGGGAGGGTCCTAAAAACAACAGGTAGCAAAACCAAAAGAAGTAACCAGGAGGGGAACAGAGGACACTCTACTTTCCCTGTCCAGTTGCTCAGGTGCCCTCTTCTGAATGTGGGTGTAGCTGGCTGCTGCTTGGTTCTTTTTCCCTCTGAGTGCTGACCGGTCCTGTCTGTCTATGCCCAACATGGGACAGGTAGGATATTCACCAAGGAAGACTGAGAAATGCTGAGGCTCTGAGCCCGTGTGTGTGTGTGTGTGTGTGTGTGTGTGTGTGTGTGTGTGTGTGTGTGTGTAGGAGTGGGAAGGCAGTAGTAGGCTCAGGATCTGAGAAATGCCATGAGAGTGGCAGTCAATCCTGGGGTGTTCAGTCATGCAGAAGAGTCCAGCTGCAGGGAAACCAGGTGGCCCAATGGGAGAGTCAAGCGCGAAGACAAGCAATTAAAATAAAGCGTGACACATGCAAGAGTAGAAGCTTGCATCAGCCACCTTGGGAACACAGAGGAAACAATCTATTTGTTTATCCAGTTATACGTGCCCCACCTTATTCCAAAAATGACTTGAAGAGGTCAGCAGAGCTCAAGATAGAAACACAATGGGAAAATTACATAAACGGGGAGAGGGAAACAATGTAGGAAGGACAAGATGAAACTCAGAAGATAGTTAATATCTGTCAATATCTCCTATACTTTTGCTAGACTTGCACTTCCAAATTTGCCTTTGAACTTCCTAGCAGGTGATACAAAAGAAGAAAATCTCAGAGTTCTAAAATTTATAACATTCCTAAAAATAAAGCATGGGAGGAACTCTGGAGATGCCCCAGCAATCCGGAAGCTGGAGCTAAGAGAAAGAGCCCTGCATAACCAATTCTGAAGAAGAGTGCCTGAAACCAGGGGAGGAATATATGAGAACTCACTGCTCTGTGTCTGAAAATTGCCTTTAACCTTATGTTAGTACAAAGTTAATTTTTTTAAGCCCCCTTTAAAGTTCAACTGTTGATCCAGGTGTTCAGACCACACTACCAGAGCCTTGGACATGGATTGTGGTATTCCCGTTTGTAATCTTGAGGGGCACTGTTGCTATAGACAGTATCCAACACACAGTAGGTTCTCGATAAATATTAGCTGATAGAACCCTTGAGCGGTCAAAATGGATATTTGGAGAGCATCTAGAAAGGACTGTCTCCAATATATAAAGGATATGGACCCAAAATTGAAGGAGTACCAGCAGATAATCCCAGATATTTAAAAATATTTTAAGCCGCACCAATAGACAGAAAAAATTTGACATTTGGATCTGTGTCTATTGGTTTCTGTCAATGTCATGTCCCTGGGCAGTGATAAAGTCACAGGGTGGAATTTAAAGTAGGATTTGCTGGATCAGGACAAGGTTTTTGAGAACCATTTTGAATAAGCAATTGGATTTTAGCTGGCACTTTTTCTTCTTTTCTTTTTCAAAACTATTAACTTCAAAGTGACATGATAATTTTTTCAATAAAAATATAATTGCTCATCATCAGAACATTATCCAGAACATGGGACTTTAAGGCTACAAGAAAAACAAGACAATGGGAAAGAAATTATAGAAGGCATTGCAAAGATGTCACACTGAATTCTGAACTTAGTCACATACAGTCATCTGATGACTGCCTTATTTCAGTCACATTCAAAATCCCTGGTTGATCTTGAGACCAATACAACAAACCCTAACCTAAATCTGGAAAGGATTTCACAATATGTGACAGAATTCTCCATCAAAACATGATTCTCAGAATGAAAATACATGCATTTTACTAAAATGCTGCGCGGTACTGTTTGACTGTACCTTTGTCTATGACAAAATACTCTTAACATTTCCAGCTGCCTCCCCTGCAAAAAGATCATGAGTAATGAGCTAGATGAGTGATGGTCTCACCATATCCTTGCCGCTGATGCCACAGTACACTCCCCAGCATGAGAGCGTTCATCTCTACCTTCAGAGATCAATCAGGGAAGTCTTCCCAGAGGAGGTGACTTTGGACTATGTCCTCAAGGATAGGTAGACGTGGGTGGAAGAAACTGTAGGCACATGGGAAGGTAGAGATACCTTCTTTCCACTCCTCATCCACTCTCTCCACACTGCCCTGGGACCCCCTGCTTCCCAACCAGTTTGTTCAAGAGGATGCTGAGAAGGCTGCCGCACTTCCTGCGTCCACCAGCACTGACTTCCTGCCTGCACTTCCAATGGAGGAATCAGGGCAAGGCAGCTAAGCCAGAACTAAGTTGGGCTTTAACTGGGAAAGGTGGACATGAGGGTTCTGGGACACACGTACTCTCTGCCCTGTGAGGAAGAGGATGCTGGGATCTTCTCTAGTGAGCTATAACTGAAGAACCCCATGCATTTGTGCACCAAACCTCCTCATTATGCTGGCCTGGGGCCCAAATCACATCCTGATCCCCTGAGAGGGTAGAGATCCACCTGACTTCTAACTGTAGGTCCCAAGAGGTCATTTCTTGTAAAAGGCACTTCCACAGAAAAGGCTGGAATGCTTGTCCACCATAGAAGGGGTCAGAGTGAGGGCAGTTGCAAAACCAGAGCCTGTGGTCTTGGAGAAGCTGTCCAGACTTACCTGGGCTTCTGCTCCTCTGTCTATGAATCCTTCTCATCTTGGGCTTATGACATCTTGCTGGGAGCTGCCAGGGACAGCAGGTCATGGGAAGACACAAAGACTGGGAGACAGGTACATAGATTTCTGTGTACATCAGAATTTGGGGGCTGGCTGACAGTGTGAATACTGGGATGGGGTAGGGTGTCTGCATGGTTCCCAAGCTGCCCAGGAGGCTTGGAGGCATGTAGAGTTTGAAATCCTGAGAAGGGATCAAAGAAGGGATGTCTCTATTTGGTGCACAGTTATTATTGTCATTGCTAGTACTAATATTGCTGAAGAACTGAATTCCATAGCAAGTGTTTATAACAGTCACATAGTTGATTAAAATAGGTACCAATGATGATAACAACACACGATTTTAACCTGGTGTGTGTCAGTTCTTTTATATGCATCACAACATATCCTTATGTGAGCACAATGGGGTCTAGGCAAAGATAGACTCATCCTTTAAAATACAGGAAATTCTGACACATGGTTCAACATGGATGAACCTTGAGGACATTATACAAAGTGAAATAAGCTGGTCACAAAAGGACAGACACTGATTCTGCTTATATAAAGTAGCTGCCATGGTAAATCACAGAGAAAGAAAGTAGGACCGTGTTGGTTAGGCTGGGGAAGGGAGGGGTGGGGTGCTCGTGTTTAATAGGTACAGAGTATCATTTGGGAAGATGAGAAAGTTCTGGAGATGGATGGTGGTGACGGCCACACAATGACGTAAGTGTCCCGAATGCCACTGAACTGTGCACTTAAAGTGGTTAGGGTGGCATATTTTACGTTATGTATATTTTACCACAATAAAAAAATTTTACGGTAAAGCTAGGCTCGGAAATGAACCATGAGCTCGAGAGTCAGGCAAGTCTGGGCATGGATCCCAGCAGTCTGAGTGTTCTTTGGCAAGTACAACTTGACCTCTCTGGTTTCCATTTTCTCTTCTGTGATACGAGGAGAAGGCAAGAGCTATTATCTTGGGGTACGTCTGATGCAGTCATTTTACAGACGTCTCAGGTAACTGTCCCCCTACCCTGTGAGATGGGTGGGTAATTTTCAGCCTTGTTTTTCTAAAAGGAAAGTTGAGCCTCAGAGAAGTTGTGCAATGTGTCTAAGGTCACACAGCCAGGAAGTGGAAGTGCCAGAGCTCAGATATAAATGTAAAATGAGAGTAGAGCTGGATAATGCATTCCATGCTCTGAGATCCTCCAGCTACCACGTGCAGCACTTTGGGTTTGAAGACTTGGAGGGCACAAACCCAGAGCCCCAATTTAGGGACTACCCTTCAGGTTCTGATACACAATGTATTGTTTTGAGGCCATTACCCAGTGTCTCTCAGTTTATGGGCCTCCTTTATATTTACAAGTGCTGTGAATGTGCAATTGAAATAGACCCCAAAAAAATGTGTCTCTAGAATCTTACATGCTTGGAAATCAAAGCAGGATGCCCTGGTGAAGGGAAACGCTGTTCCAAAAGCTGAAGTCTAAATTATGGGAATCAAGCTGAAATCTCAGTTCTCAGAGTAAAGTTCAAATACACGGAGAGCCAGACAAGATAACAGGTATTACTGCCAAGAGAAGGGAATGGAACTTCAGCAGGAGAAAAACAGACCCAACAGAGTCTTCAGACATCAAGGATCAGAGCCACACCTGCCTCCCTGCCAGAGCTACCATGCAGGGGACCCCTGAGCTGCCATTCACGCGTACAACAAACAAGTGGCATCAAGCCACACAGTGGGCCAGCCCTCCCTCCCTCCGTGTTATGGGGCTTTCTTTTTTTGTTGTTTTAAAACATTTTTATTAGTAGATATTTGTGGTACATAATGACGGTACATTCATCACAGGGAGTTGGTATATGTACATAACACATCTTAGCTCTTTTATTTTTTCATCTCCTTCCCTTCCTCTCCCTCCCACCTCCCTCCATGTCTTGGTCCCCTTCCTATTTGCAAAAGATCTATCTGCCTGTTTCCTATTATCTATCCCTTATTTTCTAAGGAGATCCAACATGTTGGGGAGTCAAGGAAAATGTGGGAATTCTCCTAACTTTCCTAAAATTTGGAGGCCAGGTAATTCACAGAGAAAGGCATACAGCCAATACATGTGGGGCACCTGCCCTGTCTCTCCACCAGGGTAGGCATTTGCCCCTCTTGTCTCATTGAATCCTTAGCATCTTGAATGTCAATGATGAGAAAGAAGCTCAGAGAGGCTCAGTAACTTGCTCATGGTTATACAGCTAGTATGGGTAGAGCCAGAGCTGCAACACAGAACAGTGACTGAACACCAGCCATACTCTATCCAGCTGACAGCTGAGAGGGAAAAAAAAAGGTTAAGCCACAGAGTTTGGGGGATGAACAGAGTGCAGAGGAGACCCAGTTCTGTAGACTGTTAATAAGCACTAGTGAAAACCAGCAGCAGGAAGACTGCCCTGAGTCTCTCTGTCCTCCCAAGTCCCACAGATGGATGATCAGGCTGCTCCCTGGGTCCTGTGCATCCTGGAGATGGCTCCTATGGGACTTTGAGGGGATGGGCCTGTGAATCAGCACCAGACTGGTGAATCCTGAGAGTGCTGAATCCTAGTCCTCCCTTGGCCGTGGTGGTCTGACTCTGGGCACATCACCATCTGAGACTCAGCCTTCTCCCCTACTGAGTACAAGGAAGCTGACTGAGATGCTATTTCTAAGCTTTCCCTTCTCTAACAGGCTCCCATAACAATGCTGGATTGGCTTGACCTGCAGGCCCATGGTCTAGAGGCTCAGGTATGTCCTTTCTTCTCTGCTCCCCACACTCCTGGGCTCAGGCTTCATTAGTGGACCGACGAGGGGAGATGGACAGAACAGGAGCAGAATCACCTTGCCCTCACCCTTGACGCCTCCCTACCTTCCTGAGTTTTTCAAAGAGCCTTTACTCAGACTCCATCCAAGATTCATCAGGCTTGGGACTGGCCCAATTGTCTGCCTGAGAAGCCTAGCAGAAGAGGGCTGAGGAAGGAAGCCAGGAGGCTGGCAGACTGGGTGGGCATCTCAAGCAGCACTAGGGCTCTGCCCTGGCTGCCTCTGTACCCCACTAAAGACAAGGGAGGTAAGCTGCCCTGGGTGGACATTGGAGCCACTTGCCCTCCCTCTCATGGGAGCTCAGGGGACCACTGAGGGGGACGCAGTCTCTGCACAATGAGGGACTGGAACTCTGGAAAGGGGCTTGGGTAGCTGTGAGCTGTTGGAGAACTTAGTGTTTCCAGACTGGGCTGGTGCAGAGGCAGAAAGGGAGGTTGGCAGCCCAGCTCCCTGTGACTGGCCCCAACCAGCATCTTCTGTTTAGGCAAATAGAGCTTAAGTTGGTAGGTCATTGGAGAGTCTACCCTTCCATTTAACAGAAGAAGAAACTGAGGTCCTGGCTGGGGAAGGAGTCCCTTGTCCAAGACCCTTCAGCTAGTCAGTAGCAGAGTGGGTGGAGCCCAGGGCTCTGGCTCCCAGGCCCAAGCCTACCCTCATCTCCATCAGCCCCCCGGTGATGATAAGGCCAGTGCATTTGCGGAGGTGTCCCTGATCTCTCAAACCAGAGGTGAGCTTACCAACCAAGGGCCCTCGCCGAGTCAGCATAAGGAGCTTGGGTGGGTGGGTAGACCTTCATCAGACACCCATGATGCATTGCTCTGTTTTGTGTGTGCCTTGTAGTTGCCTCTGGCTTGAATCTTTCTGGGGAACAAAGTGAACTCAGCTCTCAGAGCACTGGACCATTGTGGGCCAACTCTGGTTTTCAGATGAGGAAATGGAAGCCCAGATGGCACAGGGCTCCCCAGGTACCAACCTAGTGCTCTTTCTGCCATGCGCCTGCAGCTTCCCTGGCCACCGTCCTGCTTCAGAAGTCCCGTTGGTCCACACTGCCACCTCTTCCTTCCTGGGAGCTGTGACAAGGAGGGCATGGAGGGGACTCTCTCTGGGGTCTCCGCCCCCTCACTGTATCTCAAAGGCCTGGCCAGATCTCAGCCCCAGAACACCCACCCAGGACCAAGTGAGACAATAAACCCAGATAATCACTTTTTTAATAATAGCCTGGAGTTTGTTTAACATACAATCACGGCCGGCAATAGATCCAAATTAAAAGCCCAACTGGGAGGCCTAAGTTAAGCTGCCTGGTTGGAAATGAAGCAGCTGAGGGAGAAGAGCCTGAGGGGAGGGAGGGAGAGTTAGAAGCAGGAGGCACCCTTCCACGGGGGCCAGAGCCCCTCAAGAGGGCCAGGCAGGTGACCAAGCCTGGCCTGAGCTCCAACCCTGACCATACCACAGCTCTCACTTTCTTAACCCAGAGGGATTTCTCAATGGTTCAGGCAGAAAAAATATTGATCCTCCCAAACCTGAGCCACAAAGGAGACAATACTCACAGTCTGTCTCCGGGTAGGGCCGCCTTGGAGTGCTATGCTCATTTCTGTACCCAAAGCCCCTGCCCGCTAGCAGGTGATTGCCAAGCATCTGTTGGATAAACCAACGAACAAATGAATGAATGAATGAATGAATGAATCCTTCTACACCCTTTTATTCCTTGAATAGGGTTTCCCTCCTTTTCAAATATTTATTGAGCATCTACAGTACCTGAGGATACAGCCATGAATGAAAGCCCGGCCGTCTAGGAGCGCACTGCCCAGGGGCAAGTGAAGAGATGATTCTGGTCTCTGTAATATGTGCTCAGAAAGATTCAAAGGAGCTCTGCCAGGAGAGGGATTCACAAAGTGCTCTAAGAGGAGGTTTCTCAAATCTAGGTCCTGAAGAGCTATTAAATGACAGCCATACTGGCAGAAGCCTGGTCCCCAGGGTGTGGTGGGTGACAGTAACCAGAGAACAGTGTTCCCAACGAAAGGACAGCAAGTACAAAGCTGGGCAGCAAGAAGGTGTGGGATGTTCAAGGGGCTCGGGAGAGTTCAGCGGGAATGGAGAACAGAATTAGGGTTGGAAGACAAGGAGTGAAGAGGAAGGAGGGAGAAGGGATGGAGGAAGGCAGGGAGGAGAGAGGAGGAGAGAAGAGAAAGGGAGAAGGGACAGAGCTACGCCACTGGTAGGACCAGATCACACAGACCTTTGTGGGCCAGGCTGAAGAGTTGAGACTTTTGGCTGAGGCGAAGGGATGTTATTGAGGATTTAGCCGGAGGATGACATGCCCCAAATGGCAGTCAGATCAATGGCTCTGGTCGCACTGTGAGGCACAGATTGGAGGTGGGAACACTGGGAGCCAGGCAGGACAGTGGAGGCTGCTGCCTCCCCTGCAGGGGCAGTGAGGGCCTGGCCCAGGGAGGAGCCGTGCCTGGACATGTCTGCAGCCACAGGCCCTCAGGAAGGGCAAGGGCCTTGGGGTCTGAATGAGGAAGTAGGGGGGCAAGCAGGGTGTCCTGAGACTTCCAGGTTTCTTGGGTGAGTGGGCAGATGGCAGTGCCACTGGGGACACAGGTAGAGACACTGGGTCTGCTGCAAAAACTCATCAGGGAGGACGCGGCTACCTGCTGCACTGCTCACCTTGCATAAAGGAGCACAGACTAGCACAGCTCTTAGACCCAGCCTGCTTCAGGCCAGCCCATGAACCTCGCCTGCAAGGCACTGTTATGGACCCTTGAGTCCAAGCCGGACAGGGGCCTGGAAGAGCATCTAGATCCACCCACTTATTTGACAGACTTGGAGACTGGGACCCTGTAGGGTTCAGATTCACCCAAGGCCATGCAGCGAGTCAGCGGTAGAGCTGAGAACAAACAGTGCAGCCATTGCACTGTCCAGGCGTCCTGGGACAGCAGCAAGTCCAGACACATCTGTGCCGTCCCCTTTACCACATTTGGGCTTGGGGAGCCTGTGTCCCCACTGTGAGGTCAGAAAGTCCCACCTCTGTCCCTCACTGAAGTGTGGGCTCAGAGGCTGTGCTCTCCTTTAGACTCTAACCATGGGCAGGTGAGAAAGCAAAGCAGACCAGGTGTCAGGAGATCTGGCTTGAGCCCTGCCTCTTCTGCTAGCACATACCATGCAAAGTCCCCCTCTCTGAGCCTCAGTTTTCTCATCTATAAAAAGAGAATCATTTGGGCTCCAGGAGTGGGTTAAATAAGAACACATATTAGAAAGGCTTTTTGAACTGTAAAGCACCAGGATAGTCTGCTGGCTTCTCATTTGCACTGTTGCTTCTCTAACAAATATCTGGCCTGTGCCCCCTCTGTTCCAGTCCAAATACACTGGGGTAAGTGAGATAACTAGGACAGTTTTCCAGGGAGAACTGCACCTCTCCTGTAACTCTGGCTCTGGGCAAACCAAGCAGCAGCTAGAACTGGCACACCCAGCCGCTGGTCCTTCCTGGCAGGGGCCCCACAGCCTCAAGCCTTATTCATACTCTCTCCCCACCCTGAGTTCCCTGCCCTATCTATAATACCAGAGAGGGACACACTCAGGCTATCCAATATTCACTCAGCAATCTGGTAAACTCTGGAGTTCCTGACCTCAGGGAACTTACAACCTGATAGGCCTTCGATGCATACAGTTCTCATCGGCAAGCAGCTCATGGCAGGCCCCTGCACAGAACCCTCCCACAACACTGGAGACGCAAATCCCTCATTGGCCCTGGTCTCAGGACCCTGCCTGCCACACTGATTTCATGTTCCAGCTCTGCTCCTCCCTCAGGCTACTCCACTGACATGTTCTTCAAACACACCTGAAGGGGTCCCAGTGCTGGGCCTTTGCACTTGCCATTACCTCTGCCTGGCATGTTCCTCCCCAGATGCCTTGCCTCACTCCAGTCTGCTTCTCTGGCCACCCTAGCTAAAATGACAACCTGGTCCCTCCCCACCTTCCTATGCTCCCACGCATTTCTTCCAAGCAGTCATCATGACTTTTCTTTCAGATTATATGCAATGTAAGCTTCATGAGATCAGAGACATGATTTTGTTCACTGTTCCCCTTCAGTGCCTACCACAACACTTAGTGAAATTCACTGATTGACTGATTGATTGATTGATTGATTGAATGAATGAATGAATGAAATCAGTACTTGTGGCCTTTGTGCCATTAGAGAAGCACTAACTGCATCTCTCTAATCCTAAAATGCACTTTCAAAAGCATCTGCTCATTCCTGAATATAGACAGGTACACTGAAACAGGTTTTCTTTTCCACCAAAGCCATTATGAAATCGATGGGGCATCCCCAAATGATGGCATCTTGCAAGTGAAAACACACACAAGAACCTAGAAAGGGCAGGGACTCATCCTTCCTGAGGAGACTTGGTGGAAACTTCCCCAAGCAGAGAGGACTTTGCAGAGCCTTAAGGAGTGAATGGGCATTTTGTGCAGTGAGATTGTGGTGTGGAAGGAGCATTCCAAGAAGGGAACCAGCATATGCAAAGGCACGGGCTGTCTGTTGTGAGAAGAGTCCCACATCTGCAGCAGCTGCAGGTCGCAACTAAAGCTGAGGCAAGAGAAAATTGCTTAGAAAATGGTACAGCAACTCTTCAGGATACAGGCTTTGCTCCAGGAGCAAGTGGTAGCCGTGAGAGGCTTTGAGCCCTGTTCCATCCCATCTCACATGGACTCCATATCAAACCACACAGAAAAGCATCCTGATGGATTTAGTAAAAGAGGCTAAGTCCTAAATCCAAGCATCACAATCCCAAATGGACTTTTTTCTCTTTTCTCTCAATTATCCAGGTCATTTGATACTAGACCCTGCTTCCATTTGGCTTCAGAACCTGAGCCTGTGGGGCATGGCACTTTCTCTGGTGTGCCCTAGGAGGCCTGGGGAAGGTAGGAATGATGGATCCCCTGCTCTCTGTGGACAGCCTTCTTGCCTTGGATGGATTGATCCCGCTCCTTTTCAGGAAAGGGAGGCAGGAGAAAGTAGAGGCCCAGGCTCCCTTCTAACATCCTGTGCATCCGGGGCATCCTTGTCTTTTCTCCTTGTAATATGGGTCGTATTATTACCCCTGTTTCCCACAGGAGAAGACACAAGCCACCATTCCAGCACTTGCAAATGCCTGGCCTATAACATACTTTGTACATATTTCATTTTCTCATAAACGCGAACCGAACCAAGTGCCCACCACGTCCCTCTGCATCGAGTCCCCTCTACCCTGGAAAACTCCACAGATGCTTGGGATGCCGCTCAGCTGAGCTCTTCTATAAGGCTCCACCTGGCCTCCCTGAGAAGGATCTGCTTCTCTGCTCTGCTCCCCTCCCACTCTGACCTGAGGGGTTCACCCTGGGCCCCCTCTCCTTCTAAGGCAGAAACGGGTCCTAGTACACATGCTGTGGCAAACAAGATGTCTTCACAGAACACACTGGTCAGAGGCGCAAATGAGTGGGTAAACAACCAAGTGATCAGCACAAAGTCGCTGCTCTGCTGGAGAGCAGAGGCATGAGAGACACACAGCTGTACCAAGCACGGGAGGGCATCCTCCCTCCCATCAGGCTCTCATGGCTCAGAGCAGGAAGAAGGGGTCCTGGGCTGCCTCCCACCAGGGGCCAAGGAAAGATGAGAGAGTCTTCCCCAGGAGGAAGCTTAGTGCAGAGCTTTGAGAAGCAGCACAGAGGCCTTCCTTCCTAAGCTGGGTGGGGATGGCCAGCCAGCTCTCCTGGCAGCAGCCACGCCTCAGAAGAGAGGGCTGGGGGTGAAGGCTCATTTAACAAATAGAGCCCGACATTCAACAGCCCTTCACCAAGCACCCGAAGAACAGAAAGTAATCTTGGAGTTTGCAGTTAATTTATTCTTTTAATGGACCCATCTTGTTATCAGCTACTAAAATGGGCTTTCCCATTAACCACTGGAGTCCAGGGAGGCAACCGCTTTCCCAGCCCCTCTGCCTTAATGAGGGTGGGCTCAGATGCTGGAGGGAGCAGGGGCTGCCCCTGCTCTGACACACACAAGCTTTCTCCCCCTGCAGACACACCCAGGGACACGTGAACACTGGGGAGACTCGGGTCCAAGATGCTTAAATATAATTTCTGCTAGTGTCCACACAGTGCATGGAAAAGACTCACTGAGTCTGATATTCCTATTTTAAAAAGCAGAGCTGAAAACAGCCCTAGAGAGCACTGCATCCAAGCCTGTCTTGTGACAGATAAAAGGAAAAACCCAGAGAAGAGAATGAGCTGCTCTGAGGCTGCACAGCACCTTGATTCGAGAGCAGACCTAGAACCCCTGGTCTCCTCATGCCCAGTCTTGGGAGCATCCTAAAATGTAAGCAGCAAAGGCAGACACAGGTGCCTCAGACCCGGGTCCCCCAAGCCTCCCTATTCATTTTCCACTCTACCACCTGTCTCATAGCATGAACCTACGCAGCTCACAACAGTTATGCTCTCGACATGCATTAAACACTTTACAGTTTACAACTGCTGTTCCTCATTAACTCTCAGTCTCAAAGGTAGGCAGAGCTGGCATTATTTTAATCCCCATTTTTCAGATAAGGAAGCCCAGGTTTAGAGACAGTAAAGGATTTGCCCAAGCTCAGAGCTTGGAAAGATAAGACCAAAATTCAAAGCCAGGCCTCCCAAATCCAAATCTCAGTTCTCTCTAGAGCCACTGTGTGGCTGCTGGGGGCAGAAATCAAGGTTCATTCTCCTCAAATTGCACTCAGAGACCCGAGCGGGAGGAGGCACACACATACACCCACCAGTCCAACACGTATGGCTGAGCAAATAAACAAGACTGGAATGTATCCGTCACAGACTGCCTCCCCAACCCGCTGCTCCCACCACTCACTGGCCAAGGCTGGCCCAAATCTGCCAGCACTCCAGGCACTTAATAAGCAAAAACATCAAGTCACTCAATCAATAAGCTCAGCTGTTGACAACAAGCGAGAGCTGAGCACTCCTAAGAGCTAATAATGCTTTGAGCTATAAACATGGCCATTAGCTGGGCTCCCACCCTGCCAGGGGGATTCTGCCACTATGGGCAGGGGCACTTACAGCCAGAGGCTGTGGCATTTCATGGATGGCTGAGCCCACTCTGCCTGTCCAGGATGGACTGTTGCTACCACCTCCCTTTCCTGACATTTTCCAGTACCAATGCCCATGACCCAAGATGGGGCTGCCAGGCTGAGGAACTCCACACTGGATCCTTCCAGAATATGTGGAAACCCTGAGGGTCACAGCTCCAGAACTCCTGACAGTAAAAAGCATGGGGTCTCCATAACCATGCAGTGCAACACTTGGGGAGCTGCCAGTGGGTGAGTTTGCACAACCAGCCCTTGAGGAGACCCTTTCCAAAGAGGAGGTCAGACTCTGTGCATCTGAGTCTGGCTATGTACCAGCTGTGGGCCCTTCGGCATGTTACTCAACTTCTCTGTGCTTCAGCTGCCTTATTTGTAAAACATAACAATGACCTCCCAAGGTAATGGCAAGTCTAGAATATGACTTTTGTGCCTCACAGAGTGCACAGCATATAAGACATGCCCAAGAATGGAGTGGTGATCCATGGAGCCACTTGTATGAGAGGAGAATCCAGTATGGTTAGAAGGGGAAGAGGTGTGAACCAACTAGACCATGTTTTCACACTCCTGCCTCCCAGGCCTTGACATCAAGCATGGTCAGTGACAAGCAGAGGGCCTGTGTGTCTCCAGGTGCCTCCTCCAGGTGACCACTGACCATCCAGCCAGGGTAGGTGGGGGAGGCAAGGGATTAGCAGGCAGGGATGGTACAGGAAGACAGGGCTACCTGCCAGGATACCAAACCTGGGTCAAGGCAGATCTGAGCTCTGTCATGATCCCAAATTCTAGATCACACTCTTAGCCTCTCCTTTGAATAAATCTCAGTCCCAGCAGGAAGTAGCATCTGAGGATTGGCCTTCATTAGTGTTGTTCCAGGACAGAGGATCAGGGGCACGTATTCTCCCAGCTTCCCAGGGGAAAACAGTATGTCTTCTTAGCACTATAGTTATTTGAAAGTGATGTCAAAACAAGTCATTTTTTCCCTCTCTGAAATCTCAGAGCATTTTTATCTCTCCAATGACCTCACCTCACCTCTCTGTCTGCCTGTCTGTCTGCCTGTCTCTCTATCTCTGTGTCTACATCTATGTCTCTCTTTATCTCTCTGTCTTCAGGATCTTTTCTGTATGTTTCTCTTCCTTTTTCTCTCTTTATTATTTGTCTTGCTTTTATGTCGCAGACATAGTCTATGTGTATGTGAGTGTATTTCTATGTGTATTTCTCCTGTACTGACTCTTGTCACTCAGTGCAGAATTCCTAAACACTCATGGGGGAAAGCTAGTGCTAATGCCCAGGGTTAAGAGAGAAAGCATCATTTAGGTGTGTGTTCAGGACCACGGACAGAGTTTCACATCTGTGCATTGGGACCTCCTGCCCTAAAGCAAGGAAGGCAACTGGCTGGGGTCTGGGCCAGGGACCGGAGATGATGTATGGAGGAAAAGTATGAAACCAGCTCCTGGGACCGGAGAGAGTGGAGGAAGAGGAGCCATAATGGGTATAAAAGGGCAAAGTTGAGAGCAGAGGGTAAAAGGACCAGGAGGGTAATGGACTTCATAGAAAGGAGGTGAGAGCAAATGAAGTCCTGGCCTTAGGGTTCAGGTATGCCAGAGAACAAAAGTGAGGGGCAGCAAAATGTGAATGTGCCTATAATTTGAGTGGATGTGAAGGCAGTGTGAAGGGAGGCCAATGATGCAACCCAGAAGGTGGACTGGGTTAGCTCAGGCTTCCCAGTATCTCCTGAGTCCCAAGGGCAGTGGAGGCCATTGAACTAAGCCCCAGGGAGGCAGGGGAGCTGAGTGCTCACACCCGGACTCTGTGTGGAGGGGAGGCAGGCAGGA
This sequence comes from Heterocephalus glaber, assembly GCF_000247695.1. The sequence continues at coordinate 2,413,794 of NW_004624875.1, forward strand.
AAGCAAGCCGTTCTACCAGGCTGGCTGGTAAATATTTAGAGGGCTGTTTTCACGTGTGTAAAAACTTAGCGCGTCTGCTAGGCAGTGTTTGCGGAGGGAGGAGGAGCTGGACCCCGGCCAGCAGGAAGCCTGTTTAAACCTTCTAACTCACACTCCCCAGCCCCCACTAAGCTGGCCTTCTGGCTCTCTGTGATGCTCAGGGCACTCAGCCCACTGGCACACATGTTCACACATACTAGCACTCTGAGTATAGAGACATAATTAGACACATGCACAGAAGCACACATGAACACACTCCCAGAGACTTACCACTGACTCACATCCAAACACACACAGATAGCACCTTGCCTGCCAACTCACATCCACATGCACACACACACAGTCACTGTATCCCATACAAGCAGGTCCCATGGCTCATATGTCAGTGCAAATATATCCACAGGGGCCCACACACTCGGTCTCGGTCTCATGGCATGACAACCCCACGTGTATGTATGATTTATGCTGAAGCACAGAGAAACCAGTAATTATAGATCAAACAGTATTACAAGTGGACCAGCACATACACAGAAAGTATACAAGCTCTTGCATACAAACCAAATATACTCTTTAAACAGCATGTCACTTACAGACTCTCACAAACACACATGGGCACACACAGGCATTTAACACCTGTGGACTCACATAGATCACACATCATCACTGTTTGTCTGTCAAAGGCTCCAGATATATCCTGCAGCATTGTATGTTGCCCTGCACAAACAGCTTGTCACCACCCGCGAGGCTTCAGACTCCCTGAGTAGACAGTTAACAGAGAAGTGGTTAAGAGGCTCAGTCTGGAGTCAGATGGCCTCAGTTAGAATCCCAGTTATGCCATTTATGAGCTGATCTTGGAGGGGTTTGTAGAATTAAATGAAACAATGCACTCAGAAAGATACCAAGCACATGGTAAGTACTTAGTAAACTATATAATTGTCACACAGCCTACAAGTTCTCACCATTCTCACACAGGCCAAGAAACTGAAGCCGAGAGAGTGGAGATGACTTCTCCACTTGTCCAGGGTCTTAAGATTAATGGTAATAAGCCAGACTCAAAAAAACAAATATCACAAGATAAAATGTGGAATCTAAAAGAGATGACAAGAGAGTAGAAGGGAGACCATTATTACATAAGAGGAAGGGAGTAAGAGAGAAAGGAAGAGGGTTTAAGGGCAGGTAACAGGGGAGAATGGATATAAGCAAAATGTACATACACATTGAGTACCCCCCCTAAAGAAATGTGAAACTAGGGGAGGGTGGGGCTAAGAGGGTGGCAGGGAGGTGAAAACGATCAAAGCATGTTATGTGCATGTATGGACCCGTCAAAACAAAACCCATTAATCTGTATAACCAACAAAAAAGGAGTGAAGAGATTAATGGATGACAACAAAGATGATGATCAGCGGATACCCCTCATTCATGAGTCTGCTATTGTTGTGTTTTCATCATATACTCTCTCATTTCACCTCCATACCAACCACGTAAGATAGGCGCTACAATTACAGTCACTTTAGAATTGAGGAAACTGAGGCACATAAATGTTGTCATTTCCCCTAAGTTGCACAAGGGATAAGGGAAAATCAGAAGTTGGCTCCAGAGTCTTGCAGAGTTGCATGAGCATTGCCCTGGCCATCCTACCATCTCCCACTTCCTTCCACCCACTTCCCCGTGAATTCCAAGAACATGGAGTTACACTGAGCCTTTTCCCCAGGACTCTTACTCTACCTGTCTGCAGGGACCTTTCTCATTGACTTTGTCAAGACATCTTCTTGGGTCTGTATTTGTTTCTAGGAATCCAGGCCTTCCCCTTGGGTCAAGATATGGGGAACCCAAGGGCACAAGAGTCACAAGCCCTTGAATTCACTCCCAGTTTGTAATTCCATAAATCACGTGGTCTTGCCGAGTTCCAGAACTCACTGACTTCCACTCTGCCCATCTGTGAAATGAGAATGACTGTTTTCTCTCAGAGAGGTTGTTTCTAGGATTGAAATCTTTGGGTGCTATGAAACCATCTGTAGATGTTGACAGCAACATCAGGGAGCTGGGAAGACTTGGTTCCCAGATTCTGTGCTTAAGAGCAGCACCTGGATCTCCGGTTTTGCTGGTAACATCCATAAGACCCAGGGTCCTTCTGAAGAAAGTGCTCAGAAAGAGAGAATACCAGGGCCAGCAGTCACAGAGCCGTGGAAGCAATGCTGCCTGTGACTTTTTCTAGCAATACAGAAAGAGCGCATGTGTCAGAATAGGCTATGTTACACTGCAGTAACAAATAACACCCTCCCCCAATTTCAGGGACTGAAAAACCACATGATTTCTTGTTCACATCACATTTCCATCCCTGGGCCCCAGACTGATGGAAAGACTATCTTGCGTGCTGCCAGGCCTGCTACCAGAAGGAAAAGAGAGCACTTGAGCATCTCACTCTGTCAATGAAATGCTTGGCCTGGAAGTGACATGTACTAATTCTGCTCACAGCATCAGGAGTCTGAACCAGCAGACAATCCCTCTCAGGGAAACAGGCAACCCAGCCATGCAGGTAGGGATAAGTAGGACTGCTAGGAATAAGTGGTAAGTGCCAATGATGACCACAGCAGGAAAGAAGCAGTGGCTACGGCCCAACACCAGGTGAACGCTGAGCCCTGTGGCTCTTGGGGTAAGGTCAACCTACTTTGACAGGCAAGTGTGCCCAGTCCAGTGAAACATTCCCTTCCAGGACAATGGTCAGTGAAGGACAAGGACCGTGGAGTCCTAGAGGTCTGGATTCCCACACTGCCTTTGTAAGTGAATGGCATTTATTCTGGGACAGTTATATCTTCTCTGAGCCTCAGTTTCCTCATTTGTAAAACAGGGTGAACTCCCTGTCAAAAAGGCTCTTGAGGAGAAAGCATCTATATGGCACCTGCTGCCATCCCTGGTACATAGACAACACCCCTCAAAGGGGCCTATTTCCTGGCCCCAGACTCTGAGCCTGTCCTTGCTCATCTCCTTAGCCTGTTGCCCTCTGAGTGCACCTTGCTGCCAAGAGGTTTCTGCTGTCCAGTGAAGCCTCATGGGAGGCTGTCACACCCCATGCTGTTTTTCAAACCCTGTGGAAGGAGAGCAGGTGGGTAGGGTGCTGGCTACCTGGTGGATGGATCATCCAAAGAAAACTTTTGAGATGTATCAGTGTGCTCATTAATGAGGACTGCAGGCATCTGCTGAGCCCTTGGCACCAAGGGTGAGGAAACTGGTCCAAAAAGCATAGGGTGAGTTGCTCATCCTCACGTCTCCTTCTCCTGGTACTATAGCTGCTTCTGGCCTTGGGGTAGCAGGAGGGTAGCTCCCAGCTCAAAAGAGAGAGGCACAGGGATCTATCCCCCTCAGGCCTATCCCTCCTCAGCCTCCTCATCTTTTCTATTTGTTCTCCTGAGCACATGCACACTTTCACATAGCTCCAACTACCACCCAAAAACTGCAGCTTGCAATTCTCTCTGGCCTATACCTGAGCTCTAGGCTCACATGCCCTTTGCCTCCTGAGCACCTCCATGCCCAAGTGCACAGACACCGCGAGTTCAGCCTGTCCGAACCTAATTCACCTTCTCTCCCAGCCCACCCCAACCTGGTCAACCTCCACATTCTCAACAGTGGCTTGTGAACATTTGAAATCAACAAAGCTTCAGTGCTCTCTCCAGGGCAGGCACTGTGCCCAGAACTGGAGACGGCAAGATGTGAGAAAGAAGTGATCTCCACCTTTGGCAAGTTCTTAGTCTCAAGGGGAAGACAGATAAGGACCAAGCTCTTCATGGCAGTGACAGAGACAGAAGAAGGAGCAGGGGCCCTGCAGGTGTGAAAGGGGCCTGCCCAGAAAAAGCTCCAAGGAGGTAACCTGAGGGAGGAGAGACATGGGAATAGTGGGAGGAAGCATTGCAATAAAGGAAACATGAAGGACCAAGAAATTGATGGTACTGTCACCACAAATTCAGGTAACACAGTCCTCTGGGGTTGAAACCTTGAGTGCAAAGCTAGAAGGAAAGAGAGAGTGGGAGAACTGGATGGGCAAGTAAGCAGGAGACAAGGGTTTCCAGTGTCACCAGGCAGGATTCTAAGAACAGACTCCCTCTGCTAATGGGGGCATCACTGGCAGGTTGTTTCACCAGGGGTGGGAGGGGAATCTCTGGCGACTCCTCTACCAGAGCCAGATCCTACCAAGCTTCCCAGCCATGGCAGTCCCTTTCCCTTACCTTGGCTCTTCTGCTTTCTCTTAGCAGTGCCAGCATCAGACCCTAAAACTCTGACTCTTCCTCATTTTTTTTTAGACTCTTCCATGAACTCTAGTCCTTCTAGAGCCTTCGGCTGCCAGACACTGAGTCAAGCACACCCAAGTGAGGCCAGCTAGAACCCATGGAAGTCTGTGATTGCCCAGACTTTTGGTGGAGGGATTGGTACAGATGAGACTGATGAGTGGAAGGAATGTGAGAAATCCAGCCACCCTCAAATCTTGTGCTACAGCAGGACCATCAGGCCTTGGAAGAAGCAGCTAGACTTTCTTCCAAGGGCAATGGGAAGCCATGGATAATTCTAAAGAGGGGAGTCATACAGCTGAATTTGTGAAGCAAACAGATAATGTGAAAATGCACTGAGAGCTTGGTAGTATAGAGCCTGCCAGAATAAACAGAAAGGAGGCAGCCACAAAGTCACTAATAGTGTACAGAGTACACTAATAGCAGGTAGTCCCTGAAGAAAGTCCATTTCTAAGACTCACAGAGGGCAGAGCTCACCCATCTCTGCCTCTTCCTGAAGATAAGAGGCAAGAGTCTTCTTCAAGGTCATTGTTGAGTGCCTGGGCTGAGCTTGGACCCGGTCTCCAGGCTGACAGAAGACAAGGAACCCTCGTAGGAGGAGAGAAGCCATCTCTAAATCTGCCTTGTGACTGCAGCTGAAACCAGCAACCCCACTTCCTCCACATCTTATTTTTCTGGATTTTCTGCACCAAAGACAGAGGCAGCCAAATCAGCAACCATGCTGCCATAAGGGCCAGACAGGAATTCTGATAGGGGACCTAATGTCCCACCTGGAGTCTGAACAGAACCATTCTGCAGCCCACAGTCCAAGCACACAGGAACACACAGAAGCTGCCGCTGCAGCCAAAGCTCTTCAGAAATGCTTCCATGCTGCTCAGTAGTCTGTTTTCAGTGGGTTCTCTCTCTCTCTCTCTCTCTCTCTCTCTCTGGAAACCAGGGTGGGGGCCTGGAGACCACCATGCAGAGCAGTAACCTCTTTCCCCTGGTCAGACTTCTTTTTCCTCTCTGGGCCTTTTGCCTCTTAAATCTCTTCTCTGACATGTACTCTGTCACTTTGCTGCTCTCTGTTTCCAGCTCTGTCACTATTTGTCTCTGTATCTTCCTGGACCATAATGAGTCTTTTGTCTGGGCCTTCCCAGGTCTCTTTGGATCTCCATGTGTCTATGTCTGTGTCTTTCTGTCTCTCTTCATTTCTATGACTCTTTTTGATGGCACCATCACAGACCAGCAGAATAGAGAGGGCCTTTAGACGTCATCAGGCCCAAACCTACAAGTGAGGACATTGGGGCCCAACAAGGACCGGGACTTACCCACACGCTTACATCTAATCTTGTACTCTGATGGCTGAAACTTTTCTCTTCCTTGCAAGCTGTGACGCAGCTCTGATGCAGATGGAGGAAGAGGAGCAGGATAAGGAGGGCACTGGTGACTACTGCAGTGAGGTAGAGGAGGGAGAGCTCTACCCAGCAGGTGAGAGCTCAGTTCTGGGGACAGCCTGTCTGTACACATGCTCTTTAACCTCGGGCATATCTTACCATCTCTGAACTCTGCTCCTCTCCTGTGAACGGAGACACCTGGAGCAAGCCCACCTGCTTCACAAGCCTCTGGTTAATGTCTTATTTGAGAAAGGGTGTGGAGATGCTTTGGGATCATTGTAAAGCACTGTGCAGGGATGGAGGGCAGGCTGAGGTCTGATGACTGGTGACCATGATGACCCCTCTGAAGATGATAATGATGGCAGTGATGGTGATGATGGTGATAATGGTGATGTTGGGAACAAGGGTGAGGAGGATGATAATTGTGACAGTGATAATAGCAGTGAAGGCATTAATAACTGGGACAGTGGTAATGATAGTGACATTGGTGATGATGACAATAGTGATGTTGCTGACGATGGCGACTGTGTTCATGATGACAAAAAGGTAATGCCTTGGATCCATCCTTCTAGAACTGAGATGTGATACAGTGAGCTTTGGAGACAGCAGGCCCTCTCCACCTCGCATCTAGGAATTCCCACATCCTCACTCAGGCCTCTGTCCCCTTTGTGACCCTCCAAGCCCTCGGGTCCAGGCTCCAGACTCCCCGCCTTCCCCCATGTGCCCCTCCCTGCAGGTGCCATTCCATGCTGAGCCCATACAGGTCATCTTCCTCCTGCAGCCTCCCACTCCTTCCCTGGCCACCTCCCAGGCTGTCCTTTCCCCTGACATAGCCCTGTCCCAGGCAAGGAGGGTTTGCACACTCCTCAGCTGCTTGTACCCAGCAACCCCTCCTGTCTCTATGCTGTGGCCTCCCCTGTTCAGCACCATTCTATGGTAAACTTTTGAGGATGAGGGGTGAGGTGGACAGAGTCCTGCCTGCTACCACACTCGGTTTTTCCTCGGCTCCTGGGACAGGACCACTGCGACATATAAGAAGGTTACTCGTGGATGACAGCAAGTCCAGCTCTCAGCCTTGGTTTTCCTCACACAGGCATGACATGTTAGTCTCTGGAGCCTATGAGAAGAGTTTCTCTCCATGCAGAGAGGGAGGTCAGTGGCTCCTAAATTTTGCCAAAACCCTGCCAGTCCTCAGTGGGCTGGAGCAGGACTGTGAAGCCACAGGCAGCAGTGCTCTCTTTATGCCACAGGACCAATGCTCCTGTCCCCACTGCCCCCTGCTTAGCCCAGGGAGGAATCCAGGGAATCAGAAGGGAAGAGGAGCCAGAAATAGCATATTAGAGTGAACTGAACACAGACATATGGAGCATCCTCATCCCAGTAATGCCTCCCATCTGTTGTGCCTCGGTTTCCCTTTGCAGAAGGCATATAGCCTAGCAGATATGGAACCCTGTTGGGTGTTCTCACTGTAAAATTAGGCAGGTCCTGGAAATCTCTGACCACCCTGGTCCCCAACCCTCAAGGTCACTTACAGACTCCCCCATGGCTCCTCCCCTGCCGTGGTGTGACTTTGACTGCTACCTCTCGGGAATCAATCACTCCCACCAAAGCCAGGCCTGGCCCCTGACATTCCAATTAAACACTTCACTCTGACCTTGGTTGCATCATCTTGGCTTGGAATAACGTCATCTATCTTCCCCAGTCTGACGCAGCCTGCAGGCCGGGCAGGGGCACTAGCAGCCACCCATCCCTGGAGCCGGCCTTAGTGCCACGGGGACACATTTCAATCATAGGGAGCCGAAGCGCTCTGGGGAAGCAGCGCAGTCAGGCTTCCCGGGACAAGCATCCATCTCTGCAGGAGGAGACAGGCGGCCTTGGCTCCTGCCAAGGGGAGTCCTGTGTTTACCCCGCTGCCTTCCCATTCGTCAGCTGTCACTTGCCAGCCAGAAACTCGAGAACTCGGGTGGAAAATGAAGGGAATGGAGACAAGGGCCACTGGCACTTGGTCAGATGAGGGTGACAGCCCCAAGTGGGGTGAAGGGGACCTTGCCTGGTGGGTGAGGATGCAGCCTTCCATGAGGCAGCCTTGGGACTGCTGGGGGAGACAGCTTTGGCTAGCCATGTCCCAGACTGAGTAGAGAGTCCCATCCTTGGGGACGGCCTGTCTGATGGGGAGACATAGCCCTCTCTTGTGGAGTACCAGAGCTGAGAGACACAGATAACATTCAGCCCCTCCTTGAGCACAGAGACATCTTGACTTCTGCCTCCTGTACCCATACCATGCAGGGCCTGGGGAAGCTGAGCCCCTCCACACAGTGCTTCCTAGAGAAACCCTAGGAACTAACAGGACCTGAGTCCAAATCCAACCACGTGCTTTTATTCCTGTTTGTCCTCAAACCAGTGACTCCCCCTCTTTGAGCTTCTTTCTGTACCTGGAAAATAGGACTTGCCTTGAGGAGAAAGAAAAGCCAAGGAGAGCATCTGGTGCATGGAGCCCTTCGCGAAGGGGGGCAGACTCTAGGTCAGGCCCACTCACAGGAAGAAGCAGGGAGATAGCTTCTCTGGTCCTCAAGAAGAAAAGGGGTAGTAAACAAAGCAACCACTGGGGTCAGGAGTGGGGCCTAACCTGCCACACCCCGCCTTAAGCCCCCAGAAAATGGCACAGGGTCCAGATGTCCAGGAAGGGCACTGGCAATGCCCTGGAGCCCGGACTGGCAATGGCCTGATGATAGAGGGCCGGGCATTCCCACAGCCACACCAGATTTTTTAATTGGCCTCTGTTACCCCAGGGGCAAGAGCAATACTGCCTCGGAAGCCCCCACCTCCCAGGAGCTGCTTCTGAGCTGGCACTGCTTCCCTGGGGTTATTTTTAGTTTGTTTTCCCAGTAATGATTCTTTTGGGTGGATTTCAGGGTTGTAGCTGCACGCGCTCTGGGAGATGGGAGCGGTATCCATACAAAAAAAAAAAAAAGGAAAAAAGGAGAAAAGAAAAAAGAGGGTTGTTATTCATAGTAATTCAACTGAATTTGTAAAGTTATTATTAAGCATTTGTCACCACAAAAGTCCCTTTGATTTGGCTTGCCTTGGAGCTCTTTTCCCTGCCCAATTTTGCTTTCTGCCTTACATGGGAGGTCCAGAGTGTCTCGGGGCCTGTCCAGGACAGAGTAAGACACCCCAGTGACGCTGCAGGGAAAGAAATCAAAGCCTTTGGGGTCTGTGTCTGAGAGGAGAATAAGCAAGCAGGCGCAGAGCACCAGGCAGAAAGCAGTCTGGCTCCAGGGTGTGGGTTCAGAAGCACCCACTAGCCAGGCCCCAGCAACCACCTGAGAGACAAGTGGTAAGAGGTAGAAACAGGGGTCCCATGGGACCAAAGCTGGTGCCTCTTCTCTGTTCTGCCAGCCCAGGACACTTATTGCTTCCCTTGGCCTGAGGAGAGGTGAGGCCTCGAGTGAGGAAACCCTACTGCAGGTGACCATCTTCTGCTGATGGAGTTTCAGTGTGAATGAGAAGCCATAGAACGACCAGCTGCAGAAGGTGTAATGGGACGCACTCTTCGCGGGTGAACTGACTACAGGCTTTTGGAGCCGACAGTCTTGGATGGAATCTCAGCTCAGCCACTTTGTAGCTGTGTAACCTTGAGCAAGTTACTTTGCTTCTCTGAACCTCAGCTTCCTCTTCTCTAAATGGAGATGATATTTCCACGCCACTTCCAATTATAGTGAAGTTTCAAAGGCTGATGGATAGAAAATACCCAGAGTTCAGGAAAGAGGCATCCAAATTACTGCTTCCTTTTCCATTCATTTGATCATTCATCCATCCATCCATCCATTCACTGGCACAGTAAACATTTAGGAAACTACTCCATGAATGGAACTGTGTTCAACATTGTGGAAGATTTAGAGATGAACAAAACACAGTCTTCATCCTGAAGGATTTTATAAGTGAGTAGAGGAAACAAAGACAGCGCTGGGGTGAATTCTAACCATGAGGCGGACAGTGATGAATACCATCTGAGGTAGTGAACCAGGCTTCGCAGAAAAACCTCCACGAAGAGTTGGAGAGGGAGGAACAGGTCTTCCTGCATAGCAAAAGGGCACCCCTCGGCAGAGAAAGTCGCAGCTCACAGAAGGAGAGTGGCTCAAAGGACAAAGGACGGGTGGGCTGGAACGGGGTGTGTTAAGCCCTAAAAGCAAATCCAGGCATCTAGAATCAGTCCCATAGGGAGTGGGGAGACACAGATGGTTTTACAGCAAGAATAAGACATAGGAATCTGCAAATTACATTTGCAAGGTGAAGAGGGAACCTGAAGCAAGAATTCCATCTTAGAGGAGCAGGAAGGAGAAATTGGGTTTTGACTCTAGTTCCAAAATGAGCCTTTGTGTGAAAGGCAGCAAAGTGTCCATTGTTCGTGCATTGCCTGGATGGCCTCTAATGGCTGTCTAGACATACAGTCTGCAGTGAGAGGGCTTCTCTTCAGCAGGCCCGGCCTCCTCCCAGTCCTCACTGTGCCTGATTCCTCCCTCAGCTTTCCCATCAGCCCAGACTGTCCCTGTCCACTCAATGCAGGAATTCTGGGTGATGCCAACCCCAAGACCCAGGCAGAGAGGTACCACAGCTCTGTGGGGTCCCAGGCCCTATTTCAGGAGGGTCTTGGCAGCAAGCCCCAGCCCTTCTTCTTCTTACCCCTGCACTTGGCAGCCAAATGGAGCAAGTTACAGTAATATGAAGTTTACTGCCACTAAGCTACTGCCAGGCTGGGGCAGAAATAGTCTCCCCACCCCACCCCCACTCTGCCTTGGGCAGTGCTTTGTCCTGGAATTAAGGGAGGCATGGGGGTGGGGAGGAAAATGGAAGAGTGGCGTCCAGCCTGTATGGCCAGAGTCCAAATCCTCCCTTGGCTGGGAGCCCGGGGTGGTCCCAGCTTACTGTCCATGTGTGCCAGAAGGAGGAGGGAAGAGGAGAGAGCTAGAGTCAGAGGACATGGGCACAAGGCCGGAAGGACCAGGAGTGTGCTGTCTGAAGGGGAACCAAAGGCGGAGATTCTAGGGAAAAGAAAGCAAAAAGATCTCTAACCACGTAGTTCAGAGGGAACTCATTTTTCAGTCAGGGTGTGTGTGTGTGTGTGTGTGTGTGTGTGTGTGTGTGTGTGTGTGTGTGTGTGTGTACACATGGACATGTGTTGTATATGCATGACTGGCAAGATGCTTTATAAGCTTCCTAGTGTCTTTGGCTCTTGCATGTGAAGCTCTGCATGAATAAGTGCAGTAACCCCAGTGTGCATGTCATCACAGGCATAGACCTGGCGGGGGGGACTCTGTTCAGGGGACAGTGGCCTGCTGGCCTCTCTAGCCTCCTTCTCTAGCTCCACCCCAGCTCTCAGGGCCCCAGCTAGGAGGACACATCCATAGTACCTGGCACACCCAGCCCTCTTATGGAAAGCAACTCTGCCTAGTCTCCACTCCCTCTTCTTGTCACGTCCCAGGCCTACACTTGTCCCTCCTTCAGTGTAGCTCAGAAATCACCTCCTCCAGGAAGCCTTCCCTGTCCTGCCACTTCCGTGATCTAGGCTGACCAGAAGCCCCTGGCCTCATGTTTTCCTCTGGACAGCACTCATGGCTACCATGCAACACAGCCCCACGGGTCTGCCCTCCTGCCTCTGCCATCTCTGAGAACCTGGTGGGGATGAGGGCAGGGGACAAACTGTGCAGTGGTGACTAGGTGCTCAGGATGCAGAGAGAAACTGAGCAGCAGAAGGTAATGTGCTCAGGTCTTGAGATAGATGAGGTGGTTTAAAGTAGGGCTGCAGAGTGAGTGACAGGATATGAATTTCAGGTGGCCGTATGTTCCAGTGTACTCACTTAAGGCAGCTGTTCCAAGGTAATTATGAACAGCAGCCCTTTCTACTCTCAAAAAAAATCCCAGTTTTGGATGGTAAATTATAGTCACTGTTATGTGCTAAATTATGTCCCCGTAAAATTGATATGTTGAAGTCCCAATATTCAGTAAGTAACTCAGCATGTTAAGCATATTTGAAATAATGTCTTTAAAGAGGTCATTGCATTGAGATGGGGCCAACAGCATGGGACCCTAATCCATTACAACTGGTGTCCTTATGAAAAGAGGAAGAGACACCAGGAATTCATGAGCTCAGAGAAATGACTCTGCGAACACACAGCAGGAGGGCAACCACCTGGCAGCCAAGGAAAGAGGCCTTGGGGAAATCAGCCCTGCTGACACCTTGATCGTGGACTTTCAGCCTCCAGAACTGTGGGAAGTAAACTCTCATTGTTTAAGTCACCCAGTCTGTGGTGGGCTGTTATGGCAGCCTGCCCAGACTAGTCCAGTCACCTTGCCTTACAGGAACTAGAGCCAGGTCTCTACCTGGGAAATCCACAAGCTGGCCTTCCACTGACATTCTCCTTACTTGTGGATAAAGTAGGGTCCTGGAATCTGAGCTGGGAGTTTAACCTGTAGAGGGAGACACAGAGATCCAGCTGTGGGCCAGAGGCTGGTAATGGTTATGACAGCCATGGGTGTACACAGCCATGTAAACTGGACATGGATCTAACCACATATAGGTATGCATCTGGGTGCTGGGGAAGAGGAGGTAAGAGACTGAGTCCCTCAAGAGAGAGCCGCAGGGGAGAACACTACCGTGTGGTCTCAGAGGCTCCCTGCTGCTGGAGACCTGTGCTGGCCTCCTGTGCTGCACCACCTTCCCTAGGTTGAATGGGCCGTTTATGCCCAGAGCCCAGAATCATGTCCAGCAAGAGATGGTAGTGTTGTCATCTACGTAATCCTGAGCCTTTACATATCATGGTAGAAGTGCTTAAGTGGGTTACATAACTGAGCTCTGGAATCACATATATGTTATTCTGAGTTACGGTGCTGCTACTTTCTAGCTGACCCTAAGCAAGAAACCTACCTTGTCTGAGTTTCCATTTTCTCAATCAGAAATGGTGATAATTACAATACCTACTAACAGGGTTGTGGTGAGGATCCCAATAATGTATGCAAAATGCCTAGCACAGTGCCTGGCACAGAAAAATACTCATTAATGTTAGCTATTAGTGTTACTAGGTTCTCAATATGGCTTTGTGGAAGCTCTTGAGCTTCTGCCATCTGGGTCTCATCTGTCTCGTTCAACCTGTGCATTCTAGTACCTCACACTACACTTCACACATAATTAGAGCTCAATAAAAATTCACAGTATTTAATAAAATGACTGAATTAACAGGCCTCAAATTTTTTGTGGCTGTAAAGTGAGAAGGCTAGCTTAGGAAATCTAGAGCCCTCCTGGATTTCCTAGACAGACTAGGAATCTGGGGCGATCCCAGGAATGTCCTCTTCATGACACCTGTCTTCTGCTGCTGGCAGGCTTCCTAAAAACCAGGGACATACTAAAGGGCAGGTGTCCCCTGGGCTGGTCAGGGAGAAAGGGGTGCTTGTTTCTATGTGGGTTCTTGGTGTGCATCCAAGTGTCACTGGGGCCTGATATAGCACTCACTCACTGCCATTCTATTTGGCAGGAGGCTAAGGCTGCTCCAAACATCACCTAGGAGCTGGAAACTGAGACAGCTCCATTGCCAACCCTTTACCCAAAAAGACACACAGCCCCCACCTGGAGAGGAGATAATACCACCTTGAGTTGGTCATGTGCTCACTGGGACAGAAACATGCACACAGGCCAGCTCTTCTCTCCAGCCTTGGCTCTACCTGACATTGCTTCACTGTCCTCCCCTTGCCTAGGACTCAGGGGTGAGGTTAAGGGCAGCCCACTGCGTGGTAGGAAAGGCAGAGGTATACTGGGACTGGAATACTGCGTGGCTGTGTTTTCCGCATGCCAAATGCATTCTCCCTGGTCCCTGGAATGTGTACTGCCAAGGGTTACAGGCCCTGGAGTTGGGGTTGTTTGGGTATTTACTCCTCAGGAGAGCTGTTGGCATCAGGGAGGTGGAAAATCTGGCACTTGGAGGATCAGAGGGTGATCAGACACTGACCCAGCAGGGGGCCCCAGTCCATGAAGGGCAGGTCCACACGGCAGGTACAGGAAGAGCAGGGCAGAAATCACGGTTCCCTTGCCCTTCCTGACACAGGTCTTCTTAAGATGAGCAAAAGCATGCAACACCAGGAGTCATAGCCATCTCTGGGTAGAAGCTCTGTGTTCTGCCTTCTCCTCTAGAGTGGGAATTCATGAGGCAAGGGGTACTTCTCTCTTGCTCACTGTTGGGCCAATAATGCCTGTGATGCTGGAGATACTCAGTGCTGGTATAAAAGGAAGGGAGGAAGGAAGAGAAATGAAGTCAGGGCAGAGAGAAGCCCGTGTCTGAGTCACTGGACGACCTAACCAGAGAAGACCCTGCCAGTTTTCAGAGATGGCCAGGGGAACGGGCTGAAGCCGAGGACCTTCAGGCTCCTGGGCAGCTTTGAAGTACTGTGAAGATGAACATCTTTGGTCAGTATCACTGAAGAAACAACCTTGCTTTCTACCTTCTTTCCGACCAACCTCAGTTTTGGGTCTCTTCCAATGAGGCAAGTGGGCAGGGATAAAAGGACCACTCCCCAATTCCTGCCCCCTTCTAGAGCCCTCCCTGCCTCAGGAGGTTGCTCCTTTCCCCTTCTCCCACACACAGCCTGATTGCTGGTTTGCCTCTCAGTGGGATGGGTAATAAGCCCTTGGGTGACATTAATTGCCACCAGGCATTACAGGCCTAATGAGAATCATCTCTGACTACTCCAGCACCTCCTATCCCCAAGACCTGCAAAAGCCCAGCCAGTTTCCTCAGGCCACACCTCCGGTTCCAGGCAGATGTGGGGTTGGGGAGGGGCGAGAGCAGTCTCCTGGGTCCCAGTGCCAAGCTGAAGCAGGGACACAGCCAGCAGCCAGGGTGGAGGGGGGATCTTAAGAGCGATCCAAGTCCGTTTTCCATAAACAAGATGCCATTTCTCTGGAGGAAAGGGAAACTCACAGTGGCAAGGGGGCTAGGAGGGAGTCAGGCAGACAGGGCCTGAGGGTTGAGCACGGGTCCAGCATCACTCATGGCTACCTGGTCCCACTGTCAATCTGGCTGCATGGGTAAGTGTGGAGGGGTGAGCCTAAAGACCCATGTCCCCTCCCAAGATGGGTTACGTCCAACAGTATTGAAGACTCGTGCTTCCAAGTGTAGAGCTGGGCGCAAACCAGACCTCTGGGAATTGAGGCATGATACCTGATGCTGTAAAATCACCGCCATGGATCCAAAGACTGATAGACAGTTGACTTGTCCGGTCTGATCTGGGTTGTATTGTAAGGGAAGAGGCCTGGTGATGGGAACGAACCGACACCCCAGCCGCCCCCTCTCCCTTGTCAGCAGGTGCCTGGGTGAATGTGCAAGAAGGGCCTTTCACACACACCCCCACCCCCACCCCAAGCAAAGCCTTGCAAAGCAACCTGTAGGCAGGCATCCCGTCCTCTCCGACCCCTCTACGGCTGGCCGGCTGGGTCTGCCCCAGGCTGTGCCTTCCTCTCCTCCGCTCCTCCGTGCACCGCAGGAAGACGCAGAACCAGAGAGCTCCCACACGGCGGGACCTGAGAGGAGCTAGGCGCACCAGCTAGGCTGATTCCCACTCTGGGTCCCTGGAAAGCCCCAAGCAGACTCTGGGGGTGGGGGTGGGGTGCCCCCTACCCGAGCCTCTGGCAGAACGGCTGCAGAACACCTCCGGCGCCGGCGGGGAGCTTGCATCCTTTGAAAGGGAACATCGGAGACTGCAGTGGCATCTACCCGGGAGAAACGCAGCGGCCACAAGCCCCACTGGATCCCAGCGCTAGCTTGCATTAGGAAGGAAAAATAAAACGTAAAACAGAGGAGAACTGAATCGCGAGGTCGGCCCCTGCCCGAGTCTCGTTAAGGAGCCGCGCGCGCCCCCAGGCCGGGAATGCGGAATGGACACGTGGACAGACTAGGGGGAGCTGGAGGCGGGGGGAGTCTCCGTGGCGCGCGAGCCGTGGGCTGCGCGCTCTGGGGCCACGTGACCACGGGGAATCGGGGAGGGGAGGGGGACGAGCGCGCCAAGCTCGGCGCCCGCTCCTGCCCTGGTGGGCGCTGAATCCTGGACCCGAGAGGAAGGCTGCGAACGCGAGTGTGTGTCTCTCTCGAGTCATTTACGGCGGAGCAGCCGGCGCGAGCGCCGAGGAGGCGGCGGCGGCGGCGGCGACTGCTTCGTGCAACTGTGCCCCCCCCCGCCACGCCTCCTCTTCCTTTTTGCTCCTCGATTTTTCTACCCCCACACACGTTCATGGGGAGCCGGCCCCCCTACCGGCATCTCCTCTCCACTCGGCCCGGTAGGCACCAGCTGCAGCCTCCCCAGCCGGGGGCTGCGCAGGTGCTGGGTGCCGTGGCCCCGGGCTGCTCGCCCGCCTCTCGCCACCCGCAGCCCGGACTGGCCCTGCGATCCGCTGGCCCAAACTGACTCCGAGAGAGCAAGAGCAGATGCCTGGCCGCACCCACCGAGCCGGTGGAGGAGCCGGCGTCCAGGGGCAGGGCGGGGGCGCAGGGAGGAGGAGGCGTCGGAGACGCTGAACCCCGGAAAAGTTCAAGGTTTGTGCAGGTCCCCCCAGGGAAGGCGAGGAGTGAGGCTGGGCAGCGTGCCCCCCTGCTGAGAAGGCGAGACCTGAGAGAAGAGAGGGGGGCTCCGGAGCTGTCGCTGGCCGAGCCCCTCGCCGTCCTGCAGCGTTGATGGGTTGGAGGCTGGAGTCCACGCTTCGAGCAGGACGGGCCCGGGTCGGGGCGTAGTAGCTGGATTTCCCGCTCCCTCATTTCTCCAACCCCTGTCTCCATGGGGCAACCGGTTCCCGCCTCGCCACCCTCGCGCCAGCCGCGGAGCTGCTGCCGGGCCAGGCTGCGCGGAGCCGGCCTGTGCTGAGCGCGGGCCCTGATAGAGACGAGGGAGCGCGCTGGAGTCCAAGAGCGAGCTCTTCGAGGGGACAGACATCTGGACGCCCACCTCGAGCTTTCCAACCGGGCGTCGCCTAAGGTGGTGGCGACCCGCCTCTCCCTTCTCAGCACTGCACGGAAACTTTTCCTTCTCCGGATGGATTAAAGTTGCCTGGAATTTCTCTGTCTTTGCGAAAGAAATCATTCATTTGCACCTGACCTGGGATTTTTATGTCGGGGCTGCTGCAGGGCTCTTGGAGAAGGAAAGCTGCGCTCTCTGTGTGGGGTTACCGCCGAAACCACAGAAATTAGGGTTTGAGTTGGAAACCTGCACCCCTGAGCGAGTTCGGATTCGAGCTGGGCCGCGGAGCCAGACGATCCCGCACTTAGCTTTAGGCAGCTCCCGGGACGCCAGCGGCCACTGGGCCTGGGGACCGCACGTGCAGCTCCCCCCTCGCCTCAGAGCTCCTGCAGGGGGCACCAGCCCAGGGAGGTGGAGGCTCCTCCCGCCCGGAGCTGCGCCCCCACCAGCTCTGAGGGTGTAGCCCGCGGCGCCCGGGACGCCCCCTCCCCACGAAGTGTCCCCGAATTGCGCTCCCTGGGCCCCGAAGCTTCTGCCGAGACAGCTGGGCGCCACGGCCACGCCGAGCTGGATGTGACCAAGCCTAGCCTGGAGCCAAATCGTCGACTGTTGCCCCCTCGGACCCCTCCCGCGCCACCTCACCATGGCCCCAGAGATGTCGGGCCGCGGTGGCGCCGCTCTGCTCTGCCTCTCGGCGCTGCTCGCCCACGGTAAGTGTCGCGGCGCAGACTCCGGGGTGAAGATGCGGTGGGCGCCCCTGGAGGGGGCACAGGGAGGACCGCAGAAAAGAGAACCCCCATCCCTACCCCTTCTGGACTCTGCCGCGGGCTCCCAGCTCTCCCTGCGGCTCCGGTTACCCGGGCCCTTGAGCCCTCCAGTGGGAGCTGAGGCTGGAGCCCGCCGAGGGGAACGAGCCGGGCCCCAGAACAGGGTGGGGGGAGGAGGTCGTTCCAATCTTCTGGGGTTGGAAAGAAGGGTCCAAACCCCAGAATGTGGGGGCGTGTCTGCCCACAGAAATCTAGGGAGATCTGCTAGATCGCGCCCGGGACGCCCCACCCGCCGTGTCACTTGCAGCTGGCCTCTGGGCGGGGGGCTGTTGGTATCGCGTCCTCCCGGCCCTGGCACGCAGGCCAGTGCGGGGCCGCGTCGCCCGCTGTCTGGCTTCCTGCGTCGATCCTCGGGAAGGGAAGTGGAATGACAGTGGCCGGGAGCCGCGGCTGCCCGCCCGCCGCCCGCCGCCCGCCGCCCGCCGCCCGCGGTCCTGTGAGCTGCATCTAAATGGCCGGCTTAGCGAGCCCGAGGGCGGGGGTCTGGGCAGCGGGCGCGGGCCGGGCCTCGGGCGGCGCGCGGAGGGAGCGGGCTCCACGCTCTCGCGGTCTGCAATCTGTTGCTTCTGCTCCCCAGCCTCGCCCGGGGCTCAGCGGTAAAGGGGTGGGAGAGGGAGGGGCGCGGGTTGGCGAGAGTTGGCAGTGGGACAGCGATGGTACGGGTGGGGGACAGAAGGTCTCTGAGCAGCACCAACCCCCTCCCCCAGTGGGAACACAGACCAGACGCGAGGAGGCTGCAACGAGCCTTCTGCAAGCTGGAGACGCTCCAGGAGGCAAGGGGCGCCGACCGAGGGGGAGGGCCAGAGCTGCTGGGAAGAGGAGGAAGAAGCTCAGACCTCTGTTCCCTCCCAGAGTGTCAGCAGCAGACCTGGGACACATTTCTCCAATCGATATGGGGTGAGGGGTGCTTCGATGGCCCCACGCTGATGGGTGAGCCGCGGACAGGACATAGAGGGCCTCCGTGGAGAAGGCAATAAGCTCTGCCGTGGTGGAAGACACCTCTATGCGTGGTGCTCAGCTTTTCCCCAGATAGGCCGGTCCCTAGGAGCCTGCCCAAGGTGTCAGGAGAGCTGGAGGTCTCTAACCAGGGTCTAACTCGCCCAGCCAGGAAGCAGGGAGCTCTATCAAGGTTGAAAGAATAAGATAAAGAATGGACTCTAGAATAGTATGGACCTGGGGCTAGGAGGGAGATGGAAGCAAGCTGACCTCCTTCTATGGGTGGGTTGATCTTCCCTGCGGAAGCTGGGGTGACCCCAGCGGAGCTGTTATGCTCAGTTTACCAGAGATGGCTAACCTCAGTTCTTTCAGGGAGCGATGGGCTGGACAGAACCCCAGCAGGGGACAGGGTGGGGGCGCTGGGAGTGCAGCAGGAGCCAGAGATCTCCAGCAGGGTGCAAGCCTGAGAATGGGGGTAAGGGGGCTGTGTGTGCACCCTGGAGCTGCAGGGGCTGGTTTGCCACGAGCTGGGGAGGCAAGGAGAAGAGTGTCCAGCAGGAGGAAGTCAGAGGTCTCAGGCCTGGATCTCAGCGTGGTTGTCACCCCTCTTGCATTTTGCTGCCTGAGTTCTTGGTCCCTAAACCCAGCCATGGCCACTGGGCTGCTCAAACTCTGTCATTAGGTCCCCACTGCCCTGATGATCCCTCAGCCTGACATTAAGGGATCTTGTCCCTTCATCCCCTTCGGAGCCCTGTCTGCTTCCTAAGTCCCAGTTCCAGTGGCCTTTGTGTCCTGCCTACGGCTCCCTGTGTATGTGAGCACTGCCTTTTTTTCCTGAGGCACCAGTGCTTTCTGTGCCAGGTAGTCTTGGGGCACTAGGGCAGAGCCATGGGCTTACACTTCTGTCTGTCCATACAGCCAGTGCCAGCACAGTGCCAGCATGCATGGGCTCCGGGTCCCACTACAAGAAGGTCCTCAAGGAAGTGGGGCTGGAACCTCACTGAGCAGGCAGGCATTCCCGCCCCCCCTTTCTGGCTCCCTTTCCAAGCTCTGCAGAGACCTGAAGTCTTTTTCATCCCATGCCTCACTGTCCTCTTCCTTAGGGAAGGATACCAGCAGATGCTTAAAACTTGGGGACCCCGCCCCCCTCAGTGGGTAAGGCCAGAAAGACAGAAATAGATCCCCCATCGAGAAACAGCACAAAACAAAACTCATGGGCCCTGGACCATCGTCCTCCAGGGCTTTCTGCCACTTCTCTCTCTGTTAGGATAAGGTACAGGGCCTTAATCTCATGTCAGGCCAACTCTTGATGGGTATTCTGGGCTATTCCAAGATGCTGGGAGTGGGGGTCAACTGCAATTTTCCATGCCTGGCAGGCTGCTGAGACCACAGGATTCTGACCACACAGCCAGACGGGAGACCAAGTAGCCTGGGTTTCTCTCTGACTCTGGCGCTGTTGGGCAGGGTGACCTTGGGCTGCCTGCCTCCTATCCCCCAGCTTCACAGGCAGTATGGCCTCTGGCCCATTCTTCCTCCCTTTCTGCCAGAACTGCTGGGCAGAGGCCACATGTGAATAGAGCCCTCTCCCTTTCAGGGCCCCGCTCAGCCTGTAGAGCTGCAGTGTGGTATTGTCTAGGCATCCCCGGCATTGCTCCCAGTCTTGGGGCTCTGTCGAGAACATCTGCAATGGCTGTTGTCTGTCTTTCGGGAGAGTCTCCTCCACTTTCACTTTGAACGGGAGTTGAAGGGAGCAGGGTGGTAGTTGAATCTGTTGGAGAGTTGATTAGGTCGGCTCCCTTACTCAGTAGCTTTTCCTGGCTCCCTACTGTTTGTGGGACCAAGGACACAGTCTTTGCCCTGGCATCTAAGGTCCTTTACAATTTTGTCCTAATCTGCATTTTCCCATCCACAGTACTTCCCTCTATACATCCTCTATGTGCCACTTGAGTCACCCCTCTTCTTACTCTCCTGCCTTTTTGCTTTGACACATGCCAGCCCCTCCATCTGTAACACATCCCCCTCCAGAAATCCTTGCCCAGCCCTTTAAGCTGGTCTCAATCCTCACCACCTCCATGGAGTCTTCCTAGCTTCTACCCGGCTCTCTAGTGGGCCTTCCACCCCCACACAAGGACTTGAACACTCTCCGGTGCTACCTTCCAGGCACAGCTCCCAGGCTGGCATGCTCACGTGGGCAGGGCGTGGGCAGGCATGCTTGCCTGTGCCACCCTCCAGATCTGCTCAGACTTGCTTTTAGGGCAAGAGCCATGTCTGCTGTTCTTGCCTCATTCTTCAGTGCTTCACCCATATAGGTCTCAGCAGGAATGGATGGGGCAATGGGGAGAGCCCTGGGTTGTGGGGCCCGGAGGGATGGGAGGAGACAGGCAGAGGCACCAGAAGAGAGCAAGAGGGAGGAGCAGAGCCGTGCCACGCCCCTTGAGTGGCTCATGCAAGACACATGGTCTCAGTTGACATGTTAAGACACGGTTGCCCAGCATATGAATGTAGTGTCCCACGATGCTCTGAGTGCATGATCTCCAGCCTGTCCCCCAGAATTTCTCCTTCATACTGTGTCCATCCTCCCCACCCCACTGAGGAGCCCAGCCTGGGCCCCTTTGTAAACGCAGGGAACCAGGTATGCACCCGGCCTCGGTACCTTTGCTGCCGGGACTGTGCCTGTCTTCCTCCTCCCACATCATCTTCTGTCTGGCCACATGCAGCCGTATGCCACCACACAGCTTTGTTAATGTTTAAGACCAGTAGGTGGGGATGTGTTATAAACTTGGTGGTAGGAAATGAGCTTTATTGGAGTCCATTCTGACGATGGCTAGGTGCTGGGCAGCGGGAGGCGAGGCACTGTCTGGAACCTGTAGGGTGTGAGTACAGTGCTGCCACAGAAACTGAGGCCCTGCAAGGTACCACCTCCCGCTGCCAGGGCCTGGCCTTTTTCCCTGGAGGGTCTCACTTTGTGGCCCTATATGTCACAATGTCCACAACACTACAAAAGATCACAAAACCACCCAATGTAAGCTTTGTGTGGATGAGGAAGTGGACAGACAGAGGAAGGGACTGGCCAAGGTCAGTCTGAAGGTTAGTTCTGGAATCAGGACTAGCCCCAGAACCTAGGGTTGTTCCTGGAGTGGCAGCCTGCCCAGGGTCACTAGGCAGGTTCTACCTCCACCACCCCTCTGACTGCGCCTCCTGCAGAGATCCTTCTAGCCTTGGGTTAGCCCCTGGTCTTAGCAGTCTAGATAACCAACCAGTAGTAGGCTTGTTAATACACTACAAAGCACTACAAAAGAAATACTGGCAGACAGCTCCAGGCCTCATTTCCAGCGTCTTGTCAAGAGCTCCAAGCTCATTTGCTAGGAGAGGCAAGGCCACAGATTTGTGACATCCGAAGCAGTTTGGAATCACAGCCCTCAGAATGCAGGACATCTGGGTTCAAACCCCAGTTTGCTGCATACCCCCAGGAATTTCACCTCCTCCCTGGCCTTGTGTTCCTCCTCTGTCAGAGGAAAGGGGATGTGCTGTCCCAGCTCCATCCACCTCTGTGATGGTGATGGAGAAGCCTCTTCCTTCCTTCACTGCTGCCTTGCTCCCCTCCCCCAGCCTCAGTAGATGCTAACAAGTGGATCTGTTCTCCTCCCCATCCCTTCCCCGGAGTCTTCCTTACCCCTTCCCTGCTTGTGCTCACACAGAATTTTAATAAGAAATTAATGAACCAGTGTGTGCATGTATTTTTTTTAAGAAAAATAAATGTCTTTTCCTATTTTCCTTCTCTGTCTTTTTAAACGCAAAGAAAAGTGGGCCTCTTTATTATCAATTCAGCTGGCTCTGCCATCTCCAGCGGTCCCCAAGGGTGGGACAAGGATCATGGGGCACCCAGACTTGTCTGGCCACGCACCAGCCCCTGGAGGACAGATGGGCTGCCTGGGGGAGGCCAGTGTAGTGACAAGGACAAGTCCCTGAGAGCTGTCCCGGCACCCTCAGGCTGAGACCCTAGAAGTCGTTACCTCTTTTCCACTGTCTTTTTGGGCCTTTTCAGCTCCTGCTGCCTCCCTGCCACCCCTCACCACCCACACCTTCACCCCTGGCCCTGCTGGCTGGAAGACAACCCAGCAGGATGAAATGGAAAATGGAGCAATTACCTAGATAATTCAGTGCTGGCTGCACGAATGAATGAATGCAAGAATGAATAATTCAGTGCAAAAAAAGGATAGGAAAGATAATTGAAGAAAATCTCTTTTTGCCTAAATTATCAAGATAATTATTTGCCTTTGGAAAGTTCTCCTCTTTATCAAGCTTGTGTCCTTCCTGCTGCATTCTCATCCACACCATTTTTAGCCTATGAAGACGGGCATCTGGTTACTACTCTCTTCACTTGAATGACTTTATGTGTTCCGTTCAAACTGGGCCAGAAGGCAGAATGTGAGCTTGCTGGTGAACTTTTTCAGCTTGACTCTGTTTCCCTGGGCCCATGTCTCATGATCCTGCTTAGGACTGATGTGACCAAGCTCATCAAGATGGATAGATGGATGGCTGCCCCCCCCCCCGCCGCCCCCGTACCAGGCATTGAGCTCAGGACCTTGCGCTTCCCAGGCAGGCACAGCACCACTGAGCTAAATCCCCAGCAGCTGCCTTTTAAAATGGTCTAGGTTCTCAGAGGCATCCCCTAAGAATCCCACGCCTGAAGGACACTGTCCACACAGGGCAGGCCCCTGGCCCAGAGAGAGAACAGGTATCCGCAACACCTCGGCCCTTAACATTAAGCCCTCCCCAAGGATCCAGCCCTAGAGGTGTCCTTTAAACAGTCCCTCTGAAGCCTCTGTTTTTCTAAAGGAGGAGGAGGAGGAAGCGAACTGGTTCCTGCCCTCAGAAGCACCCAGTATGACTGAGTCGAATCTTCAGAGAGGCCCCAATCTGATAAGAGAGGCACAGCTCCACTATCTCCGATGGCCTGTGTCCCCTTGCATGGGTGGGTCTGACTGTGATGTAGATGACCACCTCAGTGTGGTCATTGCCACATTGTGGTCATTGCCAGGACCCACCTGGCAGCCCTTCTGCCCCCAGGGCAGTTGGGGCTGGCTCCAGCCCAGAAGCAAGTGTATTTTTGCCAGCTTGGCTCCCTGAAGCAGCAGACTTGTGGCGACAGGAGAAAGGTGTTGGAGAGAGCTAGGAGTGCAGGTGCCCTGTGCACAGCCACTTGGTCACGGTGGCGCACTGCCACGCTCCAGAGTCCTAACAGCTCTTTGCAGTTAGATCCGTGGTCCCATTTGGTTCTCACAGTGGTGGCCACATGAAGGCAGCATTGTGATCCCCATGTCACAGAAGGCAGAGCTGAGGCCCACCGGAGTCATGGCCATGCTGGCTCTCAGAGTCAGTTGTCCTGACTGCACACAGAGGTCTCATTGCCATACCTCTCTGTCCCTGTGAACAGGGACTAAGTGGAGATGCAGCAGACAGACACAGAGGGGCCCATACACCTGAGCCAGGACTACCCCATCTGGCACCCTCCAGTCTCACCTTGAACCCTCTGCCCTTTGCTCTCCTGGCTTGTTGCAGGCTCTTTTCCACGGCAGAACCTTCATGCATGCTGTTCCCTCTGCTCAGAATACTCTCCCACTCATCAACTAAGCAGCCTTCAAGCTGGAGCACGTCCACCACTGCTTCCATCCTCAGATAAATGAGGACCTGCCATCCCCTCCAACTCATTCACATTTGCCATGTTTTGAATTGTGTATGGCCTGGCTTCCCTTCTGGCTGTGCACTCACAGGGACTGGGGTGGTGGTGACTGTGTCCCGGCCACTGTGCTCCCAGTGCTCCCAGACCTGCCTGCCATAATTTGATGATTGGCCAAATGAAGCAATGCATGAACCCTTGTGCATAGACACCCTTTCACTCAGTGAGTATTCAGTGGGTGCTCACGGTATAGGGGCAGGCACCATTCTAGGTGTTTGGTCACAATCTGGACGTAACAAAACATCCCTGTGCTCACAGAGCCTCTGTTTTGGCAAAGGTCAGTTAATGATACATTTATTAAGTAAATTATATATGTTAGGGAGCAAAAAGAATGCTGAGGGGAAGTGGAAATTCTAAGGGGTGTGGGTGTGTTGAGGAGGGATTACAACATTAAAGAAAGGCTCATTTGACAGAATGTCATCAAGCACAGATTGGAGGAGGAGAGAAACAACCTGGCCCCTTATCTGCACATGGAAGTGACAGCCTCTGGGGGGGCAGAGGGTGCAGCCAGAGTCAGAATCCAGGGGCACAGGCTTGGCCACTCACGGAGCAGAAAGGAGGCCTGGGGCACCTGGAGGGGATGGGAGGGTGCCATTAGCTAGGGGGAGACCATGAACGTCAGGCTGAGTGAAATAGGAGACAGCCCCTTGGAGGCCAAATGCCTGCTGCCATCTCTGCAGGGCATTTAGGATGCTAAGCAACTTTCCATTTCTTTCACCATTTCTAATTTTTTAAACTAAATATATAAAATCTCCCAAGGGACAGTGGGGATCACACGCACATGTCTGGCCTGATTTTATACCACCCTGATTAGAGGGGGTGACAGTCAGGAGGTCTGGGGCCCGGTGCTCAGGGCCTGCAGAGCACCAATTGCTTGGAGTCCCTGAGTTCCCTGCAGCAACTTGCTGCTTTGACCTCTCCACCTGTCCCTGTTTTATGCGTGCAAGTGTCTTAGTTGGTAGCTTCTTCTGCCACCACTGGCCATTGCCCATCGCATGACCACTACAGGCCACATCTCTTGGCCAAGGAGATGGCCTGCCAGAGGGTGACCCTTGGCCCACTCTGTCCCGGCACTCCTGGGGACAGACAGGCTCAGGGGGCCTTTGTCAAATAGGAAGGAACTCGTGAATTGGAAATAGGAAAAAGTGCCATTTTCTCAGCTGCCATCATAGCAGAGAAATGATCTCAATTTTCTGTGGCTGTTCTCGGCAGGAGAAAAAACTGCCAGCAGCCAGCCCATGCATGAGAAGTCTGAAAAACTGGGGACAGGAGGCTGGGCTGAAGGAAGGGGTGGGCTGAGAAGCAGTGGGGCTGACCCAGCTAGGAGGTCTGAGTGCCCATGGGGTCCCTGCCAGGTCACTAGCAGGTCCCTGCCCTTCTCCACCTTCAGCCCCCACTAACTGTACCCATGTGTGTGCCTGAGCAGCAGTTGTATTATCTAGTTATCGTCGTAGTTGCATATTAATGAGCACCTACTATGTGCCACACCATGCTGGCCACTGGGATCATCCCTCTGCAGCCAGCAGTAGACCCTGTTATGTTTCAGCATGGCCTTGATGTTCATAGCTTTCCTTCTCTACCCTCACCTTTTCCCCTGCACTTACCTCTAAAATCAAACTGCCTGGCTTTATCATTTCCGGTGTGACTTGGGGCAAGTTATTTAACCGCTCTGTTTCACTTTCTTCATTTTCAAATGATTACCAGAATACTGCACTTATAGAGCCATTGTCATGATTCAGTGAGTTACATGTCAAATATTTAGAGTCATGCCTAGCATATAGCAAACATGTAAAAACGACAGCTGTCAATCTAGTTGCTGTTAATTTTATTGCATGTGCCAGGCACTGTGTTCAGTGTGAAGATGAAGGAATACGAATGTCTGTCCCATGAGGGGCTTCTGATGCAGTGTCCTAGGGAGATGAGCCGTCTCTGCACAGACTGAGATTAAATTCAGAGTCACAGGCACTAAGGAAGACAGAGTGTTATGGAAGGAGAGAAAGGAATCCTGTAACTGCTGGAGGGATCCTGGAGGCTTCCTGGAGTGTCGCAGCAGGAGACCTTGGCCGGCTTCTAGAGCCTGCTTCTGAAGGCAGCCACTCAGCCTCTCCTGTGTGTCTGATACCCTGAGACAGACAGAAACTCAGGGCAAAATCGATTTCGGGCCTTCTACTGCTCAGAGTCTGGGCTGAGGGGCAGGGGGCAGGCTGCCTATGAAGAGTACGGGACCTGACGCTGAATTCTGGGTGCGTCCTTTACCTGGATGATTTCTTAAGGCCTCTCAGAATTGTGATCTGTGCTCCATGGAGTGCTAGAGACCCACTGAGAGTTATGGAGGAAAAGCATGACATGATCAGAGCAGGATTCTTAGTTACGAAGTCGGGAGCAATTTGCAGATTGTTGCTGCAGCTGATTAGGGAACAGGGGTCATGGAATGCGAAAGGACCACGAGTAGGCATCCAAGGTACTACCACCTGGCAAAGAGCCCAGTTTTAGAGCCAGAGTGTGAGTGCCAGCGCTGCCACTTGCCTGGGTCCTGGCTTCCACCTCTGTAAGGTGGATGGCAGGTGGAAGGTCAGAGACTGTGGCAGGGAGTCTCAGTACGTGGAACTGCCAGTATGATTTTAGCAGCCAGGCATGGAGAGTGGAAGGGACTTGCCTGTCACTCCTAGCCGTTTCTGACCCCCTGGCAGTACAGAAGTGTCTTTACCATCCGGTGTGGGGGCATGGAGAAAATAGCCCTGTAAAAGGGCTCAGAGAGGCAGGACCATCCCCTTGCTCTTTTTAATGCAGGCCCAGCCTCCCTCCTCATTCCACACCCAGCTGTCAGTCAGGACACCAAGGGGACAGATCCCCCCGGGGTCTTGTCATCATGAGTCCAGGAAGGCCTCAGGAGTCAGAGAATAGTGATCACGCTGAATCACACTGGCATCTTCCAGTCCCTGCATCCCCTACCACAGTTGTGAGGCCAGAAGCAGAGGACCTGCCTGACCACCTCTCTGAGCCCCAGTGTCCTCATCTGCAGCAGGGGAGGGACAGTGTCACCTCTCAGGGTGGTCCCCCGTGGAAGCTCCCAGAACAAACCTTGCGCCTGCTGCAGGGGCTCAGTAAACACCAGTGTGTTTCCTCCCTTTCTTGCCTAGAGCAGGCTGCTGCCTGCTGGGAAGCACGTTTACACAGTGCCAAAGGCTTCCCGGAGAGCTGTTTTCTGGAGGTTGGGTTTTTCATTTTGTTTTGTTTGGGGTCTTTTTTTTTCATCCCTTGGTGCCTCCTAGCAACATGCTGCTGGTGTTTGAAACAGTGGTGGCCAGCTGCTGACCCCTATTCCTGCCTCTCTGCCCTTTCTCCAGAAGATGGACTGCAGGCATCGCCCCACATTCCCAGCGCTTCTGCAGCCCACCAAGGTGGAGGAGGCCTTCCCCGGCTGCAGCTGCCCTCCCAACATGATAAGCCACTGCTTCCCAAAGTTTGCAACCCTTCCCTAGCACCCCCAGGGTGGGCACAGAGCTATCTACAAGCTACAGGGCAGGCAGCTGGTGCCATGGCCAGATGTCAGGGCTGGGGCCACAGGGAGTTTCTGACATGAAGCCTGGGGCTCCCTCATCCTGCACTCTGTCCCTAGGATCCTTCCCAGAGCTGCCTCCTTTACTCTTAGCAGGTGACCATAGGCATGCCACTCCCCAGCCTCAGTTTCCTCTCCTGCCAATAATAGGAAAAAAACCCTACTCATCCTGCAGGGGTACTGAGGTTGAGTAATATGGCTGTGCCCCCTGCCTGGTCTAGGCTGCCCTCAGGAAGCAGTTACTATAACCCCTGATTCTTTTTTGGTGTTTGTTTTGTTTTGTTTTGTTTTTTGCAGTGCAGGGGATCAAACCCAAGGCCTTCCCGCAGAGCTGCATCCCCAGCTCTTTTTAATTTTTATTTTGAGACAGGGTCTTACCTAAGTCACTAAGTTCTCTGGGCAAGGAGGTTTGAACTGAGATTTTCCTGCTTCAGCCTTCCAGAGTGCTGGGATTACAGCTGTGTACCACCACACCTGGCAGTAACTATTGATTCTTGATAGTGTCCTAGATATCAGGGAGCCCTTAGTTACCTCCAACCCAGAGACCCCAACCCCATTCTCCTGCCATATTCTTCCCCTGCTTCTGCTATTGGCCTCTTGCTGCCTATTCTTCCAACCCACTGTAGGTGGGAGATGAGCCCTGCCTCCCAGTGGGGTTTGGTGGTAGCCTTGTCTTTGAAATTCAGGCTGCTGTGCTGGATCAGCACTATCCTGTAGAATTACAATAGGAGCTCTGTGTCTGATGTACATTTTTCTGGTTATCACATGAGTAAGAGCAAAGAGCAACAGATGAAATTAATTTAAATAGTGTGTTTTCACCAAGATACCCAGAAGACCGTCATTTCAATGTGTAATCCGTATGAAACGTTATGAATGAGATATTTTGAGTTCTTGTTTTCTTTCTTCTGTACTGAATCTTCAAACTGCCTGTGTGCATTTCCTGCTTAGCACAGCACAGCTCAGTCCAAGCTGACCCCGACTCAGTGGCCTAGGAGCTACACATGGTGGGCAGCCAGCGCGCCAGGTTGGATGCAGCCTGAGGGCCCCCCGAGATTCCCCAGGGGCTGTCTCTCGGGCCCTTGGGTCAGGGTGTGGGCACTATGAACTAGGCTCGCACTCCTTCCTGCAGTGCTTCTTGGAAGTCCCCTGCCCCGCTCAGAGCTGTCCCAGCCCTGGCGTGATTCCTGTTGGCCATCACCACTCCCACTGTATCCAAGCAGCTGTGCCCAGGGCCCGGAGACCACTGTCCTCCCCTGCCAGGAAATCCTGTAAACCCAAGTGAGATCACATCACCCTTCTGCTCAGAAGCCTCTACCTCACCGGGAGTGGAAGCCAAAGTCTTTACAGAGGCTCACAAGGCCACTGAGGTTGTCCCTTTTCCCAGCATCGCCTCTCTGACCTGCTCAGTTCTGGTCACACTGGCTTCTTTCCTGTTCCTAAGGTGCCAGGCAAGGACCCTTGGATACCTGGCCTTGCCACCCCTTGGCCTGTCGTTTTCATCTCTTCTACCTCTTTCCGGTCTCCCTCAAATGCTTCTCACCAGAGTGGCCCTCTTCAGCCTCCTCTATCCCCTCACTCTGCTGTTTTGCTTCATGCGACATACTACATGCTCACGGGTCTGCTTGTTCAGAGACTGACACCCCCGACTCCTAGACCAAGGATCAGCATGGAGAGGCTCAGCACATACCTGTGAGATGAGGAATCCATTTCAGAGGTGGCTCCTTCCATCCTTTCTCCCTCGCCATCAAAGAGCCACTAGGAGGACAGATTAGTAGCTACATGGGTGACAGGGACCTGACGTGGAAAATATATTCCTTCATTCACTCAACACATTTGTCTGCCATATCCTAGCTATGTGATGTTGGGGAAATTACTAACCCTGTCTGTGACTCAGTTTCCACACTTAACCAAGACTCCAGGATGTAACAATCTACATGGAGTTATTATCATGAATAAATGAGTTAATGCAAGTAAAGGGCGTGGAGCCGTGCCTGGCTTATAGTATGTGGTCAATAAAAGGGAGCTGTTGTTTGTCAGCGTGTGCCTTTGAATGCTTCCTGTACACCAGACACCATGGCAAACACCAGGTAAGGGGTAGGGGAGACACAGTGACTAGCTGATCTGGGGCAAAGATGCACATGAGTTCAGTGCTATGTAAAGTAACCTATCCCAGGGTGGCAGAGGTGCCAGAGAACACCTGGAGTCACCTGGACTTTGGGAGAGGACAGGTGTGGCTTCCTGTCATTTTCTGGTAATCACCGTGAAAATCTACATGAACTGGCAGGTTTAACTCCAGCAGCAACATAGGTGACCATTTTGCTGAGAGCCTTCCTACCTGGCTACTACAGTGTGCTGGAAAGAGAGGAGCCGAGGAGTCAGGGACCTCAGCTCTGACATCCCAAGGAAGTTACCTCTGCTCACTAAGCATCAGTCTGCTTATCTGTGAAGTGGGCTAATCACCAACATTGCCTGTATCCTAGATTGTGAGCTGATGGGCTCATTGAGCTACTGTGTGTCCTGGATGTTTAGTCCACAAGAGATACTATTAAATAGTAGCAAGTAGGAGACACTGTTGCTACCCACATCATCAGGACTAGCCTGTGGGAGGAAAGACTGGCCTGAGCCTCCTGGCCAGGTACCTTGCATGGAGTTGGGACCCCATCAGTGCCAAGGAAACACCCTGCAAACCATCTGCACTCTGTAGTCCACTCAGGACTGTAGCACAGAGGGGCTACTCAGTGAGGCGAGATCCCTAAAGTCAAAGAAATTTGCAGCAGGAGAGCTAGAAGGGAGCTTCAGTCTCCTCTCACCTGGAATCATCCCTCTTTTAAAGGTGAGAAGGCTACGGACCAGAGAGGGAAAGGATTGGCCACATTCGTAGAGCAGTCAAGAGTTACAAAGTCAGGGCTGAGACCCACGTGCCTGACTCCCAGACCGGTCACATTCCAAGTGCTGGTGCTGGATGTAGGCACAGCATGGTAAAGAATCCCTGGCGGAAGCTGCTTGGTCGCAAGTGTGCTCCCCCCACCTCCTGCTTCCCCAGGGCCATATCTGGGAGACAGGTCTCAGCAGGCTTAGTGTTTACAAGGAGTAACCAGATTCCATCTCCAATAATCACATCACAAATAGCACGAGACCTGAACTATGCGGATAGCTTTGCTAAATGTGTGACTAGTGTTCCCTCTGCTCCCCTTTCTACAATACAGTCCTCAGCCTGTCCCTTTCACATTATGCACATGTGAAAACACACATACACACACACACACACACACACACACACACACACACACACACGATCTGTGCTCCCCTGACATTAGGTTCAGACCTCTGATCTCAGTCCAGTGAAGGCTAACTATGTGCTTGTCCAGTCTTAAAGAGAACTTTCCCCTTCCATCTGCCTGCCTGGGAAGTGGGCAGAAGGAGTATTTGAAGGTCAGGTTCTGGCTCTGAAACCCTCACCTTTCCCCACTATGACCAAGGAGTATGGAGCCTTGGCACTTTAACAGTGCACACATACAAGCCTCACCCATGAAACGGGTAACCATGATCCCCATTTCCTTATCTAGATGAGCAAACTGAAGCTCAGAGAGCAGAAGTAACTGTCCAGGCAACAGAGAAAGCAAGCAGCAGCGTGGGACACCAGCTCTAGAGCCTGGCTTCCCTTCCTCTGTGGGCCCTAACCACCTGTCTCTGGGGTGCTAGGTCCCCAGGCCTCTCCTCCAGCCCTTAATGCCATAGCCATTCTGCTTGGTCCAGTGCCGTCAACTTTGCTCGGGTAGGTGCTCCGGACACAAAAAGGGACACCAAGGCATGGAGTGGCTGACTTATCCACTCCCTAGAGCTGCCTTCCCTCATGTGTCAGCACACCACCCAGTATATGCCCCCTGCTCCACCCATTTCCTTGGCTCCTTGTCGTTGTCTCTGGTCTCAAAGGCCCTGTGTGGGGACCAGAGCCCTGCAGCCCTCCTCCCCTCTTCCCTTTGGAAACCAGACTCCTTCACATCCCTACAAAGCTGATTTGCATAAAACCATCCCCGGGCCCTGCCTTTAAAAATCTTCATCTTTTCTCTTCTCCCTAAACAGCCCCTAAATGATTTCTGTAAATTGCTCTAAGTAGCTCAAAAAAAAAGAAATAATAATAACTGAGCGACTGGCTGCCTGACCAGAATGTCGATGGCCCTCCTCCAAGGCCGCAGCTCCTGGCTCCTTCCCGCAGGGCATCCAGTCACACAGCCCCTCTTGCTCCAAGGCCAGAAAGGGACAACATCACCTCTGAGCCTGAGCTTTGGCCCTCCCTCAGGCTGGAAGCTGCCCAAGTCAGGCCCACGACCCCTTCAGACCAGGAGTTTCTCAGGGCAGCAGTAGCCTCCTCTTTTCCTTGCATTCCCCTCTACACTGGGGACTCTCCCAGAGGACAGCCTGCCTCCCTCATCTGTCTCAGGGCTCCGCCAGAGAGGACTGCCTCTCTCATTAGACTTGGGGCTGTCTCCAGAGAGGCTGTGGCTGCCCCTTCAGACTGGGATTCCCACTGGGCAGGGCTGGGGGGACAGGTGGGAGCCTCTGATTCTAGCTTTTTTTGTTCTGCTTCCAGTTCTCTTACAGAGCCTCAGTTCTTTCACTCCAGCTTCGAAATCTAGGTCCTGATCTTAGACTCAGATCTTATTCATTGATCCAGTCAAGCATTCATTCATTCATTCATTCATTCTACAAATCTGTCCTGAATACCTACTGTGTCCCAGGCACCAATGGGATATGTGTCTTTCTGCAGATTTGGCCCCTTTGAGGAGCTCCTAGATCCAGCACAAGATGTCGCCCTGATTCACCTTGGGGAATATTTCATTTCATTTTATTTTGTTTTTGCAGTGCACCTGGGAACAGGAGCCCAGCCTCAGCCTGGTCACCACTGTGACCATCATGACCATAGGCCTTGTTTCAGTATAACTCAGAGGCAGGAAGGGCTCCACAGGTCTAGGGGGGAAGTGCCCCAGGGGATCCTGTCTTGGCCCACTCTGTCCTCCACAATCTCTGTCATACTCCCCTCCACACCTCCTGTCCCTGGAGTTCTGCTGTTGCCTGGCCACTGGGGGTAAGATGAGGCAATCTCCATGCTGGGAATCCAGCCCAGAAGGAACAGTGTGGCCTTGAGCAAGTCCCTCAGCTCTTCTGGACTTGTTTCCCTGAATGAGATCTGATAGACTTGGATGAAGTCGATGATTTTCTAAAATAATTTTAGCTAGCCATGGGCCTGTGTGCCTGTAATTCTAGCTACTCAGAAGCTGAGGCAGGAGGATTGCAAGTTCGAGGCCAGCCTGGGCAACTTAGCAAGACCCTGTCTCAAAATAAAATAAAAAGGGCAGGGAAGCAACTGCAGTAGAGCACTTTGCCTAGCATGTGCAAGGCCCTGGATTCAATCCTCAGTACTACAAAGAATAAAATGAAATATTTTTAGCCAGAGAAATATATAATATATGATATATAATATATTACATTTCTATTATATATATATATATAATATGGATAACATGATACAGATCAAAGCAGAGCTGCTGGTAGAGGGGGAGTGGAAGTGCCTCCCTTAGGCCTGACTAATCCCAACCTCCCTTGGGACCCCTGGCAGCCCTTGAGACTCCCACAGAGACCCAGCTGGCAAGTGCTTGGTCTACTTGTACCCTCCCGAGAACGCTGGCACTATGCCACGCCAGGGCTGGGTGCTGCTGCTGATGGGCAGCTCCACTCCTCACTGCCTTGGGTTCCCTGGGACCCTTCTCTGTGTACCATGGGGGTGACACCCAGGAGTGGAACTGGCTCCTGCCTGAGAGCCAGCACCCCTGGGAATGAGTCCCGCCCCTGATTAGACCCACAGGCCCAAGCAAAGCTCTGGAGGCAGCCAGCAGGCCACCCTGCAGGCAGGTGGGAAGGTTCCAGATGAGATGAGCCAGTTTTGTCATCCTCCCTGCCCTCCCTTTGATGTGCGAGGAAAAAGGAGGGCAAACACAGACACAGCCCTCTGCTCCCTCTCTGATTTAATTGCAACCCAATTAAGTGAATAATTGTTACAAATGTGAAATTACCTTCCTTCTGCCAACTTGGGGTGTGGGCCTGCAGCAGTGTGAGCTGTGGACCCAGGCTGGGGTGGGCCTGGCTGCAGGTTAGGTTCCTCCAGGGTGGGGAGAGGAGGAGCTGCCGAGCAGCAAACCCAGGCCAGCCCCACAGCAGCCCTGGCCACTAAGGAGCAGAGTCGTACCTCCAGCTCCACTCAGCTACTCACACTCTGCCACAGCTTCCTGGCAATCCCAGCCACCTGCTCTCAGGAGCCTGGCCCAGCCCAGGCAGTTGTAAGTGGCACACTTACTAAATAAGCTATGGCACGGACATATGTCCCTAGGAGAAACAGGGAGGGGCCCCAACCGGAACGTTGCAAGCCTTAGGCAAAACCTTTCTGAATGGAGGGAGTGAGATTCTGTGGCTGTCCCAAGCCAGCCCCTTCTGGGGAAGCAGAGGTGGGGCTTCTTCACAGCAAGAGCGGGGAGGGAGAATCAGAGCCGGGAAAATGGATCGTTCGCTCATGGAGTGTCCTGGGAACCTGCATAAGGAAGCCCCGGCCTCGCCTCAGGCACCACAGAGGCTGCTGAGCCTGACTGTCCACTGCCAGCAGTCAGTGGTGTCATATGGAGTGCATCCTGTCCTCACCATGGGCTTATGTGATGGTGGTCTCTACACTGAGCTTTTAGAGCATGAAAACATCATTAATAACACATGAAAAATGAACACAGGGAATGGCAGGAGCTGCTGCTGCTGCTACCTTGCAGTCAGGAGAGGATATGAATTTTGGCAATGAGTGGATTCAGGCATAGGGACAGGGAGCACTTGTGAGGAATAGCTCAGCAGTGGTTCTCAGCCCTGCCCACACACTGCAGCATAACTTTAAGACACTGGGGTCTGGGCTCCCACCGAGACTCTGACTTTGTTCCCAAGTAATTCTGATGGGAAATGGAGATAGAACCCCCCTGCCAGAGCAAAGCTGCCTCTCAGTGTGGGATGGCTCACCCAGACCTTCTGGTTTACAGTGGCTGGGATGGGTCCCCTGTAAACTGCCCTCCCTGACACTGAGACAGCACAAGGTAGGTTCTCCAGTGCTGGGCCAGGTGAGGAGAGGACCTGGAGACCCCAAGGGCCAGGGAACAGGACCTGGGAAGGAAGAGGAATGAAGAAAGCGTGTTGAAGATGGGCCTGTCTTACTTTAAATGATTTAGAGGGAAACTTTTCTTGTTCTGGGGCCCAGAATTCAAGTATGCCTAGAACTACTGTTCAGTCCAAGGGCACACATAGTATGGGCTGAATAAATACTGACTGAACAAATGATGGATAAAGTCTGTTTCTCGGGCTAGCCTGGGGATGTAAATATTTATAATTAGTAGAGGCTGAGGATTCCTAATCTCAACATCTGAAATCCAAAATGGTCCAACCCCTGAAATTTCTTGAGCATGGACACCACACCACAAATGGAAAATGCCACACCTGACCTAACCAAAGGGGTCACAATCAAAATGCAAGTGCATTAAAAATATTGTATAACATTGCCTTCCAGCTGTGTGTATAAGGTATGTAGGAGACATGAATGAATTTCACATTTAGACTTTCGTCCCATTCCCAAGATAGCTCATTAGATGTATGCAAGTATTCCAAAAGCAAAAAAAAAATCTAAAATTACTTCTGGTCCCAAGCATTTCTGGTAAGGAATACCCAACCCATACTACTGATAACTCTTGATAATATTGTCTTTATAGGGAAATGTGTTGAAATGTGTTTCCAGGGTCTAAGAGCCAATTTCCAGTGAACTTATAAGTAACCCATTTGCAAGTTGGAGCACGTATTTATGTGGAACATGGTTCTGTGTGTGTGTGCGTGTGTGTGTGTGTGAAGGGGGGGCTGTGCTCTTGCGGACCCTAGTAAGGTCCACCCTAAAGTGTTCTGTGGCACTGGGTGGAATCCAGTGGCACCTTTACAGAGATGGCAAAGGAGATGGTTATGAGGGAGGAAGGCCTCAGTGGTCACTCAAAGAAGCAGCCAGGAGAGGCTGTGGAAGGGCTTGTGGGTGTAGAACAGGAAGAGCCTTGTGCTGGGAGAGACAGAGATGCAGTATAGCCCTGGAAGAACCAGGGGCCCGGACGGAGCTGTGAAGTACCCTGAGCATTAAGGTGCCCTTTGTCCCCGTTGATGCCCCAGCAGTGTTGAGGAGCTGAAAGAGGGCCACAGAGGGGTCCCAGGAGCCTGCCCTGCAGCCTGCCTCTGGAAAGGAGGTCCTTTGGTCAGAGCAGCCATTCAGCCCCCAGAATCCCTCTGTGTCCCAGGCCTGCCGTTGAACTCTGAATGAAGACCTTCAGGTCCCGGGCCAGGCTGTATCTGCTGAAGCCAGGCTGTCAGCTCTGTAGGAAGTTCTGGCCCCTGGCCAAAGGCTGTCTTCATCCCCAAAGTTCCAGCTCTGTTTCCTGCTGATGGAGGAGTCCAGAGAGTTGGCCATTCATGGGGGAGATGACCCTGATGGCCTTGGGGGAGGGGGCTATCCTGGCTGCGCAGGATGACAGTGATTAAATGTCCTAGCAGCTGGGCCACCAGGCCATCCCTGCTGCTAATTTGGGTCAATTAAGCCAATTTGTCTTTGTTGACTGGAAGTCCCCTCTCTGTAACATCTCTGGCCCCCTTGGGGCCTGGGAGGGAAAGAGGCGGGGAGGCTGTCCCCTGTCTGCAAAGCTCCTCTTCCTCCTTCTACCACAAGGCCCCAGGCTCAGAGACCTTCCTGAGCTTTGTGAGCCCTCCATTGCCCCGAGGCTTCCATAGCCTTCACCTGTAGCTGCCTGGGTCTCAATCTCAAATGAGCAATTAGGGCTCCTGGGGTGGGGTGCTCCAAGTTCATAGGAGAAAAGGGATCTGAGCCCAGCATTTGGACTCGGGCTCCAGTGCTCCTTGGTCCATACTATTTGGCCTCTGCAGTTTCCTGTGGTCTGCCGCAGCAGTTTGAAAACCACTTCCCTAGCCTATTAGAATCCACTTTTCTCCAAAGAAAGAGAGGAAGGGACAAAAAACAATGTCTCCAGAGAGAAACCAGCTTCCTCTGCCTGGCCTCCCAGCCTTCTGGAAGGAGCTACAGTGTTGCCTTGAAGCTGCAGAGGTCCTATGGTCAGAGCAGTCAGAGGTCTAGTGGCTCCTGGACTGCAGGACCTTAGTGAGGCCACCTCTGCACTAGCCAGCCCATGGAAGGGTTGGGCAAGCACAGATGAGAGGCCAGACTGACACACAGCCCTGTCCACTCGAGTTGTGAGACCACGGGCAGGTCCCTGCCCTTCTCTGGACCTCAGTTTACCTGTCTCCAGTGCGACAGGGGCTAGGAAGAAGGTTTGGATGGGATCCCATAGCTCTCAAATTCGAAGGGCTGTCCTGGGGGGAAGGCCTAGGATATAGAGCATCCCTCTATCTCCCACTGCCCACGGTGTCATCCCAAGGCGCCAGTCTGGCAGAAGGAAGGCCTTCCCCAGTGTGAGAGGTCAAAGGGGAAGCACTGTGGTTTCTGAGGAGAAAATCTGGGAACTGCGCGGTGGGGCCAGTGCTCAGCGTGAGTGGAATTGGTTGAGCTGCCCTTTTGCACCCCACAGGATGGGGGACTTCCGCGGCCTGACCTGTGACCAGAGACAGAAGATAGGGAACCAGGTCCAGGTGGGGTGGAAGCCAGTGGACTGTCACTGCACAGGGAGATGTGAGTCACCTCTCGGAGGTCTTCCTGAAAATGCCAAACACCAGAGCCAGCTCACTTGGCCAGTGGTGGCACGGCCCTCTGGGGAGACCTTGCTGTAAGCGTGCCCCCAGCCTAGGCTCCATTACGTAGGTTAGGCGGTCTCCCAGTGTTGGGTGTCTGGTGTATCATCTTAGCAGCTGCCAAGGTTTCTCTCTTGAAGGATAAGCCTGTGTTCCATCCCACATGCATGTGACCTCACGTGCCCCAGCCACGGGCGTCAGGGTCCCAAGGCAGGAGGCTGAGGCTGGCACTCAGGCCACCCAGAGCCTGGAGTAGGGGCTGCCCCTCTCACCTGAGGAAGGGATGCTGAGCCAGAGGGTTCCCCCGGCCAGCATCCTGTGCAGATATGTTCCATGGCCACAGCTGACGACTCCCAGGCTCAGCCAAGTCACCTTGCTGGTCATCCCGAATAAAGCCCCATGCAGCCAGGTACCAGGAAGTGTGGGGGAGGGTGCCAGCTGCTCCTGTACCGCACTCAGGCCCACAGGGTGCACTGAGAACCAGCTTGGTCTGGACCTTGGTGTGTGTGGT
This sequence comes from Heterocephalus glaber, assembly GCF_000247695.1. The sequence goes on from NW_004624875.1 coordinate 2,451,867, forward strand.
CTGAGGCAGGGTCCTCCTCCAACCAGCTCTTCCCTCAGGTGTCCTAGGCCTTCCCTTCCCAGCCTCCCTGAAGCACTCTGCAATGCCTTCCACTCTCAATGGTGTGTCCTGGGGCCCCCTTCCCTTGGCTTGCTCAGCCACCCTCAGAGCCCCAAGCTCCAGCTGGCCACATGCCCACAGGTTCACCACCATGGTCACCAGCCAGAGCCTCAGTCCCTGTACCTCCCCCGCCAGGCCTGGCCCCCCATCCCCCTGCCTCATGCAGTAGAGCTGCTCTCCTTCCACCTGCAGGCCAAACAGAAACCTGCCCTCATCCTGTGTCCCTCTCTCTCCCCTTTCTCCACACACCTGGCCCCAGTACGCCGAGGGCCTAGATGTGCTGCTGGGAAGTGACACCCACAATATCCACCACACAGTGATCTCATAGCCAGTGCTGGCATTGCTCTAAGGGCTTTGCACATTTAACCCACATAATCCTCATGACAACAGCACTTTGCAGGCCCGAGAGGCCAGTGACTTGCTGAAAGCCACACAGTCCTGCTCAGTGTGGAGCTAGACCAAGCTCAGGCAGACAGGCCTAGTCTGTGCCCTCAGAAAGAGCCCCTCCTTACTGCCCCTGCCCTACCCAGGCCCATGTCTCACCTCTGGACCATGACAGCCGCCTGCAGGCCACACTCCAAGTGAGCTGTTTCCCCGCCACTACCACCCCTCCACCTGCACCAGCTGCGGCTGGCAGGGGCTGGCAATGGTGGTAGAAGGACCTCTGTACACAGTCTGGGGCACACCCACCTACGTGGCTCCAGAAATCATCACCAAAACCGGCTACGGGCTGAAGGTGGACACCTGGGCACCTGCCGTGGTCACATACATACTTCTGTGTGGATTCCCCCTGTTGTGCAGTGAGAACAATCTCCAGGAGGATCTCTTCGACCAGATCTTGGCTGGGAAGCTGGAGTTTCCAGCCCCCTACTGGGATAACAACACCGACTCAGCCAAGGAATTAATCAGTCAAATGCTTCAGGTAAATGTCGAAGCTTAATGTACTGCAGGACAAATCCTGAGTCACCCCTGGGTGTCAGACGATACCTCCCAGGAGAATAATATGCAAATGGAGGTCACAGGTAAACTATGGCCCATGTGGAGGGAGATCCCAGCCCTCAGAAAGCCTGCATGTTCTCTTGTGTCACCATCGCTCCTCCACTCTCTCTCCAGACACCATACTCCATCTGATGAGGGTCATAGCAGGCGCTGGAGCTCACTGAGTCCTGGGGCCCCGGGTTATTGCCCTAATGCACCCCCTCTTCTTGGTCAATTCCTGCTCACAGTCCTGCCGAGGATCTGCTGATTCCCAAATGGGATCATCGCTCCCTCCTCTGCCTACTCTTAGCAGTGCTATGAACTTCCTGAAGGCCTGCTTCCTTTCAGGACCACTCATAATCTCTGCCCACCAAGCACACAGTCCTAGAAAGAGAGACTAACAGAATGGATGCACTTTGAGAAGAGAAAGCCAAAGCCAGAGGAGAATGAGGTGTGTATGACCGAATGCTTATCTGTGTCTGGCTCCGTGTGAAGCATTCCCCCTTCATCCGCACACCCATCCCAGGAGGTGGATGTGACTGTGGTCAGGACTTTAAAGGACAGTTGGCAGAGGCTCAGCAAGGTTAAGCGACTTGCTCAAGGTCAAGCAGCTGGAAAGAGGCCGGACTGGGATTGGAAACCGGGCTCATGTGAGTCCAGAAGCTACCACAGCCCCAGGCTGCAGAAACCCAGCCAGCACAGCACCGGGAAACTGGGCAATGTGGAGGAGCCTGCAGACTCTTGAAGATGCTGAGAGGGATACACCTGTCCTCCACTGTCCAAAGAGCTGCTCATTTCCTTATGTAATCAGCCGTGGAGTCCTGAGTGAGCAGACTCAGGTCCCTTGTCCCCATCTGTCACAAGGGCAGTTAGGTCCCTCAGAGCATTAACCCTGTGATGAGTGAGCCTAGGCCCACTTCAGAACCACATGTGCTTCACAGCTGGGCCCAGGCAAGGTACTCCTTTTGGAGTAAGGGGTCAGGCGCACTTGGTACCTCACCCTGGTGGGTGAGGTAGCCCTCTTGAAGCCAGCTCCTGTAGAAGCCTTCCCTTGGCCTCTAGAGCAGGCCTGCAGAGCTGCCACCCCAGGTACCCCAGCCTTGCAGCAGGCACTGCAGACACCGAGGGCTGTCCTGAGACTGTGGAATGTGGCCCTGCCTTCAGGCAGAGGAAGGGCTAGGGTGGCCCTTTAGAGGCCCTTATCAGCACCTGGATTCCCTGCATCTAAGAAAGATGAGATAGCTATTGCCACATAACCCCCTCCCCGCCCCAATTCCAGTCCTGAATAATTGGGATTGGCTGATCCAGAGCTCCATTAGCTGGACAGTCCTGGTCTGTCCACATTTCTTCTATCCTCTGTGCACTGGGCCCTATTTGAACTGTGTTTTCCCCTTGGAGAGAAGGCCCAAGTATGCATGCACATTATCAACCTATGTGTGGGCCCTGTGGCCTCAAGTTGAGGAGGGGAAGTGTTCTCCACTCCCATGGGGCTGTCACCAGGCTGTGGAGGAGCCATGCTAGTCCGAGAGCTGAAGAACTGGGACAAAGGGTTCATTTACTGTACAGAAATAGGGTGATCCAGAGAGCAGAACTAGAAAAGATGTCAGAAGCCACAGGAACAGAAATGACGTGAAGGGATGCGTCCACGTCATACAGCAAGGGGATGGGTGGGGGGCAGAACCAGAAAAGGAAGCACATGTGCTCAGAGTTCTAGATCAGACCCACCACTCGGCTCTCTGCCTTGCCCTCCCTCAAGGACAGCCAGAAGCCCAACTGCTAGGAAATGGGTGCTCAGCCCAGTTCCTGCTGGGGTGCCCCCCAAAGAAAGACTGGGCCAGCTGGAGTTTAGGGTAGTGTCCTACTCCTACATTAGTCAGCTTCCCATTCCACTGTAACAAATGCCTGAGAGAATTAACTTAGAAAGAGAAAGGGTTTATTCTGGCTCACAGTTTCAGAGGGTCCAGTCCAATGATCAGACAGATCCATTGATTTTAGGTTTGTGTTGGGGCGACGACATCTCATGGCAGAAGCACATGGAAGAGCAAAACTACTCCCCTCATGGCCAGAAAGTGAAGGAGGAAGATGAAGGGGTTGGGGCCCCACTATCCTCCTCAAGGGTTACCAAGGACCTGAGACCTCCTACTTAAAGATTTCACCACTTCCCAATGGCACCAATCTGAGGACTAATCGTTTAACATGTGGGCCTTGGGGAAAATTTCAGACCAAAACTATGGTCACCCTGATCCTATGACCTTGTGAGCAGAGACATGGCTGTCTGAGTTTTTTCAGCTCCAAAACCACCTCCTCATTGGCTGCACCTCCTCACCACGTGAAGTACAGGGCCCTCTCTCCTCTCTCGCCATCTCCCACTCACCCTCTCTCTTCCCTCTTGTGTCCTCCTTTCCTCCTCCCTTCCACATGAATGCCAAAGAGCAATGACCTCACAAAGTCTCCAGGTGAGCGGTCATCCGGGCCCACCCTCTGCCCCTGAAGAGGCCCCAGTGTAGACTCCCCAGTGGAGATCAGTCAGCTTTAAGTGGCTGGGATCCTTCCAGAGACAGGGAGCTCACTACCCTTCAAGTGGCCCTTTCTATTGCTGGGCAGCCTGATGCCAAGAAATTACTAACTCATTTTAATTCTAAATCTACCTCCTCTGAATTCCATTTGCTGATCTAGTTTAACCAGTGCTTAGAGAAGTCTTACTGTATGTCATCTAGGAACTGGAGGTAGAGAAATAGGAGCCCTGACCAGGAGGAAGGCAGACAAGGATGGAGCAAGGTGGGCATGAGGTGACAGATGCTCAGGTAGAAAAAAGGGGGAGGGGAAGACAGTTGTCCCGGGAGCACCCTGTCTTCCTGGGGCAACAAAGAAATCCCTTCCTTAGGAGACCCCACTCCTCTGTTCTCAGCACTGTGACACCAGGTGTGGCTTTCCTCCCCACACTAAACAATTCTCCAGTCTTCTGCAGACACCAAATGAGTTTGATTCAATTCTGGCACTAATTTCTCAGAGTTCATGCTGACCTCACAGATTAAGGGCTCAATCCCAAGAGATTGTCCCGTTTCCAATGCCAGGTGATGGGTGCCCAGGTACACTTGCTTCTGACTAACTTGGCTACCACAAGCCTCTCCTCAGGTTTAATAATTTGCTAAAAGAGCTCAAGATACTCAGTGAAATGCCACTTACTCTGACCTGTTCATTTTAAAGGGTATTATAAAGCAAACTGATGAAGAGGTACAAAGCGTGAGACCCAGAAGGGTCCCAAGTACAGGTGTTTCTGTTCATATGGAGTTTGAGGTGCTCACTGTCTTGCATGTGATCACCAGCTGAGCAACTCTATTTGTGCTGCAGTTTAGGGATTTTACAGAAGTTCTTTCACATAGGCATAGACATGGTTGGTTAAATCATTGGCTCTTGGTAATCAACTCAGTCTCCAGCCCCTGACTCTCCCAAGGTCGATTTCCCTGTAACCAGGCCATCCTTTCAGAGTCACCTCATTAGCAAAAACTCAGAATCCCTTGAAGGGGGCTCATTGTGAATATCAAAGGATCCTCTGGTCACCTCCATTATTCAGAAATTCCAAGGGTTTTAGGAACGGTGTCAGGAATGGAGGACACAGACCAGATATGTCTATCTTATTTTATCACATTACCACCGTTCCCCAGGACACCTTGCTGGGGCTGGGTGCTGGAGCTGGGTTTGAATTCTCCAACATACAGAGAGGGGCAGTGTCCTTCTGTGTAAAGTTGAGATTGGGCATGCGTCCAGGTGGAAGGATGTAAGGGAGAGAATGCAGAGCCCTAGGCACCACTGCAAGTTCATGGATGCTCCTGCTGTCTTGATGTTGTTAATAATGATGCATCCCAGGGTGGAATTACCACTTGACACACCTCACTCGGGGCAGTAACTTTTGACTTGACCCCAAGCAGAAGGGCACAGAACACCATTGCTCTCTGATTTTCTGTCTTCTCCCCCCTCAGGACTGAGGGCCAGAGGTGTTTGACAGCGAGGCCCAGCTGGGCATTTCAGAGCACATCAGATTTATCCTGTCGGGGAAGTAGGTGGCCTTAGCATTGGAGAGGAAGTCATCCGCTTTTCTGTGGCCTCTTCCAGAATATGAGGGCTGTAGGAAATCTCAAGCCTGTCTAGTTGAATACACTGTCTGATGTTTGCAGTCAGGATGGTGAGGATGGTAAGGCAAGGACGTAGAAGCCTCTATTTCCCATCCAGCCCTCACAGCTGAGGTCCTTAATCAGGACACCTGTCCTTCTTCCCCGAAGTTGGGACTCAGGTCACAAGTCACTCTCACTGCAGACCCCCAGGCATGAGAGATAAGTGTAGGTGTCGCAACCAGCCTGCCTCTGTGCAATCAGGACGGGCTTCCAGGAAGAAGTGGAATTTCAGAATCCTTTAAAAAAAAGTAGGTGATTTGTATTAAGTAGAAGTGAGGAAATGTGATGTGGGAATTTGAGGGGTTGTGTGTGTGGCCACCCATGCTATGCCATCCCAGCATCCTCATAGTCCTGGAACTGGGGTAAGCCCTGGGGAGGCACTAGGATGGGAGAAGAAGGAGGACTGGATGGAGGAACAAGAGGATGTAGGAATGCACATATAAGCAGGAAACCCATTGGTGAGCAAGGAGACGCCCCTTTAGCTCCAGATGTGGAGCAGAGCCCTGGGCAGGGAGCTTTTCCTCCTCAGCTAGGCTAGCCAACCTGACAGGTTGTTGAGATAATGTAGCTCAGAAAATTAATTGTAGCACTTGCCTCTCAAGCTACACACCAGCCCCTTGGAGCAGTAGCTTTGTTGTGTCCCCTGCCTTTGCCCTGCTATCTTAGTGCATGCAGTATTCAGGGAGAGGACAAGGACAAGCACCTGCTGGAGATGTCATTCCCCCAATCAAGAAACCTAGTGGTTCCCCATTGCCATGGAACATTGGGCAAACTTTTGGTCCCCACAACTCCCAGGCTGGTGTAGGGTTTCCACCCATTCTGCCAGATCCTGTACTCAGTGCCTCCTTCCTCTGAACATCAGGGCATCTTACGTGGGCATCAGCTCCTCTTAGAGCACCAGGGAGCTGCACACTTCAGGAAGGCTCTCAGCACTTCCCACCTTTTAGAGGTTATTTATGTACTTGTCTGGTCTCCCTGTTAGCCAGCAAATTCCTTAAGGGCAGAAACTATCTTCTTTATCTCTGTCTCCCCGGCAGTTCCCAGCAGGGGCTTTGAAGAGAAGGCTGAATAAATATTTATTTGTCCAATGTCTTTGAGTGTCAGTTACACACACTCGTAATGCATGGGGACGGACTTGGTCAGTTCCTGCCCCCAGCAAGGCCTCCATCACAGACCTGAAGCCCAGAGGGATGAATGCGAGCAGCTCAGATGCCAGTGGCTAACCCAGCTTTGAGGGTGGTCAAGGAAGGCTTCACACTGGAGTGGACACCTGGGAGAAGTCAGGGAGAGGTGACACCTACCAGGCAGAATGTGTGGGGAACAGAACAGGGGGAACAGCATGTGCAGAAGCACTGGGCAGAGAGAATTTGTCTGGAGGTGCTCAGGGGTTCGGGTTGGGGAGTGGGAGGAGAGGACCCAAGAGCAGGTGGGTACAGATAATGCACTTGAGGTGGGTCAAGGATGGGAAGCAACTCTTGAAGAAGAAGAAAGGGCCGCAATGTGGCAGCAGGGGATGTGGGAATTCTGTGAGACCCTGGGCAGATTTTGTCCTTCCTGGACCTTCATCTTTGCATCTGTAAAGCAGGTGGTTTCATCCCCAAGGGTCTCAAACACCCGCTCCCAGCTGTGAGTTAGAGATGTCAAGGATGCATCAGCTGCTGATCAGGGCAGGGCAGAGCCAGCAGAGAGGGCTCCCTGGGGGGATGAAGTAGGCTCATGGGAAGGTCTGGGAGAAGCCTGCACCTGGACCCCATATTCACGCTCCACAACAACCAGGCATGTATGGGTTTCTTGGCCCCATTTTGCAGATGGAGAAGCTGAGGCTCACCAAGGCTGATCCCCATTACCTGTGCCTCTCCTATCCCACAGGCAGGCAGGTCCTCCAGGGTTGCCCACCCCTGCCCCTGCCTGGGCACCCCCGGGTTCAGCTACCCCCACACACTCCAGTCCTTTTTAGGCCCTGTCCCCAACCTGTGGGACAGAGGGAGGGAGTTAGCCTTATTCTTAGGTTGACCAGCTGTTCCTGTTTGCCCAGGACTAAGGAATTTTCAGTCCCAGAAAATCCAAAGCGATTGGTCACCCTACTCATTCTACAAGTGCAAACTAAGGCCCAAGTCCCCCCTTGCAGGTGGCCACAAGGCACAAAAGGCATGCAGCCTGGGGCACTGGGTTTCCAAGGTTTCCTGTGACCTGACCCCAGCTAAGGATACTAAGAAGGTGGAGAGCATGGAACTGAGACAGGAAACCCAGGCTAAGGCTCTGAGCACCATATAGGGGGACTTAGGCATGAAGACAGTGGCTCCTCCCCCAGGATTAAGTCCCCAGAGGCTCAGGCTGTGCCCTCACTCTGCCCTGGGAAGGCAGGGGTTACCCCACTGCTCTCCTGGACACTCCCAGCAGGGTCTTGGTGATGCACACAGCTGTGGAGCCTGGCAGAGCCCCATCCAGGGCTGTGAGTCCCAACCCCCACCTACCACTCAACCTCTGGGCCCCTGAATGAGTGTTGTCCCATCTTAAGGCTGCATTTAAGATGGGGACCACAGTCAGCACACCTGAACTCATCCATGTACAAGCACACTGTGGACCAGCAAGAAAAGCCCACCTTCAGAATCATCCCCATTCCAGCTCGGGCTGGGAACACAATTGAGGGGATCCATATGCCTAGTCCCTACCTCAGGCTCCAGTACTCCCAGGAAATGAGACCAAGGCAGGAAATCACAATGGTCAGTGGGGACTAACCCCCGCTGTGTGTCCTTGGGCAAGCCTCTTAGCCTCTCTGAACTTTGGTTCCTTCACTGGCAAAAACAAGGATGCTATTTCTTGAAGGTTATTGTGAAGGTAGGCAACACACTCAGCCCAGTGCCCGGCACACAGAGTCAGTCCCCTCTGGATATCGGCTGCACCCCACCACCTGCCCTACCATGCACTACTAGAGTCCTGGTGCTTGCTGCTCATGGCTCCCAGCTTTTCCAGAAGTGTCTCCTCCAGCTCACCCCCATTCACTGCAGACACATGTTTTCTCTCTCTCTCTCTCTCTCTCTCTCTCTCTCTCTCTCTCTCTCTCTCTCTCACAGACACACACACTTTCCTTTTCTGTTGTTTGCGGGCTAATTGTTTATTAGGAGATGCAGGCGGCTGCACCAGTGGGAAGGCTCAGCTTGCTCCGCTATAATTAGGATAATGCACATTAGTCATTTAGTGTAACTCCAGCGCCCCTCCCCCGCGCCTGCTGCCTGGCCCTTCCAGTTCTCCTGGCCCTGCCTTGCTTCTCTCTCCGCCCTTTCCTGCCACCCCTGGGCTGGCCACCCCCAGGACAGGCTTTCCACCTTTCCCCACTCTCCTGTCTCACTTCCTGGGTTCTTTCTCAGGACCCCTTTTCTCTGCCTCTCCCTGTCCTTCATCCTGCCCTCCAGCTCTGCATCCTTGCTCATTTCCCTCTCTCCTTTCCTCCCCCAGAGCCTTAGGCCTGAACCAGAGAAGCACTGTGAGGTTGGATAGGCTCAGAGCCTCTCAGGGCTCCCAGACCTGCAGAGGAAGAAATGCTGGGGGCAGTTCCAGTCTAATGTGACCAGGGGAGGATCCAGACCCCCTCCTGCTACTTGTCCCCTGGAGATCACCCCCCAGCTACTGCCCACTCTCCTTCCTGCCCCAAATTCCAGGCATTTGTAGGCTGAGGACTGGGCTGGCCAAGGCAGGCCACTCTCTCCAAAAGGCTTTCCATGAGCAATTCCTATGGCTCCATTGCCCTTTTCCCAGAATCCCCATCGATGTCCTGAAACCCAACTGGACCACAGGATATGAGGATTGGGAGTAAAGGTGGGGCATCCATATGCCAGCTATACAGGGATCCCCATCTTGTGGGGCCTCACTTGGCAGGGACAGTGGCTGGTGGGGACCCTTAGGAGCAAAGGCCTATTCCTACAGATCTCTTTTTTCTCCAGACCCACACACTGGACAACTCCAGACCTGGAAATTGATGAACCTCTGATTGTCCCCCCACCCACCCCATCACAAAGGTGTCTTGGGTCAGATCCATTACAGCTGGGCAGGCAGAGGGCTAGGGCCAAGGGTGTGCTCCGGAAGGTTGCTTCTGGGGTAAGGGGGGGGGGGGTCCTTAACTTCCAGAAATAAAAGAGCTGTTCCAAGGATGAGGACTGCTGGACTGGAAGACAAAGGCTTCTTGTCTTCACAGGGCTGCTGGAGCCCCGATCCTGAGCCTGAGGTCACAGGCACAGACAAATGCACTGACACTGGCTCCACATCCCGTGGGGGCTCACAGAGCAGCGTCCAGGGTCACTGCCCTTGGAGAGCCGGCTTCTGTCCCCCCAGCTGACACCCACCTCTGCCTGGACCTCTCCTCACAGTACAGGCCTCCCAGCTCCAGGTCCCTCCTGCCTTGGGACCCTTTGGCCCAGGGGCAACTGGAGTCGTACACCTTACAGGCCCTGGCACTAAGAGGTGCACATGGCCTCATCCCTTTCCACCCTCCTCCCTGTCCCTACCAGGAGTGGCTTACAGAGTCCTATAGTGTAGAGACTATAGGGAAGGACTCTGGCCCAGCTGATCTCCCCGAACTGGGGTGCCTTCCTTGAGACCCCCTGGGAATTGCTTTCTGCCTGGTGGCTGATTCCGGGTCAGGCAGGTGCCGCTGGGACCATCAGGGAGCTGGGAAACAAAAACCTGGTTCTGATATGACCTTGCTGTGAATTTGGAGGAAGTCTTCCCTCCCAGTTTTCTGGTTGCCCCAGAAGCAGGACAAGGAGTCCAATAGCCACCTGTCCCTGACCTTCCTTTGGGCTCTCAGGAAGCAGTGATGGCCCTTATGTTATCTGAGCTGGCTTTTTCTTTCCTGCCTCTACCTCCAGTCCTCTGCTAGCCCTCACTCATTCCCATCAGCCTGGCAGCGGCCTCCAGTCAGGTGGAAAGTTGTAGGCTGGGGGAGCAAAAGGAATGACAGGGTCTGGACAGGGGTGCCTAAAAGGAAGGCTGTGTGTGTGTGTGTGTGTGTGTGTGTGTGTGTGTGTGTGTTAGAAAGCACACCTTCGCAGGGCCACCCCATCGTTCAGTTTTTCTCTGTGTAGCTCTCTATTCAGCAAGGATCATGCACAAAGATCTGACAGAGAAAGCATCAGAGTCCCTGTGCCTGGCAGGTGCAAGAGGATTAGTGTTGGAGCTCCATGTGGAGAGAGGGGAGTTGGCTATGGGTCTTGAGAATCTTTGGACTCTGACTCAGGAGGCATTGTGGGAACCCCACTAATGATTATGACAATAGCACTCAAATAATAGCCAACTTTTACAGAGGGCTCATGGGGAGCCAGGCACAGGGAGTATTCCGCAGGTCGTCTTATATCACAGGCCTTTCATTCTGAAAGCAACCCACAGAAAGAGGTGCCCTTTCACCCCATTTTACAGTCTGGGAAACCAAGGTGGAACAATTCTAAGCCACCTGCCCATGATCACGCAGTTGGTAAATGGCAGAGCCAGTCTGACCCCAACCTTCCTGAACTATTTCTTCCTCTGAGGTCTCTTCAGCTAAGGGACGGGAGTTCCCGGGCAGATGGCAGGAAGGAGAGGTGCTGGAGAGCAGGTTGGAGGTCTCAGGGAGTGGCAGCTGACTTATTCCTGCCTTGAATTCCAGCCAGCATGGGGGTGGGGCAGAGGACAGTCCTGGGAAGCTGAGTCTCCAGGATTTACAGCCTGCCGGGGAGGCAAGCCAGGGCCATCTGGGGGCTTTTGGTGGCTGGAGCATGGTGGCCCTTCCTCCCACCCATCACTGTTACCATGGGAGTAGGCACATGCAGTCAGCTAGTAAGTATTCATGTCCACAGGTCCTTGCCCAGCCCAGCTGCAGGCACACAGGAGCCCTCCATGCTGGGAACCCAGAGGTCAAAAGAGAGAGGCACCCTGCTCTGTTGGAGAAGGCAGCCCTGCCCTGGAGTCCTTCCCACGTCTGTCCTAGAGATGGGGTCTACAGCCCCATGATGAGGCAGGCATCTGTCTCAGGCCCTAGCCAGTAGGAGGCGCCCATTCTGCTGCCTCTGCACTGGGCCCTCCACTCCACCCCAGGATGGCTCACTGCGCTCCAGCCTTGAGTAGGGACATTCCCACAGGAACGGCATCCTTGCTCAACTTAGACAAATCCAGAAGCAGCCCCACACTGGGCACCGAGAATGGTGAGCAGGGCTGGGCTGAGTCTGAGCCCTGCTTGCTCCCCAGGCTGGACAGCTCTGCCCAAGACACCGTTCTGCAGCACAGAGACCTTGTTCTAGTGGGGAAGGGGCAGCCCAGCTGTCACTTGCTTTTATCCAGCCACTTCTGCCTGACCCAGAAGCCCCAGGACTGCCTGCAGACATGGCCCCACCCCACCTAGGTTACCCAAGTGGCATACAGGGCAGGTGAGGAGCCTGAGGCCCAGAGAGGGCAGGGGACCTGACCCAGCTCCCAGAGCAGGCCAGTGGCCAAGCCTCCAGGGCTGGCACCTAGGCCCAACAGCTAGCGCTTCTTCCAGCATCTGTGCCTCTTCCAAGGCCCTTGGGACACTGCTTCATGCACCTGTCATCTCTTGCTTGTCCTGTTTGCCGTAACAGGTGTTGACAAAGGACCTGGCACCAGCCAAACTGTGCACCAAGTGCTGGAGAAAACCAAGTCAGCACTTCCTTCCTCTCAGAACTGGATAACCAACAAGTGTGGAATGAACGAGTTAGAGAAGGAACAAATGAACACTGAGCAACTGTACCCAGGACTGCATCAAGCAGCTTACTTCTTTAATTAATCATGACAACTTTGTGAAATAGGTTCTGTGACCCTCAATTTACAGTGGTGGAAATCAGGGCTCAGAGAGATTAAGTAACTTGCCCAAGATCACACAGCTAGAAGGTGTCAGAGCTAGGATTTGAATATGAGCTTGAGTGACTCCAAAGCCACACAAGTTCTTGTTTCCTTTTTTAAAAAAAAAAAAAAAAATCCTTTATTTTTATTCTTGAAACAGCTTCAAACACATTTCTTCATTTTGAAAGACATTTGTTGCTTTCCTTCTAATTTGAAAAGCAATGCATGTTCATTGCAGACAAGTGGGAAATACATAAAAGCAAAAAGTAAAAAAATCACAATCACTCCTAATCCCCACCCCCCAGAGGTAACCACCATTAGCATTTTGACACATTTCTTTCCAAGGTCTGCATCTCTTTATATAAAACTAGCATTGTGCCTGTAGTCACTTCCACACCTTCCTTGTCAGCTCACACTATTTGGTGAGAGTTTCCCCATCTGTCTAAACAGTGTTTTGAAAAACTTGGTCTATAATGAATGCCTGTATCTATTCTTGTGTGTTTGCATTTACTTAACCCAACCCCACTTTTAGACATTTTAGGTTGTTTCTAATTGTTCGCTATTAAGCATAACATTGCAGTGAACATCTTTCTGTGTAAATCCTTGAGCAGGTTTCTGCTCATCAGATTCCCAAAGGGGAATCTGCTGGGTTCAGGAGCATGGACAGTTTCAAGGCCTTTAAAGCATATTTGTAAATTGCTTTTAGAACAAACACTCACCCAGTTGACCCTTTACCAATGGAGCCAGGCAGTGCCTCATTTCTTTTAGCCTTTGCTAGCCCCGAATACCACGCATTTAATAAAAAATCAAGTTGTTTTTTCAAGAGCTAGCTATTTTCCATGGCAGCACTCTGCTCTTAGGAACCATTTGGTACCATTGCCTCTGGGGAAGTAGAAAACAGGAATGGCACACCAGGTTGGACCTACGAGCCAGCCAAGGAAGAGCAGGGCTCCATCCTCCTGGGTCACAGCCCACTTCTATGCATCTGTGGTTTCCACATTCTCCACTGTGGCTCTGTGGGGACAGGAGTGTGTCCCCAGGGCCAGTCCATCCTGAACCTTAGGTCACACCACTCCTGTGGCCCTCCAAGTCTGGCTTGAGGAGTGTTCACTGGGCATAGCTATCTCTGGCCTCCTGATCATAGACTACGTGGCCCCTAACATCCTCACTGTCTGAATTATCATGGCTCTTACTCCTGCCATTCATTCATTCATTCATTCATTCATTCATAGACTTGACACAGAAGATTTTCCTGGTGTCTATATGGTCCAGATACTGTTCTGTGTTCTGGGTTGTCATTAACTGTCAGCACTGCTGTCTTTATGCCAGATGAGTCACAACCTCTCTAGCACTTTCACCAACCCTTCCTATTTAGCATTGTTTCCCAACTTTCTATGGTAATAGCAATGCCTGGGTTGCTTGATAAACACACAGATTAGCAGGATTGTCCTCTAGAAATTCTGATGTGTCAGCCTGGATTAGTCCCTAGCCTTTGTTTGCTGTTATTTTGTTTGTTGCAGCCAAATTTTTGCTCAGGCAAATTCAGGAGCAAGTGTAGAAGGATCTCCAAACACTGACACCTGTTGTGGATGTGCATGCATGTGCACACAGACACCCATACACACACACACATACACACGCGCGCGCACACACACAGGTGAGCAGGCTAAGCCTTTCACAGTGCAACTTAGCACCCTTGAGCCTTGCCAGCATGCCCTGCTGAGTCCCTCAGCCTCAAACGCACCAAAGCTAATGACATTTTTTTTTCTGATTTGCAAGTGATTAGTTTTAATTTGGGGACAATTAGAGGCATAAGCAGGAGGCATCTGATTCTGATTAGAAGCAGGGAGATGGCCAGAGGCACCCCCTCACACACACACTGGCCTGGCCCTAATCTCCATGAGATTCATTTATGTACTCAATAAAGGGGGGTGACCTCTGAACCTAGAAAAAGGGCATCTGGGGGTGGCATCCAGATACTTAGGGCCAACCTGAGAGGAAAGGGGATGAGACCCTGCCCAGGTACCTGAGCCTCAAAAAGAGGTAAAATTGACATTTGTTGAGCACCTTCTGTGTGTCACACCTTTTCCTATGCACAGGTGGTCCAGCTGTGGTGTCTAGCCATATCCCAGGATGCTGCTAAAAAGGCAAGCATGGGAAAAAACAAGCTCATGCCTGCCAGTGGTGGAAGGGGCTTTTTGATCATTTGCACCTTTCTGGCACCAGAGCAGCACAAAGAAGAGCAGCAGAAGAGAGGAAGGGAGTGGGGCAGGCTCTGTCTGGGGTGGTGGCCTGGAAGGAGCTGCAGGGATGAGGCAAGGCCTGAGCTGAGTGTCGAAGGATGCAGGGACCCTTGGCCCCACCCCCATGGGCAAGTCGTCTTTTCGGTTCTGGGAGATGGGATGCCCCTCTGAGGACCCATGGAGCTGCTATTCATTCCTCTGTCTCTTTCATTTGTGGGGTGGATGGAGCTGGTCCAGCCCCTGTGGGAAGGGCCACTTGTTAGGCACAGTTCGGCAGGGATGCTGGGGAGAGCTGGGAACACCTCCATCACCATTACTTTCCCATCTGCGAAAGCTGGGTGATCTCTGCATCTCTTCCTCCTCTGAATGGTACTTCCACATCTTCCTGGGGAAACTGAGGCAGTGAGGGGCAGAATAGCCCATCTCCGTGTGTTAGTTTGCGGGGGCTGCCTTAGCAGAGTGCCACAGTGGGGTGGCTTAGGCTCTTGAAATGTTTCTTCTCACAGTTCTGGAGGCCGGAAGCCTGAGGTCCAGGCATGGCAAAGTCATTCCTGGGGAGGGCTCCCTTCCTGCCATTTGGCACCTCTGCTTCACACCATCTCTATCTGTGCATACCTGTGTCCTGCTCTCTCCATATAAGGAGGCCAATTACCCTCAATTAAGAGCCTTTACAACCTCATTTTAATTTGTTCTCTCTTTAGAGACCCTAGCTCCAAACAGTCACCTTCTGAGACGTGTGTGTGTGTGTGTGTGTGTTTGCACCCACCTAGTGTGCATGCAACTAGTGCGGAGGTTACTGGCCACTCCTTTGTGTTGAGTGAAGTCCAAGGAGAGTCCACGTTGCCACTCCCACCTGACACCTCTGAAGCACTTCTCTCTCCTGCCTCTGGGCCTGGCCTGATCTCTTTCTGGTCTCTGTGTTGATCTCCCACCCCTAACCCACCTTGTCCTCCTTCAAGGGGGCTTCAGGCAGCTCCATGGTGCACAGTGGCCAGAACTCAGTGCTGAGGTGCAGGCCAGTGTGTGAATTAGCATGTTCACATTCAAACCCAGCCACATACTTAGATGCAGAGGTGCACAATGTCCCTGAAAACCCACATCTTCTTTTTGGCTGCAGAACAAATGAGCAGGAGAATAGAGATGAGTTAGTTCTAGGCCCTTAGGGACACATCCTGCCTCGCCCATAGAGATACCTTGGGACCTCAGAGGGATGGAGTGATGCACAAGGTTTCCAGGAGTGTGTTGTTAGGTATCCTGATGACATAAATATGAAAACTGTAACATTCCATCATCTTCCTGGCTCCCCTTTCCAAATACTACTTGTTTTCTTAATGTACATACTTCCCCATGAGAAACTCAGGGTTCTCATCTGCAAGGTTGCTGAAAGGGGATAAGAGCCACTAGGCCCAGTGCCAGAAACCCTTCCTCAGTGGCTATCCAGTGTCCTCTTGGATGCCTCACTGATGAGGAATTCATGACCCCCATGAATCGCAGCCAGTGATGGGCAGCTCATTCAGAGAATTTCATTCTTGCAGCAAGCATTGATAGAGGACCTGCTATGTGCTAAGCACTAAATGTTCTAAGCACTAGAGTTGCTCAGAGCAGAGCAAGGGCTGTGTCAGCATGGAGATCAATTCCCAGTGGGTAGGAGCAGCAGGCACAGGCATTTCATATGAAGTTAGGTGGCTATGATTGCCATGAAGGAAACAAAACAGGAAAGGGGCTGGAGAGAGATCAAGGGGGCTGTGACACGCCACTGTAGACAGGATGACCAGGGCAGATGACCCTGAATAGACTGGGAAGACAGAGAGGGATGTGTGATTATCAAGAGGAGAAAGTTCCAGGCAAAAGGAACAACAGACACCTGAGGCCTAAGGCAGAAACATTGGCTCAGAAGATTCAGAGAGCAGCAAGAGCAGTTTGATCTAGGATCTTGGTTTTACCAGACCAGCTCTCCACCCCAGGAGGCAGAGAGGGTGTGCAAGCACATTTCCCTTCCTTCACTTCCCCTCTGAGTCCAGTGCCCATCTGGTAGCCTCCACTCCCACTGGGCCTCCAAGGGGTCCAGATGGTCAGCCATCAGGTGAGAATGGTGAGGGGGCAAATGGGACTAAGTGCCACTTAGCAGCCTCTGGGGGCTCCTGGGGATGGCTATGGAGGGCAGGGTCAGTGTTCTGACCTCCCGCACCCCACCCTGCGTCCTGAGCACTCACTCACCTAACTCAGCCGCCCTTCTCTAAGCCCAAGGCACAAGCACGGAGACCAGTCCTAAGCCAAGACCCAGTACCCATAGGCCCTGGACATCCCCACCACATGAGCAGTGTTCCGTCTCCTGGGGACTGCTCTGCAGTTCACCAAGCATATCCTGTAGCTGAGTCTCTTGGTTACTGTCAACATCCCTATGAGGTAGGAGGGGCTGATGTCATTTTAGAGGTGGAAACTGAGGGCTACAAATGGGAAGCAACTTTCCTAGGGAGCTTGTGGCAGGAGGAGGCCTTGACCTGGAGTGTGAAGCCTCTGTTTGCCTGCTTCCTGCTGACTCCCTGACTCTGAACATTGCCTGGACTCCCACGTGCATGCCTTGGGGCCTGTCACCAGGGTGCAGGGACACGTCCTCAGAAAGCAGGGTAGCCATGGGACAGGGATTCCAGGCACCAGGCAGGAAGACTCTCCTTCTCTCTGCAGACATCTTCCTGACTTCATCTCAGACTACACTGTCCACTTCTGCCCCAGCAACAGCCAGGCCCCAGCAGGCTACAGAATGTCTGGCTGCAGCTGCACCTCCTGGGTGGCAGCAGAGGCAGCCAGGGATGATGGGCCAACCAGGAAAGTCCTGAGGGCTGCTCGGGAGGAGCCCCAAGGAGGAGCCCTAAGGAGGAGCGGTGAGACAGAGTAGCACTCCTCTCCTAGCTGGCCCATAGCGCCTTTGCAGCACCTCAAGCCAGTTTCCATAATTTTCAATGAGGAAATTAACCTGCAGATTTTTTAAATAATAAGATGGATACACAGGATCCTTGCGAGCAGAGAATTCTTAGTTCAGTCCTCTGATGAGGAACTGGGAGTGAATGTTTGGAAACTGTCAAGGTTCAAGGGATAGTGGTAAAATGATGATTATGCAGGAACTGCAGGTAGTGCTTAGTACTGACTCAAGGTCTCCTGTTTGAGATGGAGTCGTCTGCAATTCGCCCAGTCAACTGTGTGATCAGCTGTGACTTGTTGAAGGCCTGCTTGGGGCAAGGCCTGGTAATAAGTAGCTCCTAGGCCAGCAGGTGGTGAGAGGATCCTCTGAGAATAACAAAGAGTAGAGGAATTCCCAGGAGCTGAGGGGACATCCTGAAGGGCTTCCTAGAGAAGGTGGCATTGGAACTGGACCTGGGAGGAAGATTCAGGTTCATAAAAGGAGAGGTGGATGCAGAGGGGAGACAAGGCAACATCTGGGGTAGTGATGGCAGTGAGCTGTCCAGTTACTCTATCAGCGGGGGCTCAGGAAGAGAACCCCAGGGGAAGGAAGAACCTGGGGCCACATGTAGAGGACTCTGAATGCCACACTCAGGCATGAACTGGGTTTGAATTTTATTTTGTATGCAGGCAGGAGAGATTCTTTAATAATATCTATACATATTTGCATTGTGTTGCACAATTTATAGCATTTTCCTATTTAATTCTTAAAACAAATGGCAATGTGTCACACTGCAAGACCAGAAGTATCATCACCCTGATTTTAAATTCAAGGGACATCACTCAGAAAGTCCCTGGGAAGACCTGCAAAAGCATCTCAAGCTCCAGCCCTCCACTGTAGATCTTCCCACCAGGTGTTGAGCTGGGAAGGAGGAGTGCCAAGGTGCCAACTGTGAGCAGGGCGGACCACTCTGGCCACCACGGAGACAGCGATATCAGTGAGAGGGTAGGACAGGGTCAAAAGAGACACAGTTAGGCAGTGTCACATCGTTGCCTTGCCAAGAGTGAGGCCAGAACAGAGACAGAGTTCTGCAAGTGGAGGACAGAGCAACGAACCAGCGACCTAGAATTTGGCAGCTTCCTGGGCAGAAGTGGGAAGGGACTGGGAGGAAGGAGATGTCAAACCCAAGGCCCACTTTTAGGTCTGGGAAACTGAGGACAAAATTCCTGTTCATATAGAGTGTGGTGAGAGGGAAAAGGAGGAGATGGGGCTCTCTGGAGACTACACCAGTGGTGGCAAACTATGGCACACATGTTATTTGTTTTTCTTTTAAGACAAAAGATGTTAATGTATGAGATATTTTTTTCTAAACGAAAACCTCAGTATTCAGGTTTAATTACACTGTTGGCACTTTGTGATAGATCAGTGGGTTTAGGATTGCAGTCTGGGCACTTATCTCTGAAAGGTTCACCGTCACTACACCATCTAAGACAGCAGGTACAGTAAAGGGCTAGGGTTTGAGAATCATGTGGCCCCAAGTTCCAGTCCTGCAGCTGGCCCCTGTCCCCCATGTGGTTTGGGTTTATTCCTTGGGTGTGTGCCTCACGCCTTAGTGCTTCTCTGTAAGGTGTAAGAATGGGCACTCAAAAAAAAAAGCTCTTCACAGAGCAAATGCATTGATGGAGACTGGAACAGTCTTCCCTCCAAGGCTGGATCCGAGGCTCACACCGGCAGGTGCTGGTGGAGCACTGAGCACATCCCGCAGCAGGTGTGGGTCACAGTGAGAGTTACCACTACCTGGCGCTGGAGCCCTGCTCAGCCCTTTAGGCACAGGACTTCGGAAAGCCCTCCCAAGGGCACTTGGAGGCTGAAACAGTCTTCATACTCCTTTGGTGGGCCTGCGGACACCAGAATACAGAACCTCAGAGAAGCTTCAAAAGGCTTTGTGGGGAGATTAGCTTCACCCCTAGGTTGTAGAGCAGAAGTGATGCAAGGGTGAGAGGGTAATTAACACGGCACCAAAGACAATGCCAGGCTTAGCACCCAGAGCCAGGGGGCGACCTGCCCGGTTGGAGAGCAGATGCCCTCTGTCTCAGTGGGAGTCGTGGTGGCTGGGGGGTTTGAGGGCCCTCCTAACTGCAGGCCTCTTTGTCCCCAGCCTCCAGCCGTTCCCACCCGGCCAGCCCCACCCCGCCGGGGCCTCCCGCCAGCCCCGTGCTTCCGGTCAGCTACCGCCTGTCGCACACGCGGCTGGCCTTCTTCCTGCGGGAGGCGCGGCCACCGTCGCGGGTGGTGACTAACGGCTCCCTGCAACGCTCTGAGCCCTTCGTGGTGTTCCAGACCAAGGAGCTGCCGGTCCTCAACGTGTCCCTGGGGCCCTTCAGCACCAGCCAGGTGGTGGCGCGTGAGCTCCTGCAGCCGTCCAGCACCCTGGACATCCCCGAGCGCCTGACGGTCAACTGGAAGGTGCGGGCCTTCATCGTGCGCGCGCGCGTGCCCGCCTCGCAGCCCGTGGCGCAGGTGCTGTTCTATGTGGCCGGCCGTGACTGGGACGACTTCGGCGTCACTGAGCGGCTGCCCTGCGTCCGCCTGCACGCCTTCCGTGACGCCCGCGAGGTCAAGAGCTCCTGCCGACTCAGTGGGGGCCTGGCCACCTGTCTGGTCCGCGCAGAGCTGCCCCTGGCTTGGTTCGGGCCCCCGGCGCCTGCTTTGCCGCCCAGCGCCCGCCGCAAGTCCCCCGACGAGCTGGAGCCCGAGGCGGCTGGGGAGGCCCAGCAGGCCGAGCTGTACTACACGCTGCACGCCCCGGACGCGGCGGGCGGCTGTGGGGGCTCGCGGCGGGGGCCCGGCCAGGGCGTGGGGGCGCGAGCAGAGAGCCCCACACAGCATCCGCTGCTGCGCATAGGCAGCATCAGTCTGTTCCGCCCACCGCCGCGGAGGACGCTGCAGGAACACCGGCTGGACGGCAACCTGATGATCCGCTTACCAGACCGGCCACTCAAGCCCGGCGAGGTGCTCAGCATCTTCCTCTACCTGGCCCCCAACTCCTCCTCGCCCTCCAGCCCCAGCGTGGAGCACTTCACACTCAGGTAAGGGGTCTCTGGGTCACTGGCTGGGAGCCAGGCTGGCTTCCCTTCCAGAGGCATCCCTGCGGGTGGCCCAGCTGGATCCCGGCTCTTCTGCATGTCAGTGGAGGAGCCTCAGGAGACGCTGCACTTTCTTGAGGCTCTGTGTTCTTTCCTGTGGGGTTGCAGTCCTGGAAATGGAGTCACGGTAAAGGAAAGTCGGTTTCACGTGTGTGCTGTGCAGAATGAATAAGGTGGCACAACTCCCATTTTACAGATGGGACGGAGACCCGGGAGATGACATGGAGACCAGAGAGCAGCTCTCATCAAAAAATGAGCGGAAGTGGGTGCCTCTTGGGACACTGACCCTGATCCTAGAGTCGGGAGAAAAATTTTCAGGAGACCCAGCTCTTCCCATATCTTGAGACTAACACAGTTCGTGAATTCAAAGGTGTCTTGAATCACGTGCCATCCATCTCCACACAATGTAATGATGTTTCACTGTGGGATCCGAGGTCTGCGTCATGTTGGAGGCTTCTGAGGACGTAAAAAGTGCCCAGCAAAATGCTGCCCCAAACAAGCAGCATTGGCCTCCAGCCCCTTTGAGTATTGCCCTTTCTTCTGAGCTCAATTCCTGGAAAGAGGCATATCCAATTTAATGATTGATATGTAAATGTGAATGAGTTAGATTTGTCATCAAAGATCTTAGACTGCATTGCTAGAAGTAGAACAGATAGAATTAGGGTGAAGGTAACAATTATAAGTCCCAGCACAGCTGAAGTGTCGATTTGCAATAGAACACTACTCTAACGTGTTCTGGGTGTCCAGAGGAGAGTGACTAGGCTATGAGGTCATTTGAAACTGTCAAAAAGCAACAATTGGAGGAAGAGGAGGAAAGGAGAACAAAGAACATTTCCTCCTTTCTTTAGCTGTCTGAAGAGCTATCACCACTAAGGTGGAGGGGAGTTGTTCTTTCCTGGTGCAGCTAAACCCCCAGCTGTTACAGCTCAGCTACAAAAAAGGAAGAAGTTCCTAGTCCTTATGGGCTTTCTGAAAAAGCCCTGCGGTGTGTGCAGTAGTGTCACCAGTGCATGGCAAGGATATAGAAGGGATTGCTGCCCCACTGAGCAACAGCAGGCCGAGCCACACTCGAGTATTAAGTGTAAAACTCAACTCACCTGCTCCCCCTACCCCAACTGCAGCTGAGGTCCGCGACCAGGTAGGCAGCCTGTGAGCCCTACCCTGACCCTCTGTCTCCTCTTCCTCCTGTTTGTTGCAGGGTGAAGGCCAAGAAGGGTGTGACCCTTCTAGGCACCAAGTCTCGGAGTGGCCAGTGGCATGTGACCTCGGAGCTGCTGACTGGAGCAAAGCACTCAACAGCTACTGTGGATGTGGCTTGGGCCCAGGGCACACCCCTGCCCCCCTGGTGAGTCTGCTTCTGTGGAGCAGGCACCTAGGGGATCCTCAGTGGAGAAGGCAGGCTTGTGGGGTAATCTGAGGTCCAGGGCTAGGGCACCTGGGTGCACTGGGATAGGCTCAGAGGGCTCAGAGGAGGGATGGGGTCCCCATTAAGGTTGCCAGAGCCTCTGGGATGCTCCCTGCCTCATCCTCTGTCCTTTTCCTGCCCCTTTCGGCAGGGAGGGCCAGGGCCCCCTGGAGATCCTGCAGTTGGACTTCGAGATGGAGAACTTCACCAGCCAGTCAGTTAAGCGCAGGATCATGTGGCACATCGACTACCGAGGCCACGGTGCCCTGCCTGACCTGGAGAGGGCAGTTACGGAGCTCACAGTCATCCAGCGGGATGTGCAGGCCATTCTGCCCCTGGCCATGGTGAGCAGGCTGGTGAGCAGGCCAGCGGATGTCTCTGTCCGCATGCCTGTGGGAAGGGGTGTGTGCGCTCCGGAGGGAGGATGTACTCTGCGTGCGCCGGGTGCCCGTGCTGAGGAGGGCAGCAGTGAGAGAAGTGGCTGTGGAGGGGCCATGCAGTTGAGTCTTGAAGGCCATGTTGGAGGAAAGGCTCCTAATTGTCAGTGATGAGGAAGGTGCCCTGGGTAGGGGGTTTCATGGGCAAAGGTGCAGCGGTGGCGATGTGTGGTTTGCGCAAAGGAGCAATGGGTTTAGCAAGAGTGCAGGGGGTGACAGGCTGGAATGGTTGCTGGGACCATCACTGAGCACCTGGAATGGCCAGGGGTAAGCTCTGGGTGTCACTCTCCAAGCCTGGGGGTGCTAGAAGATGCTGTAGAGGAGAGATGGGAGTTGGAAAGAGGTGCTTGTTGGCACAGAGTGAGGGGACCCTGAGGCCACTGCAGCAGTCCAAGAAAGCAGGCCGTCTGAGGAGGGGCCTGAGGCTGGGTGGAAGCATATCCCTGCACACACTGCCCTGTCCCCGTGGGAAAGACATGCATCGGAGCAGTGACAGCAGCCGGGAGCCGTGCCCTCCAGGAGAGAAGAGGACAAGAAGCAGAGTCTCCTTCCTCTCTCCTCCATGCAGGATACAGAGATCATCAATACAGCCATCCTGACAGGCCGGACAGTGGCCATCCCTGTCAAAGTCATTGCCATCGAGGTGACCGGCCTGGTCCTGGATGTCTCTGCACTAGTGGAATGCGAGTCCGACAATGAGGACATCATCAAGGTAGGCTTGCTAGAGGTAGGGCTTCTGGGGAAAAAGGCCTCGGGCCTCCAGGGGAGCAGAACCCCAACCAGAATGCAGGTGACTCCTGTCACCTACCCTTGAAGATGATGCTCTCCCACCTGCCCCAGACTCCTCTCCTGTAGCAGATGCCCCCCACCCAGTACCAAGCTTACACTACCCAAGCCCACTACACTTAGGAGAATCAGCCTGTCCTCACGGGTTTCCTCGTCCAGCCCCTACAGCCACTTCTGGTGGGCTTCCTGGAGGAACATGGCAGGCCTCAGGGAAAAGACACTACTGACAACTTGAACTCAGCCCCACGAGTCATTACTAAGCCCTGATATGTGACAGACCCTGGACAAGGGGGCATCAGTGGGGGAGAGGGACCCTCAAAAACTTGGTCAGAACACAGGGTGCCAGGAGCCAGTGGGGGAGATGAAGCTCACAAGGAAGCCTCCTGTGAGTCAGGCCAGGACTGAAGGCTGTGTACTGAGCCATGCTCCCATCCCACCCCAGATCCTTCAACTCCCAAGCCATAGCTCCCTCCTCCCAGGTCCTCCACAGCCCAGCACACAGGACATCCATCCAACTTGGTGCCGGTTTGCCAGCTCCCCCAGAGGCCTCCAGATTTGTTTCTCCTTATGGCTCTGGATGGTAGTCAGAGTTGAGATGGGGTTGGAGTTAGTGGAGAAGGAAGGCAGTCATAGGAGAGTGTGACCAACCCTGATACCCATGTGGGTGAGCCATGTGCTGTGCCAGGCTCCAGCACAACTTCTCTTAGCGCTCGTGCCCTCTCCCTCTCTCTCTCCCTCCCCCTCTCTCTCTGTCTCTCTCTCTCTCCCCAGCGGCTCCCCCCCCCCATGCACTGCCTCTGGGGCCCTGTAAGTCTGGGAGCGTGGGGCTCCTTGTCCACTCCTGCCCTCCAGGGGAATCAGAGCAGAGGCTCAGCACACAGCACCCCTCCACTGCCATGGCGGTTTCGCTGCTCCAGGCCATGGGTCTGTCTGCTGCTGCAGGCTGGGACAGGACCAAACACACCTGCTCCCAAGAGCCCTCATCCAGCGCCTCTTCTCCACCCAGACTCCCCCACCCCAGTGATGGCTCAGATACGGAAGGGAAGTAAGGCGGATTCTAAATGGAATTTGTTACAAATCTCAATGAAGTGTACTCCAGTTCTGTGTGGGGTCTGCCAGCATTCTAAATGGAACTCACCAGCCTGCAGATGGAATTCTCTGCCTTCCCAGGTGGGAAATGAGCATTGTTGGCAGGGCTGCTGTCCCCACTTCCCTCTATGCACCTGTGAGATGATTCACATGAGCCACCATCCTAGTACCCCACCCCATCTCTGCAAAGCCTCCAGGGTGCTACCAGCCCACTGGCTGCATGATAGACCTTCCTGCAGTCTCAAGGTTGTGTCCCATGAGCGTTTACGGGCAGAAGCCCAAGATGCATGTGCACGCAGGATCCACTCCAGCGTGCCAGGTGTGTGTGGGCACACTTATGCACATAGCCATTTGCATTTGCCCTGGAGTTCTGGCAGTGTCCCTCTGTGAGTGGGCGCTGGTCTCCACCAAAATGTGCCCAGTGGCATGTGGTTTTACCCAGGGAACCTTGAGAAATACAGGTTGCTACCCAGGTGGGCACATGCTGGCAGCCTCCCATCTGGCTGGGCCCAGGCTCTCGGATCTGAGTTTTCCTCCCCTGTTCTTCAGCTCCACCCCTGGCTCAAGCAGCCCCCTCACTTGAAATTGACCAGCTGCCCATTCTCTTGGGCAGCAGTGCCACCAAGGCCATGGAGGAGGTGTGGACCTGCCCTCATCCCTGGCTCCTTCCTGCCTAGCCATGCACCTTCTAGACTCTGCCTGGAAGACCCCTGGCTCTGGAGCCTCAGGCATGCCAGGAAGGGGGCCAGCCATGGGAGGCCCCCTCCCCCTTCCGCCTCCACCCTCCACATGTGGTGCTGGCAGGTTAGAAACTGCCCCTGGTAATTACATTTGCCCATTGGCCCCTTGGCAGGGGCAAATGCCTCCCACCACCAGTGCAGAGGAATGATCTCTGGAGAGGCAGAGATAGAGGTTAGCCCCTCCCAGAGGAGACGGCGCCTTCTCCACCTGCCCCTCCCCTGCAGTCTCACCTCTCTCTCTCTCCCTCTCTCTCTCTCTCTCTCTCTCTCCCTCCAGGTCCCCTGCACTGCCTTGCAGGAAGACCTTCAGGGTCAGATGGTCATCTCGCTCCTCCCTTTCCCTAGGTGTCCAGCAGCTGCGACTATGTATTTGTGAGTGGAAAGGAGTCTAGAGGATCCATGAATGCCAGAGTCACCTTCCGCTACGATGTCCTCAGTGCCCCCCTGGAAATGACAGTCTGGGTGCCAAAGCTGCCCCTGCACATTGAGCTCTCAGATGCCCGCCTCAGCCAAGTGAAGGGCTGGAGGGTACCTATCCTCCCGGACCGGAGGTACCGTGCACTCTCGGGACACACTTGGGTGGACCCAGCTTCAGCACAGTCTGATCTGTGTGTGTATATAAGACCCAAGGAACACACAGTCTGAGTCAGCTGTGCACTCAGCAAACTTTGATTGAACATCTACTATGTGCTGGGCACTGACAGGTATTTGAAAATATGGGGTGGCTGCGGCCAGTGCCTGACCCAGCCAAGCTCTGCCCAGTAGGGCAGGCAGTCATGCACATGCCACAGAGCACACTGGTGAGTAGGAAGCCCCCTGTCCAGGGAGTCAGGTGTCACAAAGGAGAAGACCCCACTCTTTCCAGGAGAAATCAAGGGAGTCGTCTTAGAAGAGTTTACTCTTGATCTATATCTTTACGGATAAGTGGAAAGATTGGGCCAGGGAGGCAGAGAGAGAAAACAGTCAGGCCGACAACACAGAGGAGACAAAGCAGGGGCACGGCCCCTGTGCATCTGCCCCCCGCTCCCTGACTCACACAGCCGGGGCCCTCTGGGTGGGGGGCATGTTCCTGTGTCCCCACCATGCTCCCCTCGCCCACTGTGTGCTGCGGAGAGAAAGCCCAGCACGGGAGAGAAGCAAAGGAAAGAGTCAGGCAGCTGGGGCACAAGGCAGGAGATCGAAGCAGGTGGCCATGGGAGAAGTGGGCTGAGTTCAGTTCCACAGAGATTTGAGAGAGCAAGTCAGTGCCAACCAGAACCTCTCGGACCCAGATGGAGACACTCTCGCCCGGGCATGCTGTTAGAACGCAGCTTTCGATTCTGCCAGTCTGGGGTAAAGCCTGTGGTTCTGCGCTGCTGACCAGCTGTGATGATGGGGCTGTTGCTCTTAGTAAGGATGTAGTGGACTCTGAAGCCAGGCAGCCTGCTCTAAATGTTATTATTTACCGGCTGTGCAGTCTTGGGCTGTTTATGGAACTTCTCTGTGCCTTAAATAGGCAGGATAATACCTCCTGGGATTGTTGTGAGGATTGAATTAGTTAACACAGCGAAGAGCCCTCCTTGTGGATGAATATTCTGCCTGGTTGACACTAACCAAGCACCAGCAAGCTTTATCTCCAGAACGTGCCTTCCTGCCCACAAGTCTCCTGATTTTAGCATCTTTTGCAGTTTTCATGGGCCAAGGATTTCCCTAATCAAGTCCAAGTTCCCTTTTGTATATCAGCTTCTCTCTCTCCTCTCACATTTTACTAAAAAGCAGCAAGAGGGAGTCAGGTGGCACCTTCCATGCTGGACTTGGAAATCTCCTCTGCTAAACATCCAAGTTTGTGACCTTCAATTTCTACTTTCCACACAACTCTAGGACACAAATCAGCTAAGTTTGTGGCACTCTATAACAAGGAGCCCCTACTCACTCCAGCGTAGAGCACACACAGTACCAGCACTTAGAAGAGAAGCAGTTACGGTTGGGATTATATGCCAGCTGTTCCCAGACATGGATTACAGGGGTCAAAGAAGGAGCTGGAGATGGGACTCAATGGCAGAACTGTGCTTAGCGTGTGCAAGATCCGGGATTTCATCCCAAGCACTGAAAATAAATTCAAAGAAGCCCCCTTCTAGGAGGAGAGAGCTGGGACTCCTGGTGCACCCAGAGATGGAAGGCATGAGCCAGGGGAGTGGCTTGCTCTTTGCAGAGCTTCCCCACCGCACGCACAGGGAGCTGGAGAGGAGCCTGCAGGGCAGGGTTGAGGGGAGGGACTGCTTAGTTGACAGCCAGGCAGGGGCCTCTTCGCCCCACCAGCCCTGACCTTGGCACGTATCCACCCCAGGTCTGCCCGGGAGAGCGAGGATGAGGAGGAGGAGGAGGAGGAGCGGCGGCAGAGTGCCAGCAGGGGCTGCACCCTGCAGTACCAGCACTCCACCCTGCAGGTCTTCACCCAGTTCCACACGACGTCCTCCGAGGGCACCGACCAGGTGGTCACCATGCTGGGCCCAGACTGGCTGGTGGAGGTCACAGACCTGGTCAGTGACTTCATGCGGGTGGGCGACCCCCGTGTGGCACACATGGTGGACAGTAGTACCCTGGCCGGCCTGGAGCCAGGCACCACCCCCTTTAAGGTAGGCTTGGGTGCATCTGAGCACACAGGGACACTGTCAGGGGCCTCAGGCTCTGGGACGGACCCCACCTGGTCCCAGAATCAGTTCTTTCCCGCCTGCCCTCTACCCAGGATTGCAGCACCCACGATCAAATTCTTTAAGCTTCCTCTTGGTCGGGTTCTCACGCCAAGCTTTATCAGCATTTATCAACCTTGCCCCATTCAGTGAGGTGACTCCAGCAGACTCTACCCACCCTGCCCCCAGAACAGGTATAGGCGGGAGGGGGAACAGCAGGAAGGTAAGTTTGAGGACCTAGGAACTTAACTTTGACCTTCCTTTCTAACAACTGTGTCTGGGTAGACGTCACCTACCTAAGCGATTATTAATAGTGACCTATGAGCCAGAATCTGCCTGCAGATATATGTTGTACATAAAACAATGATCCAACATTTCAAAATTGAGGCGTTTCTCATTTTAAAAGATAATCTAGATTGTGGGGTTTACCAAAGAACGAATTTGGCAAAGCCAGACTTGCAGTGTCAGCCAGTAAGGATCGACCAGAGCCAAGCTGAGCGTCCCCTTTCAGTGAGCACGGGTTCTCCCACTGGCCACAGGCCCCACCACTCCCTTTTGTCTCCCTGACACTGAAGTTGAACATCAGTTGCCATTCATCTCTGGGGGTGGCTTGCTTTCCTTAAAATCAGCTCACCTCTCTTAGTTGTGTTCCCGGCTGAGCCTGTGACTCTCCTGTGACCCCTGGACCCTGGTTCTCATGTGCAGGGCTTGGAGTCCTGCCTTCCTGCCAGCCCCACCATATGGGAATCTCTTCCGGAAGTGCTGGAGACCCTAGGCAGGGACCCTGGCTAGGGGCTGCTGTTGTCCTGGCCCTCTCCCACCCCCACCCTGTCTGCCTCAGGTGGTGTCCCCGCTGACAGAGGCTGTGCTGGGGGAGACACTGCTGACAGTGACAGAGGAGAAGGTCAGCATCACACATCTGCAGGCCCAGGTGGTGGCCAGCCTGGCCCTCTCCCTGCGGCCCAGCCCCGGGAGCAGCCACACAATCCTGGCAACCACAGCTGCCCAACAGACCCTCAGCTTCCTCAAGCAGGTAACTGGTTCCCAGCTAGCCAGCCAGGTAGTCTGGGGTGTACACTGGGGGACTCTGTCTTGCTCTCATGCCATGAGCCCCTGAGTTAGGACTTTAGGTAATGGGTGGTCTGTCTGCCCTCAGAGCCCCGCCTGCCCCACCCACTGCTCCTTGCACAGAGGCTTTGAGCACAGTCTCGCTTGTTCCACTTGCCACCCCGAGACATTTCCACAGAGGGTCCCCTCCTGGATTCCCAGAGGGCAGTCGCCTCTGGCTCACCCCCAGGAAGTACCCAAACCCATGCCTGGAGCCCCAGCCACACATCATGAGCCCCGGCTTCAAGACCAAGGTGGGAAGGTGACAGGAGAGAGGCCAAAGGAGTGGGAAGTGGGTGTCTGCGATGGGCCAGGAGCCAGGACGCAGGGCTCCTCACCCTAACACGGTGTGCCCGGGTCCGTCGTTTCTCTCTGGGCTCGGCCCCCGAACCTGCGGGGAGGGTGATCCCCAGATGGTCTTGGCTGATGGAGGAGGAGGCGGGGGCAGGTATGGACCCTCATTAGGTTGGGGGTGGTTGAGGAATCCCCAAGGTCAAGCATGGACATATGGGGCTACCTCTGCAGAGCTTCCTTCAGTTTATCAAGAGGAGAGGAGCGATCTCAGGGCCGTACGAGGTCTAGATGCCCGTGCAACCTGCTCTTCACTCTCTGCACCCGCCTGGGCAGGGAGCACTCCCACCCACAGGAGGGTTCCCGAGTGCCTGCCCCATGCCAGGTTCCATTCCACCACTGGGGGCACAGCAGGGGCCAGGAGCCCTTGGTCCTGGTCTCACAAGCTCAGAATCTAGCCAGAAAGACTCAGAAGAGGCTCTGACTCCTGTCCCGTCTTCCTCCTCCCCCAGGAAGCCCTCCTGAGCCTCTGGCTCTCCTACAGTGATGGCACCATGGCCCCACTCTCCCTCTACAGCCCCCGGGACTATGGGCTGCTGGTGAGCAGCCTGGACGAGCGAGTGGCCACAGTGACCCAGGACCGGGCCTTCCCGCTGGTGGTGGCCAAGGCCGAGGGGTCAGGGGAGCTGCTCCGCGCCGAGCTCACCATTGCTGAGAGCTGCCAGAAAACCAAGCGCAAGAGTGTGCTGGCCACGACCCCTGTGGGCCTGCGGGTGCACTTTGGGCGGGACGAGGAGGACCCCACTTACGACTACCCGGGCCCCAGCCAGCCGGGGCCTGGTGGTGGCGAGGACGAGGCTCGAGGAGCTGGTCCACCAGGCACGGGGGTCCCTGCGCTGGAGGGCCCCGGCCCGGGCACATCCAGCCCAGCCATGCCACCCACAGAAGACTTCCTGCCACTGCCCACTGGCTTCCTGCAGATGCCCCGCGGCCTGACCGACCTGGAGATCGGCATGTATGCTCTGCTGGGGGTCTTCTGCCTCGCCATCCTTGTCTTCCTCATCAACTGCATCGTCTTCGTGCTGCGATACCGGCACAAGCGCATCCCACCGGAAGGCCAGACCAGCATGGACCACTCCCACCACTGGGTGTTCCTGGGCAACGGGCAGCCACTGAGGGCACAGGGCGAGCTCTCGCCGCCGGTCGGTAACCCACTGGAGACTGTGCCTGCCTGCTGCCACGGCGACCACCACAGCAGCGGCAGCTCGCAGACCAGCGTCCAGAGCCAGGTGCATGGCCGGGGCGACGGCTCCTCTGGTGGTTCGGCCCGGGACCAGGCCGAGGACCCTGCCAGCTCGCCCACCTCCAAGCGCAAGAGGGTGAAGTTCACCACCTTCACCACACTGCCCTCAGAGGAGCTGGCCTATGACTCAGTGCCTGCTGGTGAGGAAGATGAGGATGAAGAGGAACTGGGTTGGGGCTGCCCGGATGTGGCAGGCACCACAAGGCCTACTCCACCTCCGGACCTGCAAAATTACATGCGCAGAATCAAACAGATTGCATAGAGGCACCGTCTGGGGTGGCTGGGACGTCCCCCGTGCAGTCTGCTCCAGGTGGGACGCAGCCAGGACCCCCAGCTCACACTGATGCAGGGCCAGCTGATTGATTTTCTATCCCCTGCCCTTGCAGCTTTGCTCTGAGCCAACAGCCACCTCCCTGGTGTGGCCCCGCCTGTCACCCACCTTTACCCTCTCACGCCCCCTGCAGGTAGAGCGCTCCTTCCTCCCTGGCTTGCAGGAGGAAAGTGATCCCGGCCTCACTCTACCCTTTCCCAAACCAACCCCCTCACCTCCCCCACCCCAGTCTCCAGCAACGCCTGCCCAAGAGTGAGGCTCGGAGGCCACCGGCTCCTGGGCGAGGTGGGCCCACTCTGTGCCCGGCCCTGCCTCCTGAGCACCCTGTCTTCCCCCTTGTGCAGGGCGACTTGGCGGGTTTTGTGTCACAGGCTGCACAAAGACTTTCCTCAAACCAATATTCAGGGATTTCCATCCTGCAGGGTGGGGAGGTGGCAGCTGCCTGCCTTGCCGAAGATCTTGAAGATCTTGCTTCAGACAAAACATTTGGGGCTTTGGGGACAGTTGTGACAACTGCAGGCTTCTGGGTGCCTCCCAGGTCCCAGAGCTGACTCGACAGAGGGGCCTGGTGCCAAGCAGGCACCTTCCTGGGTTCTTCTGGGGCTGCGACAGGGCCCATGCAAGAGGAGTCCTCATCTCTGTCTGGCCACACCACACCCCTGCACTGTGGACCTCGGGGTGCAGGGAGACGGTGCCCCTCTGCCGCAGCAAGATCCACACTAGCACACCTTAGCCGCCTGGCTGTGCTCACACTGCTTCCCTCTGTGCCACAGGGTGGGCAGCCACCATCTCTCCAGTGCAGAATCCCTGGCTGGGAGAAGAGGGCACCTGGGAGCGTGTGAAGGACCTGGAGAGTGCTAAGGCCGGAGGGAGCTGGCACCTCCACTTCCCCACCCCGTGGCCACTTTCTCTGGGTTCTGCCCACCACTGTGTCATATTTTCATAAATAAATGGAGGCCATCAGACTGGGGGTGGGGGCAGCAGCTCCCAGCAAACAGACAGTACACATGGCTGACTCTGTCTCTTGTGTGCATGAGCATGTCCACACGTGCACGCGCGCACACACACACACAGCTGTAGTCCTGCTCTCCTTCCCCTACAGCCAGGCCCATTAGACTCTGGTGCCATGGGGATGGCCACATCCAGGGATGAAGAACGCTCCAACCTGGAAACTCGCCCTTGAGAAGATGTGGCTCCTGTGGGAGTCTGGTGTGCCTGGCTCAGAGGAGAGAGGGAAGGGCAGAGAAGCATCTAGGAGGAGGGAGGGGACAGAGACTGAGGAGAGGCTTGGTGTGCCTGCCTGAGCTTGCTCATTTCCTGCACTATAAACCCTTCCTACCACTCTGAAGGAAGCCTCCTCCTCATGCTCAAGGGGAAGCCTGGGGCTCCACCATAGAGGAGACAGTCAGGGAGTCCCCCTCCCACTGCTGGGAGAGGCTGTACAGAGCACACACTGGGTCTCCATAGCCCCAGGACTCCTCTCCCAGCACAGGCAGCAACATGGGGAGAGTGGCAGGCTTGGGAGCTCCAGGCCAGGGTAGAGAGAAAGGAGGCTGGCCTGCAGGGTGGCTAGTCAGCCTCCAGGGCTCTGGACAGGTGGTACAACAACCCTCTTGGAGAGGAGGAACTGCAGCCCATCTCTGGGAAGGGAGCTACAGCAGACAGGGGCTGCACTGGTACTGCTAGAATGTGCCACTGCCTGACCTCAAAGAAGCCTGGCTTCCAAGGCCATCTGTTCCACCCATCTTGGCAGCTCTGTGGTTATTGTGAGAATTAAATGAGATCATGTATGTAAAATGTGCAATGCAGTGCCCAATAGCAGACAGGGAACCTGGTACAATCCATGGCCCAAAGAGGGTCTCAGTAAATGGATTTCGCCCCACCTGTGCCTTAGTTTGCAAGCAAAGTGCAGATCTGAAAGAAACTAGAGGCTAGCCGTCTCTGCCTGCCATGTGTTAGCTCAGTTGCAAGGGGGCAGCTGCTGAAAGCTGTGCACAGTGCCCAGCCACAGAGCTCCCAGAGCACCAGACATGTGCTATGTGAGCTTGCCCTGATGGTGAGCTCCTAGGGGACCCTAGAGGGGCACAGAGATCTCAATAACTTCATAACCCATTGCGCCTAACATGGTACCTGGAGTTAGTAGGTTCCTAGCAAACATTACAGGCCTATGCTGCAGAGCCTCCAGCCCCCCCAGGGAAGACAGACAGGCCACTTGCCATCATCTGGGATGGCCATACAGCTTTGCCCTGGCTGGCTGGGGCACAGAGGAGGGGAAGACACACTCAGGCTATGTTTGCTGAGAACATGGCTAGGAATGGTTAAGGAAGCCAGAGGGTGTTCGGGCCAGAGCATGAATCCTTGGCCATAGAGAAAAGCAAAGAGCATCCATCCAAAGGTGGGGAGGACACTGAGAATGTGGTGGGCTCAGGTTCATACTTGAGGTCCAGCTCTCCCTGTCCCCAGGTGGCAGGTGGAAGGAGGGCAGGGACTAAGGGGCAGGTTGAGAGGATGCTGCAGCTAAGAGGCTGAGGGCCCAAGCAGGGCAGTATGAACAGAGCTGGTGCATGCAGTGGTTCATCGGCAGATTCACTGACTACTTCATTCCCTGTGGAGGCAACAGGAGGGGATATGAGCTGCTGCTTCGTTGCTGAGACCTCCTTTCCTAATTATCTCCAGGGACCTGCCCTGCAGGGGAGGAAGTAGATACCATGGGAATTGTGTTTCCCCTGTCTGCTTTAACCAATGTGGAGATGAGGGTCTAGAGAAGAGGAGCGGTTGGCCGAAGGCCACACAGCAGACCTCAGAACAAAGCCAGAGCCACATGAGCTGCCCTGGACTCCACCCCTATCTCCCCAGCTCTCACAACTCTGTTCACTCACAAGAACCCAAGAGCAGTTGCTACAGCAGCAAAGACTGACCCTCTGAGAGTCCAAGGGAGCAGGAGCAGCCTTTTGGGGAGCGAGGCAGGACATTAAGTTGACAGCCTTTCTGGAATGGCCCTGGCACTGAACTCCTCTTTAAAAATTTGTCTTCAACCCTGAAAACTAATCGAGGGACCTTGTAAAGAATAGTTATTGACAGAGAGCTGCTCTGGGAGCACTGGAGAACTGGGCTCATGAATCAGCTCGTGAGCAAAATGAGATTTCCCAGACAGCCACAGCGGGAAGGCGGAGCAGAGATGCAGGAAGCATGGAGAACCTGCTGCTGCATGTCCCCACCTGGGCCAGCTCCACACCCCTCCACCCGTCTCCACACCAGCCCTGGATGGTCCTCAATGCTGGTCTTCTACAGATATTGATTGAGCACTTACCACAAGCCAGGCACCGAGCTCTGCAAATGAGAAAGCTCCTGGGGCAGGGACAGAGTTTGGAGCCAAACTGAGAAAATTATAGATATAATCAGTGGACTGGAGAAGGAAACTCTTACTTCAAAGGACTGAACATCCCAAGACAACTTGACAGGGACTCCTAGGGTCTGACTGTGTATTTGCTGTGTGTTCTTCAGCCAGTATATCACCAGCACTGAGCCCTCAATTCCCCACTGGTGAAAAAACATGGAAATCGCTACGCCTAGGGAATATCTGTGAGCCTGGCTGAAGATGCCCCTGGCTCACCATTTGTATTTCTACCAAGAGTTTTGGAGGTAAGAATTCCTACTCCTGGGTTGCACATGAAGACACAGGCACAGAGAGGGCAAGGGACTTGCCTAAACTCTCCAGTTTAGACATGACCCAGAGGCAGCTCCAAACCCACCCACTCTTTGCCATGTCCCAAGACAGCTGATGACATTGGCAAGAAGGACAAGGCTAGGGAGATGAGCAGTAGGAGTAGGCATCATGGCCGAGGGGCTATACTCTCACCCCCCTTCACCCCCAGCCAACTATTACAGCAGACAAACATCCCCCGACCCAGAGAGGAAAAGCAGCAGGCTTTCCTGATCAGTTGCTGAGCTGGCCTGGGGAGCTGGTGACACAAGTAGAGATGCCTGGTGCAAGGAGCTAGGTGTGAGGCTGCCCCTGTCCTAACCTCTGGGACTCAGCTAGAGAAACTGGGAAGCTGGGAACAGCCCCATCCTTGCTACAATGGCTCCATGAGAACTTATTACACCTTGTCGCAGATCCAACAGAGTGCTAAGCACAGAGCAAGTAGCATTTAATGATCACTCACATTTACTGAGAGCTCACTACCTGCTAAGCACTTCATGGCCATCATTTCATTGACAATTCATAACAACCAAGCAAGGTGGGTACTACTGTTGTACCCATTTTACAGATAGCAAAACCAAGGTTCAGGGGAGTTGTGTGAGTTGCCTCATGCTACACAGCAAATCCATAGAAGAGTCAGGATTCAAAGGGTGACCAGGAACTCAGAGAGTCGCACTGATGCAGTGGCAGGAACACCAGCCTGGGACTCGGGCTTGATGGGAGTTCCTCCTCTGCCACCGACTGGTTGTGTGGCTATAAGCCCATGTGTGCAGCGAGACATGACCCTCCACTAGGACCCAGGGCCTGGGGGTCCCTCCAGTGCCTTCCAGCTTGACAATCCTCCAGTCTCAGGTGTGAAGCTTTCATCCCATCGCCCTGCGCTTGCCCACCCTGCTCTGCTCCTCCTCGATCTGGGAAGGGCAGGTGCTGTGGGGAGGACCCAGAGGAGATGGCAGGCTTCAGTGGTCCTCAGTGTCCCCAGGCTCACTAGCTCTGCCAGTCTCTCTGCCTTGGGTGTGGGCTCACTTTGCAAAAAGGGGCACCGCCAAGGAGCAAAGGGGGATGGGACTGGAAATTGTCCCTCTGTGTGTGCCACAGGGGCAGGTGTCTCAGGCTGACGCTGAGCTTGAGAGTTCGAGCTCTCTGATGGGAGAGGAACAAGCCCTGTCCTCCAGAGTCTGCCACTCTTCAGGGGAAATAAGGCACCTGCCTGCAGGACCCAGTCTGAGCGGGAAGATTGACCACCCAAGAGAAATGACATCGTGCATCAGAGAAGGCCCCACACAGGTGCCCAGTGATCTATGAGGGCACAGAGTGGAGGACAAAGCTAATGTGGGTGGCAGGCAGGTAATCTGGGAAGGCAGCCTGGAGGAGGGTTGTGGGTGTCCTTGAGGGGCCTAAGGAAGCACCCACCACCTGGCCAGGACGCCAGAAGCAAGACTGGGCATTCGGAGTTGGGGTGGATTTGGTGTCCCCCGCACCCATACACGCACATGCATGCATGCGAATGCACACATACACTCATACACTCACACACTCACACACTCACACACTCACACACCAGCTCCAAGCCCTCCAGCTCAGTCCCACACTCAGCCCTTGTGGCAAGCTTGCTGTCAGGAGAGCAGGAGGGACTGTGGTTTGCCCGCAGCCCCTGGGTTGGTTCGAGAGAAGAGGAGGGGTAGGAAGATCATCCCGGGAATGTAGCCCCTCAGGGAATCTCCAGCCCCGTAACAACCTAGAGCAGCTAATGCTTAACCACACCAGCAGGGCAGAGCTGATGGGAAGGCATGGGTCACAGGGCAGCAGCACGACCTGGACAACACTGTGAGTAAAAGAGGAGTGGGTCCCATGGAGAGGGTGCCGGGAAAGCCAGACACCCCCTGAAGCCCTCACATATCCATGGGGTCTTTGCAGAGAGGGGCTGCTGCCCATCGCCATAAATAACCTTCAGGGGTCCTTGTGTATACAGGAGCTTGTCAGAGGGAAATGTGGCCAGGAGCGCATCTATCCCATACTTAAAACAAATATTCTCACAGCGTGCAGAAGAATGCCCATTTACATGCAAGCCGGCGCCGACTTAATTGCAAAGATTCTTATCTGTTCATTAAAGCAGGCTAGAGGGTCCTCTATTTGGAAATATTTTGCAGCAAAAGAGACTATGAAATGATTTATTTGGGGCTGGTGCCTGATGAGGTGGAGCCAGAAACCCTCATGCAGGGGGTGGCCCTGGTCCTCTGTGTGGGTGATCTGTGTGTGGCAACCAGGAAGGTTTCTAGAGGGGAGGGACCGAGATCCTGGGGGTGGAAAGAGTCCTACCCCAGGCTGGCCAAAAGGAAGGGGCACCTCAGTGCTCCAGCTCAGGCCATGGAAGGAGCAGAATTGATTTCTCCAAGCTTCAGTTCCCTGTCTACAAAATGTGGATAAAGCACCACCTAACTCCTAGGTTCTTGGGAGGATTAAATGAGTTATTGCACATGAAATACAGAAAATGTCCAACCCACAGCTCACCTCAGCAAAGGCAAGCTATTATTTTATCATTTTCCAAAAGAAAGATGAATTTTCTAAAGTGACGTGGTGTGGAGCTCTGATCCAATCCTTGCTCTGATACTCAATTTTCTTGTTGGTTTGTTTGGGCTTGGTGTTTAGCTACAAGACTTCCTCTGGAACAGAGTCATCTCTCAGGGGGGACTTCAACAATTTCAAGGAGACACTGTAAATCCCCAAAAGAAAGATATTGATGATTTGCTAAGTTGGGGCAGAAGGAGTCGGAGCACTTAGTCGGAGGGGGGCTGACAGGGAGCTGCTGTCAGGATAGCTATTTTTAAAGCATTCTTCAAGAACTTTTCTTTCCTGATGGCCTCTGTTCCCTGGAATTACTCTAAAATGAGTGACCTTAACTGAATCTCTTATGCTTGGGGTTTGGGAGCAGTCAACTGATCTCCACCATGGGGGACAGAAATACTTGTAGGTCGTGAGTCCCTAGTCACTCAGCTAAGGCCAGCCAGGAAGCTGTTTACCAGGCCAGGCCTCCAGCAGCCCCTTCCTGTTCCTCAGCCTGGCACAGGGCTCCAAGGGCCACCCCACTGTCAGCATCCAGCCGGGTAGAGATGTCTATCTGCAGGGTCCAGATAAGGCCTGGCCTGCAGCGGGAAGCTTATCACACACTGGCCTTTCTCGGTGCTGTATTCACAGGCTGGTGAGGACAGAGCCAGCTGGCCAGCTGGCACCTCTCCCCACTCCATCCTTCCATTTCTTCCCTCTTCCAAGGCCTGCATTACAGTTCCCCTGGTGGGGCTATGCACTGGGACAGGGCTTCCAGATACACCAACCTGGTCCTTTCTAGATGGTGGGATTTCTGCTGTCGGGGCAGTTGGGTGAGGAACTGGGAGCCTTCGATAGCCACTTGGTTTCTGACAGCAGGAATACCCTTTCCAAGGCAGGGTGTGACCAGGGAGGGATAGGTTTCATCCACAAATGCTCATTCCTGGGACTGAGTCTCCTGGTGGGCTGTTGCCCCTGGTCCTGAAGTATCCACTCCCATGTCCAGGAAGATGCACAGATTTTGTTCTAGGCCCCCGGTCCTAAAGGCCAGTCCAGAAAGCTGTCTGCTGCTTCGCTCCTCCCAGACCCAGATAAGGCCATTGGCCCCTAAAGTCAGTTTTGTAAAATTCCTATTCCTAAAGAGTTGCCCCAGGACCTGAGAATTGACAGGGAAAGCCAGGATGGGACCTGTGCCCGGCTTCCCCTCTTTGGAAATCCCTCCTTGACCCTCAAAGCAGCAGCCCTGGGACCCTGTCCATCTCTCCAGCTGGCCTCCATGTCCTGAATTCAGGGCACCTGGCAGCACCTGACCTTGTATTTAGCCAGTGTTCTGTGTCTTGTCATTAGGATGATAGTTCCATGAGGACGAGAACCTTGTTTTATTCAGTTCTGGGTCCCCACACTGGCTCAGGGCCTGGAACACAGGAACATCTACTGATGTTATTAATGATACCCATGCTGAGTTGGCTGGGGTAGCAGGAGCAGGGAAGAGGTTTCCCTTTTCCCCGTCAAACACAGCCAGGGTAATGGTGAGCACTGTCTCAGGCTGATATGCACCACAAGGAAACGTCTAACACAGCAAGCTCCTGGGATCCACACCACCAAGCACGCAGCACCCGGCTTCACCCCCTGATTTTCAGGAGGACTTCAGAGAGTTCATAACCTCCTAAAATGGTGTAAAAGGGAGTGTAGGGATGCACACCGGCTTTTCTGGATTTCGATCCAACTTCGTAGGCCTTCAGTCTACAAAAAGCGGGAAGTTGAGGCAGAGTCTAGGAGTGTTTCAGCCCCACCCAGTGCCCTCCTGTCACTCTCACTTCGTAGGACTCCGGGCCTGACCTGAAGAGAGCTCCTTTTACAGTAAACAAGGCCACTCACTCATCTCAGCCTGGAGTAGAAGTCACCACTGAAACAGAATAAAATAAAATCTCTACCCATGGCAAGATAGCTACGGACTGGGGCAGGGAATGAAAGTCCACCTGCTTTATCTCTCCTCCCCTGAGAGCTCTGGGGCCTGGGAGGGGCTCTTACAGCCATCTCAGCCTGCTGACCAGTGAGGACTTCTGCTCTTCTAGCCCTAGCCATGACTTACAGAAACTAGGCAGGCACAGCAGCAGCTGAGTGCAAAAAGCAGGTTAGGAAATAAAAAAGGCTCAGCCTTCTCACCTGGACAGCTTCCACAGGTGAGGGTAGGGAGATCCAGTGGCCAAGCAAATAGGAAAGTCATTTGTAAGGTTCAAAGTTTTCTTCAGCCAGGAGCAGTAGTGCACAATATAATCCCAGCTACTCAGGAGGCTGAGGCAGAAGGGTCACAAGTTTGAGGCCAACTTGTGCAACTCAGTGAGATTCTGTCTCAAAATAAAAAATAAAAGGGCTGGGAATATAGCTGGTGGTAGAGTATCCCTGATTTTAATCCCCAGTGCCACAACAAATTCACAACTTTCTTTGGGACAGCATAAGGAGAACTCATGCTAGAAAGAGAAGGGGATCCAGACCCCAGAAAAGACCCAGGAGCAAGAAAGGACCAGGGAAATTTTAGAAATTCCCAAGGACTCTCCCACTAAGTTCAGTGAATAAGCTGGGATTGGCAGGAACAGCAAAATAGGACTGGTCAGCAAGGCAGTACCAAGATTTTGGATTGTATCCTGACCCAGTGTGAATCAGAGAGTAAAACTTTTAAGCAGAGAGCAGCCAAGCAGTTTAGACTGATAGGCTTTAGAAAGATGGAAGAGAAAGGAGGGGCATGAACAACAGATGAAACCATACTGGGTATTTACTGAATCCGGGAATTGAACGCCTTCCCAAATGAAGCTCTAACTTCCCAAATCCCTCCCTTCAATTATTTACTCCTTGTTATGGTTTAGATCTAGAATGTCCCCCATAAAGTCTCATGTATTCAGTGATGGGGTTTTGGGAGATGGATTGTGGGAAGCCCTACACTCACGTGTGGGTTAACCCATGGATGAGTTCGTGGCTGAAAGTACTGTTAAGAGGGGAGGGCCTGATTGGAAGAGGTGTGTCACTGAGGGTGTGCCTTTGGAGGCTCTGTCTCCCTCCCTGTCTCCTCCCTTCTTTCTTTGCTTCTCTCTGGCTGCCATGAAATGAGCAGCTGTCTTTTGCTATGCCCTTTCACCATGCTATGTCTGTCTCAGAGCTGGCTGACCTTGGACTGAACTCACCAGAACTGTGAGCCAAAATATAAATCTCTTCCCTTAAATTGCAGGTGTCAGGTATTTTGTCTCACCAATGGAAAATCTGACAAATACACTCTTCTATAAGGCTCCCTAAGGCCCATTCCCCTTCAAGTCTCTGTGCCCTGGGATAGTGACATCAGGAAGAAAGGACTTAGGAGCTCAACAGGGCTGTGTTTGAACCTTCTTTCTTGTCCATTTCTTCAAATCAGTATCTCAGTGTCTTAGTTACTTTCTGGTTGCTTAGACACAGTACCCAACATCTAAAAATCTAAGGAAGAAAGGTTTATTTTGGCTCACAGTTTGTAGAGAGCTCAGATCATAGTTGGCTAACTCCAAAGTATGGCAGCATGGCAGAGGGACATACAGAGAAACAGCTCATGGCATGATGGCAGGAAGCACAGAGATATCAGGGGAGGAGGGAGGCCGTGCCCCCAGTGACCCACCTCCTTGAGTAGGCTTCACTTCTCAACATCACATTTAGCTATAAACTTGTCAGTGGAATAAGCCACTGATGGGTATACCACCCCCATGATCCAATCACCACCACCCCAAAAAGCCTCATCTACTATATGAGTGTGAGGCTTTGGGGGAGGCATCTAGATATAAACCACAATATTCAATTACTTCTTATGTAAAATGGGGTTGGCTTTTCCCCAAGGTGGGGACTGAGTCAGGTAGGCCTGTCTGTATCCAGTGCCTCTTCCTGTCCCTCCCCAGACCCCATCCCTGTTTGCTCCTTGTGGAGGAGCATCTCTCCTTCCAAAGCCCAGCATGCAGCAGTGCCCCAGGGTTGCCAGTGCAGCGGGTGGATCGGAAGAGAGAGGGGGCCGCAGCAAAGAGAGGAGAAATGCTAAAGGTTCGCCACTCTCTCCCTTGGGCCCTGGCGCAGGCTGAGAGATGGCCTGTGCTCTGTCAGCGGCCCCAGTCCACGATGGATGCAGAACCTGGTAGGATGGTGTCGGCAACACTTGGCGAGATTCATTTTCCTGCTGCGAGGGGAGAAAAATGGGGCCTTCGTGTCATCCATCTGCTCTGCAGCGAAGTGGCAAACAGGCGAGCCTTGCAGAGAGCAGCCTGAGCTGGCCTAGCTCAGCAGTCTTCCCGTGGGCGGGGAGGCAGCACCGGGATTCATTTCCTTGGGTGCCCACGACCGGCAGGACTCCTCGGGGTAGGCCCCCTGGGTGGGATCCTCAGGGCAGTGACTTGCAGCTTTGAAGCAAACATTACAAAGTCAGATGGACCATGATCCCATGTCACAATGATTCTCACCTCAAAGATGGTCCAAGGGAGAAACGCCCGGGGGCCCTGAAATGTCCCTGAAACCCTGCTCTGCTCTTGCTGTCCCCTCCACCGGGGCTGTTCCTCTCTGCATGTCACTCCTGGAATCTTACCCATGTCCAGCACCCAAGTCACTTCCACCAAGGAGCCTGCCCAGAGTCTTGTAGTTATCCTCCCAACGCTCTTGTAGTTATCCTCTCATGGAATTCAGCTTTAAGTAGCTGAGTAACTGTTGGTAGAGATTAAACCCAAGCCTTTCACATTGAGCTACATCCCCAGTTCCATTTTTTATTTTGAGTTGCTAAGTTGCCCAGATTGGGCTTGTACTTTTGATCCATTTGCCTTAGCTTCCTAGAGTGCTAGAATTGCAGGTGTGTGTGACACCATGCCCAGCTCCAAACACTCTTGTCAAGTACTTCCTGCCTTCAGGAAAGCACCTAACAACAGATATTCCACCACCACAGTAGGGTTATATCCTGATAAACCCATCCCAAGTTAAAAACATAAGTTGAAAATGCATGTAATACACCTAGCCTGCTGAACACCATAGCCTAGAGACCTAGCACACTGCCATGTCGGTTGTTTTCCCTGGTGATAATGTCACTGCCTGGGAGCCACTGCTTGCTGCAGCTGCCTAGTCTCCTAACGGTATGTTTTATTGCATGACACTGATCCAGGAGAAGATCCATTCAAAATTCAAAGTACAGCTCCTACTGAATGCAAATCACTTTTGAACCATTGTAAAATTGAAAAGTTGTAAGTTGAACTACAGCAAGTCATGGACAGTAGACATGTCCAATACAGTTTGATTTGTCAAAAGTTGAAATGACAACAAATTTAGTTTAACAATCTTAATTGTCTTTTTTTCCCCATGATTATAGAATTGAGCAGCCCTCAAATCAGAGATAGTTCAAAGAACTGCAAGGCTGCACCAATCAGGCAGTATCTACAGATAGAAAACAGAAGTGACAGTGGAGACATGATGAGGTAGAGACCTTAATTGGCTTGACATTTGCTTTGAGTTGGCTACCTCTCATTGACCAAAGCTCAGCTGCTGTCACTGACTATCTCAGCCATTGTTGCATGAGTATACTCCTAAGTTCGTTCGTTTCATTAGCATGAGTAACTCCATATTTGTTTGGTCTGTTGAGCCCAGAATAGGAGTGTAGTCCAAATCAGTGGCCTCCTACAAATTTTATTTACCTAACTGCTCCTTCTCCTGGCCCTCCCATTATTTCCTCCCTTTTCCCAACACCACTTCTTCCTTTTAGAACCTTTCTCCAGTCCTAGCCAACAATCCCTCCACCTGTTCTCTGTGAGGATCAAAGTACTTTCATGCCCTCCTCCTCCTTGTCTTCAGGCCTCATTTCCTCAAAGGATCACCA
Organism: Heterocephalus glaber; assembly: GCF_000247695.1. The sequence continues at coordinate 2,494,494 of NW_004624875.1, forward strand.
GCTACTATGATGCCTTCCCATTTAACAGATGGGTAAAGTGTAGCCAGTGCATAGATGAATCTGCCGAGAGGGACAGGAAGTAAAAGCAGAGATGAGGGCTGGCTTCATTCCAAAACTTTGGGAGCAATCTTTCTACAGTTTTAAAGTTCCCAACACCATCATGACGATGCGGGGGACGCCTTTGTCACCGGCAAGAACAGGACCCACTTTGACACTCTGTCGCCTCACCCCTTACACTCCCCAAGACAACCATGACACCCTCCCTCTTGGCCTCCCTGCCTGGCCCTCTCCACTGAGCCTTTGGCATCTGTATCTGATGCTGTCACACTGGTGGAAGGTCTGCCTTCCCACACACCTGCCTTTCCAGAAGTCCTTTGGCTCATGCCAGCCAAGGGGAGGGGTCCCTGTAGGTGCTCCTGCTCTGCCTCCTCAAGCACCAGGGCCCCTCCCCACTCCTAAGACCCTCTGGGGAAGTGGGAAGGACAGCTCAGCCACATGGCCATACACTTCAGACTTTGCCTGAACTCCTCGCTTCATCTCCACCTTTCAACTTCTGTCCCCTTGTTCACAAGGAAAATAGATGTGCAGGGGATAATCAGGAGCCCTGGGTTCTAGTCCCTTTATTTAATGCCCCTTTTTAGCCAGAGTCTCCAGAGACTGTAGGGGGGATGAAGATGAAGAAGAAGAACACCCAACCCAGCCCTCGGACCCATCTCCACCCCATGTGACACTGGACAGGCCCCCTCCCCTCTCCATCTTGTTCAGCAAGAAGGAACAATCAAGGAGATCTGAATTTGAGCAGGGTCGTGGACCCTTTAGAGAAGCTGATGAAAACCACAAACCACCTCACCACACACACATACCACCTTCCTTTAAAAATTCTGACTTACACCACATTTTACAAGCTACTCAATGGGAGTGGTTGGCCCACTGAAGACCCCCACAGGAACTCCCCTTGAAGCATTATGGAGGCCACTTTCAGAAGTCCTTGTGGGGTGGTTTCTAAGAACCTTACCAGCTTCTGCATCCCAGGCCAGGCAAGCCAGAGAGCAGCCCCAGAATCAGTAAGAGGAACGGGCGTTTCTCCCCTCATCCCTCACCTGGGGTGTTAGTGGAGCCAGCAAGCCATTGCTCACTAAGCCAATCTCTTGCTCTGACACCTGCCCAATCCCATCCCTTCCTCCCATGAACAAACTTCAAACAAATTTGTCCTTGAGCAGTAACAGCTCATCTCTCCTGCTGGAGTGACAGTCACTTTCCTAGGCTGGTGACTCCAGCTGTCTAGGCAGGGATTACGGGTAAGAGCTAGGACAGGAGCCCCAGAACCAACCCTGGGCATTGGGTTTGGTCCTCCTACCCTCAAAAGCGTCTCTCCAGCCCTCTGCTTATCCACTTCCAGTCCAGAAATGTTTCTACATGAATTCAATTGAAAACTTCAGAGGCAATTGCTTCCCACATTTTTAAAGCTCACAGCCCCTGCATTAGGCTTATTTGTTCACACTTTCATTCAACAAGTAGCTAAATTTGTCACCTCTTTGCTGAAGCTTCTCGGTCCCTCCAAGCTGAATTATGGTGCCCTGTTTCTTTTAGGCTCTTATGCTCAGGGAGAAGATCGGCCACTGGCCTCTCTCTCTTCCCCTGGGCTATGAGATACTTGAGGAAACTTCTGTAGCCCAGCATACAGCGTGTGCCAAAGAAAGCTGTTTGCAAGTAAGAACTGTGGCTCAAGCACAAAGGGGCTGACCAAGAGAGACACATTTAGAGGAAGAGAGAGATGCAAAAACAAACAAAATCCTACCCTGACCATTGCCACTGGAGCACGAGCATCCCTACCCCAACACTATGCCTCTTGCCCCACCGCCCCATCTTGGCCACATCATCTGAGCTGATCAGCCTCCCCATGGTTCACAAGGGTCCCAGCTCTTCTAGATCCTTGGCCATGACAATACTGTTCGGGACAATAGGGCCAGAAGAGAGAGCTCAGTGCTAACTCCATTTCCTGAGAGGAGAGTGGAGGACCGCTGGAAATTCCCTCCTAACTGTTCTTGTGAGGAAGGGGAGGTGCTGGCAAAAAGGAAGAAGTGAAAAGAACCATTCTCTTGGTCTATCCTGATCACTTGCTCACTTTGGACTCATTGGTGAGACAGTATTGGCCCAAATGCCATGGGGACACCAAACACATTACAGAGAGCAACTGAAGTCCTCAGAACTGAATTTGGAGGACCAGCTTCAGGACAGCTTCCCAGAACCCTTCCCAGACCTTTCCAATGATCTTGGCAGAAGCTGCACTGAGTCTTCACTGCATATGAGGTCTCGGCTCAAGGAACCCCAAGGTGGAGAACCACCCAGAGCCAGGGAAAAGACCCCAGGTCAGAGTTGCTAAATTTTCAAGGACGAGCTGACAATCATGCCAGGCTCATGGGACACACAGTCTCTGTTCAAACAACTCTGTCCATGCAGCTCCAAAGCACCCACAGACACTATCTGAACAAGCAGGCATGGCTGTGCTCCAACACAGCTTCATTATAAACACAAGCAGCCATCTGATGGAACCCACACACACCTCTGAAGACATGGGCCTCTTGTTACTCAAGATTATTAGGTTCAGCATTGTCACGGCCCAGAATCCTGTCTGCTCTTGTGATTAGCACTGTTCAGTCCCAGGGAAAGGCTTCTCCACATCATGTACTCTAGGTTCTCCAAATGAAAGACAGCAGAGCCTGAATGCCTTGAAGCTTGCTGAGATGCGCTGCTGACGACATCGGCTCTGCTTGAGGATATGGGGAGGGTCTGAGCAGAAGAAGCCTTTAGGTAAGAAAGAAGATGAATTAATTAACTTTTCAAATTCTTGCTTACTAATAACATGAATTTGATAGATTACTGAAAAACAAAGTATGGTTATCAAGTCACTCCAAGTGTTCGTTTTCTAGCTGTCTTCCTATTCCAATTAATGGTTCTGGAAGTACCCACGAGTTATCAAATGAATTATTTGTAGTATTTGCTACTGTCGGCATGGCAGCTAAGGAACACTTTGTAGGCATTAGCATCTCATATAATCATATGGGATATAGAGGTCTAGATGTAAAGAGTATGACACATTGGGCTGCAGATGTAGCTCACTGGCTCTGGGTTTAATCCCAGCACTGGACAAAATAAGCAATATACACATTCATTATATTTCACAAAAATTAGAAGTTTAATGCTAGAGTTGTGAACAGTTTTATCTTTATAAAAAGTTTAAAAATACTTAAATATCTTTCAAAAGTTTTAAATAAAAGGTCAGCTATCTTTACATTGTTTTATTTAAATTTTTGATATTCATTCATTGCAATGTGAATTGCACATTTTCATTTTAATGTATCATTTGAATATATTTTTGCAAACATATAAAATCTAATATTTCAGTTTCTTACCATTACTTGAACTTGTGTTTAATAAAAATACATTTCAATTTTGGACACTGATAATCCTTTTTCTGAGGGATCTATTATAGTGGTCACTGTCTACATGTGGCCGTTGAGCACCTAAAATGTAGTTGTTTGTACTGACAGGTGCTGTATGTATAAAGTGCACATCAATTCCAGAGACTTAGCACAAAAAGGGACATAAAATATCTCATTAATAATTTTTACATTAATTACTTTTCAAAATAATATTTTGGATGTCTTGAATTGAATAAAATATATTATTAAACTTGATTTCATGTGTTTCTTTTTATTTTTTTTAATGTGGTGACTAGCCACATTTGTGACTCATATTTCTATTGGACAGGTCTACCTTAGATCATGACCATCAGTGAACCTGAATTATATGAAAATCCCAATTTTAGCATCAAAATTGATGACATTGCTGGCATAATGGCAAGAAAAATAAATTTTATGGAGTAAGTGTAGTAATTTAATTAGGTGCATATTTTGTTGTGTGATTTTTAATAGTGATTTGTTCTAAATTTCTTATGCTTTTGATGTCAGTAAGATTCTAGCTACTGTATTTGTGGTATAATTTATATAAAACAAAATACCCTCTTTTTAGGTATACAATTGGAGGAGTTTGGGTCAGTCTAAGGCCCCATTCTACAACATCCCCATCTAGATTTGACACCCATCACCCCAGAAAGTCCTTGTATCCCTTTTCAGTCAAACCTCCCTCCCAGAAGCAGCTACTTTTCTGATGTCAATCACTATAGATTCATTTGGTGGGTGCTTGAATTCTGTATAAACAGGATTGTACATTCTCTCCTCTTGGAGGCCTGGCTTCTTTCACAGTCTTTACATTATGACTCATCTAAACATCAACAGCTCGCCACAGAACACTAGGACACACAGAGTAAAAATTCAATTCAGTTGTCTTCCATTTTGCCTCTGTAGCTTTATCCATCCTTTTCAATTTTGCCATGATGAAAGTATACTTGCCAAGGGCGTATGATACAATGTGTTTTGTTCACTAGCCTGCTTGTTGGATGAGTGACTTTTAGGTATTTAAACATATGGTCTGTGGGTCTCCCTTTTACACTCTTTCCCTGAGCCCCACAGATGCCAGGTACACATGAGCTGGCCAAGAAGGGCAAGAATACAGAGTCCCGAGCCACATAAGAGCTTCCCAACCCAGAAGCCTGGCCCAGGATCTTCCAGCCAACTGAGAAAAACCCTCCCTAAGGAAAGAAGGGAAAGGAAAAATGATGAGAAATGGAAAAAATGGAAATAAAGTCTTTGTAAATAGGG
>NW_004624875.1:2499314-2525035 GCF_000247695.1 Heterocephalus glaber
TAAGAACCAAGATGCATTATGTAAAGGTACAATTCCCAATGAGAAATGTAATTGTGTTGTATACCTACAATGTACCAATAAAAGAATTTAATTTTAAAAAAAGAAAAAAGAAAAGAAAAACCCTCCCTAAGGAGGTAAAGGTGGGAAGATCAAGGAGCAATGGCTGGCAAGAGAGGGGTAAACCTGAGGCTGGCACTGCCTGCTTGGCTGACAAATTCTTATTGAGAAGCTAGTACTCACCCACAGTGTGCTAAGTTTCAGTTACAATAGGAAAAAGTAAACAAAAAGATATCCTCCCTGGCCTCATGGAGCTTCCAAATTGATAGAAGAGAGCAGTATTAATCAATAGTCACACCCACCAAGGACAAGACCTACAGGATTCAGTCCAAAAGATCTTGATGGACACCCAAGCCTTTGCTCTGCCCACTCTGCTACAGATGACCGTCTGGCTCTTTCTTCCACCTACAGGGTTCCTACTCATTCACCCAATGCCCCGCCTGTGCCAATCCTTCCCTGGTGTCTCCAAGCCAGACTTGCAACCTCTTGCCCTGAATCCCCACGGCCACTTCTCTCTTCTGTTTCCATCTGCGCCATGCTGGGTGGGCAGCTTTGCCTCTGTTTAGCACCTTCCCCTGCTGGGAGGTCTCTAGTGAGGATAGTGAGAAGGGAACAGTGAAGGAAGAGCTGATGTGCTCGAGCCTGCGATATAGTCCTGGTCCCACCACCTAAAATGTCCTGGCTTTGTGTAGGCAAGTTATCATCTCTGTGTCTCAGTTTCCTGGTCTGCACATGGGAACAATGGTAGTCACTTCCTGAAATTTTTATGAGGATTAATGGTACCTATGGTCACACAGAGACACAGAGTGAATGTTAGTCCTCACTCCTGCCAAGGACCCCCTTGAAAAAGGAGCTGGTCAGCCTCCCCTGGCCTAGTGGCCTCTACCACCAGCTGGAACAGGGAGTGAGAGAGGCAGAGACCAGCTGGGGGGCATGGTGGGCAGAGTTGCTGAGCGAATGGCTTCCATCTGCAGTGTGGCTAAGGGTGGGGAAGTGTGGCCAATATAGGCAACATCCAGCCTTGGAATCAGCTGCCAGGGTGATCACTATGTGATGGCAGAACCAGGTGGCCACTGCCAGAAAGGCCCAGGATGCTGGACCAGTGCCCTGTGCTGCTTCCCAAATCCTATCTTCTCCTCATTCTCAGAATGTGGCTACCACATTGCCAACAAACCTGGTAGCATCTGGGCCTTCCACTTCCAGACCAGCCCAGGGGCCTGGGTCATTGCCCAGCCAGCCTGAGCCCTGGGTCATTACCCCTGCCTGAGCCCGGGGAGCAAGGCTCCTTATCTGTGCCATCACCACACAGAAGCTAAATTACAAGCTGTCCTGGAACCAAATCCCCAGCCCCAGCCCTGGACAGCCCCCAGCTGGGCCGGAGAAGGCAGTGGCCCAGAGTCCTAAGCGTGAACCACTGCTTCACTCCTGCCTCATTCTTCTACCTGGGCTGGTGCTTCCCTTCCCTGAGGGTCTTTTTTCTCATCTATAAAATGGAAATAATAAACTCCATCCTGCTGCCTCCCACAATTCTGTGACTATAAAATAAGGCCACAGAGGAATCCATCTAACACACAAGCCAAATAGTTGTGTGACCTCAGCCAAGTCGTTGCCCTTCTCTGTGCCCAGGAAGATGAGGCAGCATAAGGGCAGGTGCTAATTTCATACCCACCCCCTTCCTGGTCAGTCCGTATCTCAGAGAGACAGAGGCTGCATCACCAGCAGGAGCTTCTTGGGATGGAGACCAAATTTCCTATGTTTCCCCATAGAGAAAGCCCCTCACTCTTGGTTCTTTCCCTCACCTCCATCCATTATCAGGCATGTCCAGGGAGAGTTCCCATGACTAGAGGAAATCCAGAGGGCTCCTGTCCTGAAAGACAAGTCCCCAACCAGATGCTAGCTCTGCTCCCAGCAGCCAGGCTGAGCTGGGCCCTCGCCTCCTTCCCAAGGTGATCACCACTACCTCTGGCACCCCTCCCAGCAGCTCAGCTCTCCACATCTCGCCCAAATGAATCTCTTCTCCTGTTGTTCCTTTGCTATTCTTCTATTCTTCTCTTCTTTTTTTCCCAAAAGAACCACTTCTAATAAGGACCCCTGGGAGCTGGCAAAGGTTCAAGGGACCCAGCCTTGCACCGCAGAGCTTATGGGCAGAACCGACCCAGTGAGCCCTGGATGCTGCACCCTGAGAGGTGCATAATAATAGCTAACATTCATCAAATGCCCACCAACTCTAGAGACAGGATGGGGAGGCGGGGATTACAGCCCCATCTCCTAGAACCACCATGGCATTGTGTGAATTGGGCACCATTACTAGAATAAAAACTTCATGTTAGAGATGGGGACACAAGCAGTAGATGGGTAGTGGGGACAGCCAGTTCCATCCCAGTCTGCCTAAGTACCTTGTCCTTCGCCTGCTATATTGTACCATGACTACCCCGAATGATGGGAGCCATCAGTGATGCCAGGAAGTCTGGGATACTAAGGGGAGGTGACTCTGGGACACAGATGGGCTTTTGTAAGTGGACAGAAAGGAAAGGTGTTCTGAGCCAGAGGAACAGCATGTGCAGAGGCAGGGGGTGTGGGGGTGTCTGACAGGTTTGGGGAACACTGAGCGCTTAAGCATGGGTGACACACACAGAACTTGTGAAGCCTGCGGATCCTCTGTGTCACCCCCTCTACAAGAGAGATGCTGAGCCCAGAAGGGCTCTGTCCACCTAGGCCAGGCAGCTGGCACTGGTCTCAGACCCCAGCCCCAGGATTCCCAGGCTGGGACTCTTTTTACTCTTCTAACAAGCTACCTCTCTGTCACTATCTTCTTTCCTCCCTTCTCTCCTCTTCTTGCAAACCCTAACCTCCCTTCCCTTTTGCCCACCTGATACTGGAGCCACTAGGCTCCCACCTCTGCCATGGCCAGGCCTCCTCCCTCCTCCTCTCTCACATCTACTTTCTGTTCCCTGCCTGCACCTCTTAATGGGTGCTTTGTCCTTCCACAGAGGACCCTTCCTCGGCCTGTGTGAGGACTCCTCCTCTATTTGCACAGTGCAAGCCCCCAACCCATACAACACAGGGCTTGGCTTGGCTGCTCAGTGCCACTTGCTCTAAGCTCGAGCACAGGTGGGCAGTGAGCACACAACACAGCACAAGCAGTCACTGGGAATGGGCAGACAACACTGGGTAGATGGACAGACGGTGCCTGGTGCACAGAGAAAAGTACGAGGCCCTTCCGGTCCTCTCTTCCTTTCCCTAGACTCGTGCTCTGCTGTCATTCATATCCCAGTTGACAATCATGCACATAACCCTGTCCTTAGAAACCCAGAGGAAGGCAATGGCCAGTGTCCTGTGGCTGCCGTCCACATAGCTGCCATTTGCACCTTCTCTCAAGTCCACTTCAGTACACCTTATTTGCTAGTACATGCAAGGTGCTTGGAATTCTCCTTCAAACATGTTATGACATCTCACGGGGTTTCCTCACTAATTAATGAGTTAAATACAATCTTTGACACATGTTCGTGTTATATCTGTATAAGAGTCATGATTGTACTTCTTCAAATTAAATCATCCTTTAATATTCCCTAGATGGCGACCAATTTTCATCTGGAAACTAAGATAGTGGATCTAGGGGCAGCACACCCCTGTGGCAGGTGACAGTACCCCAGTCTCTGAAGGGCCTTAGCACTGCTGCCCCTGAACAGCTGTTCCCTTGCCATCATGCATGACTAAGGGGGTGGGGGACTCCCGGTGGTTCCTCCCAAAATGTGTGTGGCTTTTTGTTAATAGATGTGTGAAAAGATTTCTGGGTTTCTCCTGAAGGGACCCAGCCCACACATTCATTCAGAGCAGAGAGGGCGCTGGGAGCCAGAAGTGGGAGCTCAGGACCTTCTGCAGGTCCCCCAGTCCAGCAGCATTAACAGAGCACCTACTATGTGTCGGGCTCTGAGAGAATAGAGGTCAGCCGGAAGAGCTCCCCCACTGGTGTCCCTCACTCTCCCTTGGCCTTCACTCTGCTGTCACTCACATCTTTGCTGAACCTGGTTTTGAGTGGAGCCTTAAGGATCCAGAGAAGCCCTCTGTTCCAATACCCAGATCTCCCAGCAAGCCTGGCCAAAAGTCCCCCTATGGGAACAACCTCCACGGGACTCCAGGCTAGAGGCCTGCCTGGCATGGGAACTTCCTTACAGCTCTTTTCCCAGGGAGGAATCACCACCTTTCCCACACCAAAGCTCCTGGGTCCTCAGATACCCCACCATTATGATTCAGGGAAGAACTGGGCAGTGAGTCAGAGAAAAGTTGGAATCCTGGCTCCTCCACCAATCCTCCCCTGGGAGCTTTGCCTCTCCGTTTTCACTCACATGGAGGATGGGGCCCATCATAGCCCCTACCCATGAGGCTGTGAGCATCAAACAGGACCATGTACAAAGCCTTAGCACAGTGCTCAGCACACCATAAGCACTGAATAAATGCTGGCTGATATTACTGTGGTTATTAATTAATAATCTGCCCCTTCAGAAAAGGCTAAGTGAGGTCAGGGTTGTTAATTTCATCCTATCAACTGGCAAATTGAGGTCTTGATGATAAGGAGATTCCAAATGTCTGTAAATGTAAGGTCAAGTACAAAGCCAGAAAACAAGAACCAATGGACCCCCACCCTCTGCCCCCCGTATAGTCACTGATTTGAATTCTCCTTGCTGATTCCTAAGGGAGGTAAAAGGACAAGATCACATAATACGCAGATGGGGCAGAAGGATGAAGCTGGTCTGAAATGCCTCAGCTCGCCAAATCCCAGGAGTCCTGGGACAGTTTGCTACCTTCACCTTGAGTGGTGAAGGGGACACAGAGGCAGCACAGTGCTCCTGGGACTGTGGCTGGAGATCCAGGCCTCCAGAAGAGAATGGGTATGAGAGACCCCTTCCACCCAAGGCCCACCTGCCAGTATATTCTCCCGCATCTCTACCCCACCACTTCTGGGCTGCACTTGCCAGCAGGGAGCAGCAAGCAGGTGCCCTGGGAACCAGTGAACGGGAAAGCTCCATGGAAGCTCATTAAACAGCTACTGAGGCTCCCTGCAGATACAACCTGAAGATGGATTGATGAGCAGGAGAGCAGAGAGCCCACCTCCCTGCTGTGGGCCAGGCTGTCCCTTCACCTTTCCCCAGTTGGTTCTGGAAAAGAGGAAGAGCCAGAAGGCATCTCTGATCACAACCAAGACACTCATTCCTTTCAGGTATGGTGAACACAGCAGGGGTCGAGGTCAAAGACACACAAAGGAAGGGAGAAGCGGTCAGAATCCTGGGGAGGGTCACATCCTCTGATGAGCTGGGCACCGTGCCAGTCATAACAGATGACCTTTCTATGATGCTTACTCTGTACAGGCTTTCCATGTGCTGTTTGTCCCCACAACCACTGTTGTGGGGAAGCACTATTACAATCTTCAATTTACAGACAAGGAAACTGAAGCACAGAGAGGTTGTGATTTGTCCAAGCTGAGTACTGTGCATACAAAAATCTCACTGAATTATTCTCCCAACAGCTCAGTAGTGAAAGAAACTATTTTATAGAGAAACTGAGGCTCAGGGAGATTTAGAAACTTGCATAAGGCCACACAGTTAGGAAGAGGGCAGCGTGAGTTAGAACACAGGGGTGTTCAGCTGCCCTACCCCGAGTCTGGGCTTGTGATCAGTATGTCACATCACTATCAACCCTGAAATGAAGGTGCATAATTACCAATCCACTTTCCAGAGGGAGAAACCAAGGCTCCGAGAGGGGACAGGACTAAGCTAGCACTTGTGGCTCATAATCAGGGCTGCCTCAGCCAGGACAGGGTCCCGCCTGTTGGTCCCCCTCCTGCACCCGGAGGCTCCTCTTCCCCCTCAGCACATCCTGAGCACCCCAGGATGCAGCTCTTCAGCCCAGAGGCTCTGTTCAGCACAGACAGGGTGCTTCCTGGCACAGCTATCTCAGAGCATGTGTAGGCAGGAGTTTCCCAGCCCTACAGGTCTGCATCAGAGACCATGGGGCCTGGACTAGGAGGGGATGCACAACAGGTTGGCTGCTGGAAGGGCCTGTTTCTGAAGGGCCTTGGTGGGGACCTGATCTCAGAGAAAGTTCAAATTCCACTCAGCTCCCAAGAGCTTCCCTGGAGCTCCAGGCTCCATGCTGGCCTCTTAGGATCTACCTCCACCTCGAGCTCCCAGCTGGGGCATGCAAGCCTGAGGGACAGACTTCCAGCCTCCTCCCTGGCTTCCTTGCTCCAACTTTGGGCAGCCCAGGAAACAGGTTCTCCCACCTGGCCTGGCTTTTGTGGGGAAACAGAGGGTCCCTCCCTCAAGCTCCCAAACCCCCCTCCCACCTATGCACACAAGGAGCCAGGAGAGCAAGCGCCCATCCAGACATCCGGGAACCTACCTCATGGCCGTTCACATGGCCTGGCTCTTCAGTAGAGGCAGGTCATAGACCAGAAGAGGAAGAGCGTCCACCCCCTATGCCCACCCCACCCCTGCTACCATTACCCATTGCACCATCTGGACAGAGTGCACAAGCCATGGGGCAGGCATGGGGGCAGGAGAGAAGAACAGAGATGCAGAGACGGTGGAGAGTAAATGACCGAAAGACAGAACAAGAGGGGCACAGTGAGACAGACACAGAGGGAGAGGCCAAGAGATGGAGACTTATCAAGGCCAAATCAGAGACACAGGTAGAGAGAGTATCAGAGTCACAGACATGGAAACCAATGCAGAGACAGCCCAATCTACAATCCTAGTACAGACCTCGAGAAAGACAGGCAGGGGAAACAGACACAGGGAAAGGGAGGAAGGAGGGAAGGGCATGGGAGGGAAACAGAAAGCCAAATTCCAGAATAAAGACAGAACCCAGGTGCAGAGGAGAAAGGGCAGAGGAGGCTGAGACAGGAGGAACTGTGGGCTTGGAAGAGCAAGCAGAGGCCGCCCGGTGCCCTGCTCACCACCCCAGTCACCACGCAGTGGCATATGGCTTCTGATTTCCTAAAGGCACGAGGATGATAACCATTAATCTCTATAAATAATTTTATCCGCCAAGCCTCCTAATGGTTTCTCTGTGTCTATGAAAGCTTTTAAGACCCATTTGCTTGGTAAACATGCAGGCGGCAAACAAAGGCCTCTCCCTGCTGTGGGAGACTGAGGGGGAAATTAAAAAGGAGAGCATGCCTGAGACCCCGACCCACACACCTGCTCCCTCCCGGACAGAAGAGCCAGCTGAGGCTGCAGGGGGCTAGTTAGACGGGGTCCATCCCTTGGCTCTTCACCCACTCCCGCTCCATTCCTCTCTTCCTGGGCTGGTGGCCCTGGCAGGCATACACTGTGGGTTTCTCAGCCATTGTCCTAAACTGATCAGCTCAGCTACACATGGAAGGGATCTTCTTAGCCCAAACCTGAGGGAGGAGGAAACCCTGGCAGCATTCCTAAGGGTTCAGGAAGTTCTTTGTGTCTAGGCTGAGTCACTCATGCTTTTCCAAGACCTCCAGCCTTAAGATCTGGCATTTCATAGGTCACAGCTGTCTAAAGACAGACAGAGAAGCCTTCCATGTAAGGCTTTTCCAAACCTGAGTCTAAGCCCTGGTGTTTACTGTGGTAGGTTTCAGCCCCTCCCCACTAGGTCCCTGCCTGGACACATTCTGTTTGGCTGATTTCCTCCTAAATCTTACACTAGGCACTGGACTTGCCCAGAAAAGAACCATCTTGCTCCTGGTTTGGGCATCTGCCTTTCCAGGGCCCCAGATAATATTAGCTGTGTGGGCATCTACACCCCCCCCCAAGAAGGAGCCACTGCTGGGGTTTGGCTGTTTGACCATTTGCCAGAGCCCCAGGTGTATGTCCTTCCTGCTGGCCCCAGCCCTGACTACTCAGGACCCCCAAAGCAGGACTTGCCCTGTGTCTCTGTGAAACTGCATTCAGTCCTGTTGTAGATTTGGATCTAACAGAGAGATCCTCTTGGACCCTGGTTCTGTCACCCAACCACTGTCAATCGTCTTTGGGCTTCATGCATCCTCTAAGGGCTGGCCTCCAGACCGTTTACGGGAACACCTTGATGTGGCTGGGGACAGGGGACTCTGGCCCCCCTTCCATGGGCTGCCCTGGCTCCTAAACTGGGGCTGACATCAAACTTGCCCTTATGTTGCACACAGCTGCCCAGCTGTGCCAGAGAGCCCCACCTGAGGCCCCAACCTCATTGGCATGACCCCACATGGCCTCAGGTGGTGCAAGGGTGCTCAGCTGTAGGGAGCAGGGAAAGGGGTCGTTACTAGACCCTCTACAGTAAGTCCTAGTCTCCTGTGAGCCACAACAGCACAAGGCAAATTAATTAGACAGAAAAGATAGAAAAATGAGACTTAGAGAAGAAGCTGAGCTTTGGGCCTGATCAATGCTGCTCTGGGGAGCAAAGACGAAAGACCCTGAGCTTGCTGCACCTTTATTCAGTGCATCAGAAGTAACAAATGTAACAGATGACACAGAGGGCATTGGAGTAACAGGTGACTGGCAGCAAAAATCCTAGAACAATGAGGAACTATGCAAATGAAGATTTTGTTTCTCCCTAGGATGTCTTCTGCTGGTGTAATCTTGCCCTGGAGCATCACAGCATCACCAGACCATTGAGTTTTTAGCTGTGACCAGAGGCAAAAATGGAGTTGTGTCTCACATGCCATAGCTGGCCTGTAGGCAGGAGAACTAGGCCTAATCATAATTTTAATTGTGAAATGATTTTTCCCCAAAATTATGTAGAATTGCTCCCAACACTGGGGCCACCACCATCCCTCCCTATCCCTGAGATATTCCTTGACTCTATGAACTTAGGCTAATGCAGGCCCCAGTAGCAGAAAAGAGGACTGCACCCCAGCCCAGCTCCAATGGGACTAAGCAAGAGCTGCTCCCCTATGCGAAGAGGCCATGGGAGGAAAGGGTATGGAGGGTCTCTTTCCCAGCTCTCTGCACAAAGCCATGGTTGCCCAGGGATGAGCTAACTGCACCTGTATTGTATCCCTGCATGGAAAAGAAGAGCCCGGACTGCACCCAGCCTTTCCCTGAGTCCTGAGTCCAGCAGAGTTGAGGGTCAAGGCAGGATGGGAAGGGTACAAGTCACTGGGGAGAATTCATCCTGGATTAGCTCTGGAAAAAACAATGCCTGACAATGGATGTTTTTTGTTTTTTGCTTTTTGGTACCGGAGATCAAACTCAGGACCTTGCACTTGCGAGACAAGCGGCAGCACCAGTGAGCTAAATGCCCGGCCTGACAATGGATGTTTTAATTTAGTGACCTAATAGTAACTAAGACTGACTTGTCACTGCCACTTAGCTGCTGGGTGACCCTGAGGCACTTATTCAACCTTTCTGAACCTCCATTTTCAGATGGGTAGAATGGAAACACTACTGCCTCCTCCCAAGGTCATCTGGACATATATTGAGCACCCATCATGTGCAGGGAGCCATGGAGGATTACTTCATTTCAGCCCCATAGAGTAGGTGCTAGAGGCCCGAATCCATTTTCAAAAGCCCTGGTACCCAGACTCTGGAAAGGTAATTCAGTGCATATTCAGTTGATTTCACAACTCCTCTGAGGCTGCACCTTATCATTGAATGCATGTACATCTACAGTAAAACATGCAACCAATCACATGAGGCAAGATAGCTGCAAACTATATGTTTACACCCTGGCATCCATTCAAGGGAAGTTCTGACTTCTGTTGCCAAATGAGTCTTGGAAAAACATTGTGGTTATAGGGATCATTGGTTTTCTGGACGGCAGGTGAGAGGTGTGGACCTGTGTTACTGTCCCTATATTATAGCTGAGGTCATGGCAGCCAAGAGGGTTTAGGCCACCTGCCAAGGGCCCTCAATGAGTTCCAACAGGCCACAGCACTGACCAAGGTGGGTCTGTCTGTCTGCCTATCCATCCATCTCTCTCTCTGTCTGTCTGTCTGTCTGCATCTAGGGCCTGAGCCCATTCCTGGCCACCTTGCCTTCAGAGGATTCAGCATGGAACTTTGGCTTTTGCCTCCTACCCAGTACTGTCCTCTCCAGTTCCAGCTTCTGTCCTTGGACCCTGAGGGACAACCTGGGAAGGTGGAACTTCTGCATAGGAGGCCTCCAGTCCTAGCTGGAGAGTGACACAGGGGCAAGGTTCATTGTTCCTCACCTTGCTTCCTGCTGGCCTCTGTCCAACCAAGTCTTTCCCATGGACGGTACCCATCCCACCAGCCTTACCCAAGATGCATTGCAGCTGGAGCTGAGGGGCTGCACCTGGGTACCCAGTGTGGGGAGGTGCTTAGCTGTGAGCCACAGGCAAGTGTGGAGGTACAGTGAGGGCCTGTAGTGAGCAAGGGACTGGGGGTCAGGGGTGTAGCTTCATGGTGCTCTGGAGAGATCTCTCCATCCCTTCCCAGAAGGGAGACACCACCTAGGCCACCCTTTGAAGGGGAAGCAGCTCCCAGTGCATGCTGGGATCTCCTGATACTGTGCCTCCCACCTGTCCTTCCCCTGCACAAGTCTCTCTCCCCCAGCTGCCTCCTCTGAGTGCCAGAGTCTGAGGGCCTAAGCTGCACTGTCCCCAAGTTAATAACCATGTGTTCTGAGGATGTCCTGAGCCAAGGCTTCCACTCTAAGGGCAAGCAGCCCCCCAAGAGTAAAGGGTTTTAGTTTCCCATTGCTGCTGTAACAAAATTATCACCAACACAGTGGCTTAAACAATCCAAATTATTAATCCCCCAATTGTGGAGATCAAAGCCATGGAAGGGTGTCACAGAGCTGAAGTTGAGGTCGCAGCAGGGCTGTGTTCCTCCTGGAGGCTCAGGGAAGAATCTGTCCTTACTTTGTCCCACTCCCAGAAGTTACCCACACTCCTTGGCTGTGGCCCCTCCCCGAATCTTCCAAGCAGGAAGGCAGCCAGTCCTCAGAGTGCAGCCTTCCAACCTTGTTTCTGCTGTAGCATCTTTTCTGACTCTTCTGCCTCTCTTGCCTATATTGAAGGACCTGATTACCTTGGGCCCACTGGAGAAGAGAGGCCAATCTCCCTAGTGTATGGTCAGCCAATTAACACATATAGTTATGTCTGTAGCCGTAATCCCCCTTGCCAGGTAATTTAACATATTCACACATCCCAGGCAGTGGGCCCTGCATAACTTCAGGAGGCCACTGTGCTACTGGCACACTATGGCAGAGACCTCAGAAGCCAGAGAAGAGGTAAGATGAGGATGAAAGCTGGGGTGATCTTAAGCAAGTTACTTAACTTCTCTGTGCTCATTTGTTTCTTCTTTCAACAACTATGCTTGGAAAACCTGCTATGTGCTTATATGCGAAACGTGGGCATAAAACAGAGGACTCTTTCTCATGGACATTAGAAGGGAGATGGAAAAAAAACAAATCAACATATGAAATGTCAAGTAGTGGGGATAATTGTCATGGAGAAAAATAAGTAGAGGAAAGCTAAGGGGATCAAGTAGGCAGGGCCAGTTGCTGTTTTAGGATAAATAGTCAAGAAAAGACACTCTGAAGAGGTGACATTTGGGCAAAGTGAAGCAGTGGATCAAAGTCTGAGAATAGCTAGGGGAAGGATCCCGCAGGCAGCCATGATCAGTAAGTGCAAAGGCCCTGAGGCAGGAATGCACTTGGAGTGTTTGAGAGGCAGAAGGGAGATAAGGGTAGCAGAAGGAAGTGAGCTGTAGGTGAAGGCTTTCAAGGCAGTGAGGCAGCATTTGGCAGGGCCTTGTGAGTCATGGAAGAACTTTGGGGTTTATACCCAATAAAATGGTCAAATTAAAAATAACTTCTTGGGCATTCATGTAATGCTAAAAACACCTAGTGTGAGGCCTGACACAGAATAGTGACTTAACCCATTTAAATCCCAAACCTTCCAGGGCAGAGGTCAGGTCTTGACAGTCCAGCTAGGCACCCCTGAGCATCCCCCCAGCCCAGGCTGAGCCTGCAGTCCTGAGCCCAGCCCTCGCCCCATGGCCTGCAGTGCTGCCACCCGTGTGTGTTTGCTTAGCACTGACTCACCGCCCCTGCAGCTCTGTTACTTTTCATTACTCCTTTATTAATTGGCTTTTCTGTCCTTGGATTACTTGATTTCCACTTAATTGCTTGATGACAGCAAGGTTTATTTTTGTTCTTTTCTTTCTCAGAAAAGGGGCCAGTGTTGGAGAGTGGGCCAGGCTGGCTTCTCAGGGCTGTCTCACCCCCCACCTACCTAGATCCTGGGGTCCCCTTCCCACCTGGCACCATACAGGGAAGAAGGTGGGGTGGGGAGCAGAGGCTTCCAGGGGTATAGCCCCCAGGCCAGGGCTTTGAGGCCACCAGACAACCATTAAAGCTCTGTGGAGGGCCGGGGATTTAGCTCAGTGGCACCAGCACCTGCCTCGAAAATGCAAGGACCTGAGTTCCATGCCTGGTACCAAAAAAAAAGCTCTGTGGAGCTCGTACCCAGGGCCAGCTGGGCGGGGCCCTCAACACCCAGCCACACTCTCCACAGCCTGTAAGTGGGAGCCACTGATATTTCGGCTGAGGCAACAGAAGCTCCCAGAGACCTTGCTCTTGGCCACAGAGACTGCACGTGGGGCGACAGAAACCAGGTGTGTGAGATGCAAGAGGTAGATCCTTCACTTTCCACATGTGCACCCTGCAGGGAGAAGAGTTAGGTAGAAACTGCAGCCTCTGGAATCCAAGAACCAGACCACTCAGAAACCCACATGGAGTCATTCATCTACTCAGGGAGCATGTAATAAACATCAATGTAGTCCCAGCCATGTCCTGATCACTGGGAGTGGAAGCATGACCATGATGGACTTGGATCTGGCCCTCCTGGGCCTTGGGGCAGTGTAGAGTTGAACAGACCTAGCCCATGGGAAAGCTAGTCAGAGCTGCACCGCACTGTGTCTCACATTCCCCGTGATGTCTAGTGCTCACAACAGCTCCAGGGAAGGACTATTGTCCCTCGTTTAGAGGAAGGATCTGGGACATGGAAAGGCTGAGGGGTTTGTTCAAAGTCACATAGCTATCAATGGGAGCCAAGATTTGATGCCAGATCGGCCAGAATCCAAATCCTGGGCTCTTCAATGCTCCTTGCTGGGAGCTGGAGAGGGGTCTTGGCCTCCTGGGCTGGGCAGAAATGAACCTGTGGATGACTGGGATTACTGGGTGTGTGGTGGGGTATGAGGTGGGGACGTTTGCCAAGACTGGCAAGACTGGAGGGGGTTGTCATGGAAATCTGAAAGAGGTGCCTCCTTCACCCATGGCAGTTGAGGTCACATCAGGAGTGGGGCACCCAGCCATGCTCTCTGAGTGGTCTCCTCACCCTCAGGGCTCTCTTGCTGGGGACTCACAGGGCTTCAACTCAGAGTGGTGCCTTTTTCCCTCCACTGCACTTGAGTTTCCAGGACTGACTGGGCTTCAGTGACCCAGCTCCACCTCCCCATTTACACAGGACCTCAAGCCTGGCCCAGTCTGGCCCCAAGTTCCTCAGGCTCATTCCTCAACACCCCACTGCTCCCCTGCTCCCAGGATCCACCCTCCAGCAAACCAGGCCTCTTTGCCTGGGGGCCTTTGGGGGCAAAATAAGACCCAACAGGACTCAGCACTTGTGGTTCCCCAGAGCTTCACCTGCCCCCTCCCGCTGTGCCCTGCTTCCTTCCCCTCCCCCTGCCTGTCTTCCCTGCTTACAGCCCCATCACCAAGGCTGACATGTGGCTTTACTTTGTCTGGCACCAATGATCACTCCATGCTGTGCTTCCTATCAGCTCACCAGCTCACCACTACCCACCTGACTTACTCAGGATTCAAACTCTAAATTGCAAGATGCAGGGCTCTGATTGGCTCAGTATATGTCATAAGTCCACCTATGGTCCAATCAGCTCTTCCCTCAAGGGATGGTGTCTCATGAACATAGGGCTCCCCTTGCTAAGGCCCCTAAGTCTCTAAAAATGGGCAGTGGGCCCAGAAGCAATGGTTGAGACTTGAGCACTTCCTGTTCTTCAAGCAGACTGGTACTTGCAAGCCTCTGGGCTTGGACTTCTGCTGTCCCCTCTGCCTGAAGCACCTGCCCACAAATCTCTGGCCTTTGTGGTCCAATCTGCTAGGTTTCTCCAATCCTCCAATTGATAACAGCCCTGACCCTCCCAAGCAGGTTTGGATAACCCCTTCCCCACTTCCTGCTCCATGACCTCATCCAGCGACATATTTCCTTGCCCAGGCCCTTCCCCACACAGCCTCACCAGCTCCTGCCCAGCCCCAGTTGGTGCTGGCACACTACACTTCACTTCGGTCTGTCCTCAACCCCTATCCTACTCACCAGCACTGGTGATCTGACAAATCGAATGGGGAAAATCAAATCCAAAACTAGATGAAAACAAATGCCACCTTGCTGGGAAAAAAAAATCAGACATTTGCTGAACTTTTCCATAGCTAAGCTGACTCCCTTTACAGGTTGAGAACATTTCTCCTCTTCTTTCTGACTCTTTCCCAGACAAGAAAACAGCACCGCCGCCACCAGACCAGACTATTTGGCCAAATCTCCCAGGCTGTCCTCCATCTTCCCCACATTCCCACTCAGGAGCACATTTCCTTCCCTTCCTGACACCTAATCTAAGTTAAGAACCACCACTAAGAAAATGAATGGCAAGCCACAAACTAGCAGGGAATATTTGCAAAGTGCATCTGTTAAAGGACTTGAATTGAGAATATATGAAAGAACTCCTACAACACAATAATGAAAACACAACCCAGTGAAGAAGAAAAAAATGTTTCCACAGACATTTCACAGGAAGGCAAGGGCATGTGTACTAAACACATACCCACCCTACCCTATGACCCAGCAGTCCCACTTCTAGATGTTTACTCAACACAAATGGAAAACATTTGTCCACAAAAATACTTGTACAAGAATATTCACAGCTGATTTATTCACAGTAGCCCCCAACTGCAAACAACCCAACCCAAACTGTCTAGGAATGAGAGAGTGGATAAATGAAGTATGGCTGCTGTTCAGGGATACAAAAGGAATAAAGAACTGACTTGTGCAATAACTTGTATGAATCTCAAAACCATGAGGAGTCCATACTGTGTGATCCCATTTGTGTGAAATTCTAGAAAGGTTTGCAATTTAGGGGTCAGTTGAGGGTTTTTTTAAGTGAGAACTATGATGCTTTTGCAAGATGAGAGCAGTGATTGGAAAGGGGCAGGAACAGACCGTCTCTGAGAAGGTGATGGAATGTCCCATATCTTTACAGAGTGTAGGGTTTCATATGTGTGTTTGCCACCCATGCAAACCTTTTAAATTTGAGATTACAAAGTCAGACCGCTCAGCAGCTGCAGATGATACCCTTGCTCACTTCGTGTGAAAGGCTAGGGCTCACTTGGCCTTCCCATTTCAAGCCCCATGAATTTTTTCCCTCTTCTTTTTTAAACACAGGGTAATTTAAACCCTCTTTTCATGGGTGAGACGCTTTCAACGTTAACACCAGAACTTGGCTTTCATTTATTTTTTGGTCCTCAGAATACATTTTTCTTGGCCACCCTGATCCTCCCAGCCAAGCTTGAGATATGACAGAAATGATTGCTCCAACCCAGAAAGGAAAGGTGACCTGCCCAAGGTCCCTGGGTAAAAACCCAGAGTTCCTGCCTCCCCTTGTTTGGACTCTTCTCACTCTGTTGCACATGGTCATTTTTTATAACTTGCAGAATCTATACACTTCAAGAGAAAAATGGCTAGGAGTGGCTCAGTGGTGGAGTGCTTCCATGTGTGAGGCTCTGGCTTCCATCCCCTGCACTGCAGAGAAAGAGACAGAGACAGAGACAGAGACACAGAGAGAAAAAAACTGATGGACCAACCAGCACCGCCTTGGAGAAAATTGAGGCCTAAGTGGTTCCAACACAGAGGACATACTTATGAGGACAGTCTCTGTGTGGCTTGCAGATCTGGACCTGGGCCTGGAGATCTGGAACCACAGCCATCTGCAGAGCCCCCTGGGTCCTGGGCCGGGTCTTGAGCCCTGAGAAATGGTGGCACTGGGGCCTCTGTCCCCACACTTAAGGTGAAGCAGAGATTCTGAGATCTATCCATCATTCCGGCTGCTGCCCTAATAGAAAGCCAGGTCCATCCAGGGCTTGCTCTATGTCAAGCCCTCTGCATATGTTGCATCTGGCCTTCCCAGCTACCCCATGAGTTAGGCACCATTGTCACTCTACCCACTCTACAAATGTGGAGACTGAGGCTCAGAGAGCTCTGCAACTTGTTCCAATCACACAGCAGGAATATGGGGCATCTAGAATCAGAAGCTGTGGCTCCAGAACCCACGCTGTTTTTTTCCAGTATTGTCTTCAGATCAGATATTTTTTTAATCTAGAGGCTGGGAAGGAGCCAGGTGGAGGGAGACCAAGTAGGACCTAGGGGCTATTTTATGCACTGAAGAAGCTGCAGCTGTCATGAGTACCAGGGCCAT
The DNA here is from genome assembly GCF_000247695.1 of Heterocephalus glaber. The sequence goes on from NW_004624875.1 coordinate 2,515,828, forward strand.
GCAAGCCAGCAGATAGCTGGCCTTCTTGCTGCCAACCTGCTGTGCCCAGCCAGGAGCACCAGAAGTCAGGTGCTCAGCTGGGGTCAAGTCTTTCCTCACCCTCCAGCCCCAGGCGGCCTCTGCCCATGCAGACAGAGCTCCAGAACAGAGGGTGTGGCCCTGACCCTCTGGTAGCATCAAAGTAGCACTAGATGGAAGCAGACAGTGCCAGGGCCATGAGGAAAACCTGCTCCAATCCCAGACATGGTCAGGAGTGAAGGGAGGAGGGAGAAGAGAAAGATGAGGAGGAGGAGGCAGTGGCAACTCTGACAGGTAACAAATAAAACTGCTCTCTGCTTTGAGCTTGGATCTCAGAAGGATGCTCCATGGGACTGGTGCTCACCCGAGAGTACACAGCATTCTTGCAGTGACTGTCAGGGCCCTGAAATTCCTAGGCCCTGGGCTCTCACTGGCCTCTCCTCCTGCTTTTGTCTCAATGCACAGGCCTCTCCAGTCATATCATCCACTTTGCCGCTTCTCAAAACCCCAGCCTGACTTTGGCAACTGCAGCTCCCTCTGCCTGCACTTCCCCCTGGTAGCACGTGATTGACTCCATTTCTTCCAAGAAGACCCAGCAACTCTACCTGGAATTGCTAATCCACTGCACCATCTTACAGCCTCCACTATCTTGCTTTTTCTCTGCCACTCCTTTTAGCCTTCAGCCCAACCTGTCCTGTACTTCACTTTCACTTGTCTCTGCGCATAAGCTGCACAAGGGCAGAGAGTTTGTCTGTGGTGTTCACCGCTGTTTCTGACAGTTCCTAGCACGCAAGCACATCACCATTCTTCGGCTTTCTGCAGGCACGAGCCAGCGCCACCTGGATTGGTGTCTGGAAGCAGCTAGAAGATGTCACATACAAGCACCTGCAAAATCACCCAACTGTGAAGGAGTATGTGAGTGAGGGCAGTGAGAGCCAGCATGCAAGGCCAGGCCAGGAAGGAAATTTCCACCGAGTAGCCTCAATAATGATGTTAATTACAGGCACACATTTCTCTCCACCGCAGCATATGCTTCAATCAGGTGGGTCCAGGCTCACATGTGGGGTGTGTGTGTGTGTGTGTGTGTGTGAAATTAGAAAAAGATATTCAGAGCTAACAAACAGAAAGGGAGATGGGGCGAGCAAGAGCTGCCTGGAATATTTTGCAAAGCAGTGTGACTGTGGCACCTGGTCCTGCTGAGAGTGGCCTTGCACTGTCACAGGGGTGTGGGTATGGGTGTGTCCTCTCCCCCCTCCCCTGCTGTAGCACTGGCTCTTTGAGGGCATGAACACTGTCTCCTCTCTTTGACCCCCATGTGTCTAACTGGGTGTGGCAGGTGTTTGGTACATCTGTACACTCAGTTGCCTTGAATTCCACTGGGGCGGGTGACCCAGGAGGTCCCTGGGGACCACAGCAGGCTGCCAGGGCTCTGCCCCTCCCCAGGCACGGTGTCGGTCCTGCACTCTTTGCACTCCTCTAGGCACCTGTGAAATTAGCCATTATCCTAGATGAGCACTCAGAGTGTTTCCAACACCGGTGTTCCAAACTCCATGAACGACTTCCTGAATGGAAGCAGTTGCTGCCCTTGCCCACAGGGAAACTGAGGTATCACCAAAGATAAAGGATTCGCCAGACTCCTGTGCACCAGGGTCAGCCCCTTTCTTCTTGTATAGTATCCACCTTCACCTGACTCTTCACAGAGCAGAGCATTTGACTCGGCCCTGCCCCTGCCTTCTGGATTTGTTATGGGCATCTGAAGCCCTATGTCAAGGACTCACTCTGGCTGACCTGTGTGCCATTCCCATACCGGGCAGTGACCCACGCATTCTAAGTGCTCTCCATACTTGGCAGAGTGGGATGTCAAGGATTCCAGGCCAAGGTAGAGACAACCACCAACACTGGAGTGTGAGCCCTGTCCCCAGCACTGTTCTTCGTGTTATAATAAAAATTATATCCGGTCGCTGTCCCCCAATTCTGGAACAGAGTTCTTAAAATCCTTGGAAGTTCCCAAGTGATAGGATCTTTTGTTGCCTATAATGAGCCCCTTTCAATCATTCCTGAGTTCTTACTAAAGAGGAAACTCTTGGTGGCTCCCTCCCTCCATCCTCAAAAGCTTCAGGACACGTGCTAGGACCCAGAGGGGCCAATCATGTGGTTAGAGATTTCGGAACTTCTCCCTCAAACCTCTGGGAGAGGTGTGATGTAGAGTGAGTAATTGCCAAAGGCCCCAATCACATGCATGTGATGAAACCTCCGTAACAATCTCCCAAATGACGGGCAGGGTCCTTGGAGCATCCAAATGGCTGAGCACCTAGGTGATTAGGAAGGCAGTGGACCCCAGCTCCACAGAGACAGAAGCTCCCGTGCTCGGGACTTCACCCTACCTAACCCCACATCTGGCTGTGCAGTTGTGTCCCTTAGAATAACCTGTCACAGTAAACAGAGCATTTCCTTGAGTTCTATGAGTCCCTATAGCAAATTATCAAGTCTTAGATAAGAGGTTGTAGGAATCCCCAACTTCGTTGAAAGAGCAGGCAGAAGTACAGAGAACCTGGGGACTCAATACTTGTGTCATCTGAAGTGAGGGCAGATGTGCAGGACTGGGCCCTTAAACCTGTGCCATCTGATCTAGCCCAGGGTAGTTCAGATCAGACTGATACTCTATTGTAGGATGCCCAGCTGGTGTCAGAAAACCAGGGATTTGGTTAGATGCTGGAAAAATTGTCAACTTCTTAGGTGCATTAACTTATTTCATCCCACAACAGTCCAGTGAGGCAGGTACTGTTTCTCCCCCCACCCCACCCCCAACCGTACAAACAAAGACACTGAGACTTGGGACCAAGGCCAGAGAGCTCATAGCAGCACTGTTGTTAGAGCTCAGACAGCCTGGCAGTCATCAGAGCAATGTCCTCAGCTCCTCCGTGTCCTGAGGGCCCTCCCCATGCCCCTGCTTGGCCATGCTTGGCTCCTGGGCACCCCCAGCCCTGCTTGTCTCAGACAAGATGCACAAGGAACCCAGCCCCTGTCCAGGGTTGGGCTGGGCCGGGGTGGTTTCCAGGAGTGAGCCTCACAGAAGGAGGTAGTGTGGGTGGTTGATTTTGAGCCTGGCCTAGGAAAGATGCCTGCAATTCAGGGTGGGAGGTGCTTTCCCAAGGTAGATCCTTAGCAGGTCCTTATCTGCCTCTTCCTCCTTCGAGTAATGGAAGAGGGGCAAAGTGAGAGAGAAAGGGTGAGCAGAGAGCTGAGTAGAAATGCTGCAAGGCCAGAGGGGAAGAAATGGGGTAACAAGGGGTTTTTTTTAACAAAACCTTCATTGTTCCAGCCACACACTGGCCACATGTAAGATGATGCATTCCCAAAGCATTCAATGGGGAATTACAGGAAGAACAACTGCCTTCTCCCTTCTATGAAGCTTCTCAACAGGAGCTTGTGGGACGTCAAGTAGATCTGAGGGTGTTCTAGGAAAGAGCAGTTAAGGGCCTCCAAAGCTCTACTTACCTGACTCCCAACATCTGGATGAAAGGTGAAAATCAACACTGTCAGGGACTTTTTTCCCCTGTACAAAGCTCTAGATAGTTGGAAGCACCTGGGTGATGGGCTGGCTGACTCTGCTTTCCATCCAGATGTTCAGCATTGTCTAGAGTCAATCTGTGGTTGCTGACAGCAGAGGGCTGGAAACCTGGGGTTCACGCTGAGGAGGCCAAGGGATAGAGAGGAAAAAAGGTCAGCAGTCTGCCCTGTGGAATCTTCTGTCCTTGGCTCCTATTGCTCTTCACCTTTTGGAGACCCAGCCCCTTGGCTGGGTGAGTTCACTCTCCCCAAATCCCCTTACAGAGCCCCCAAATTGCAGGGAGCTGAGAGACATTGATATTTATACATGTTCCACAGGGAATCAGTTAGCCCAGCACAGAATTAGCTGGCATCTTCCCGCTCCTGGATTATGCAGGCAGCAACTTTGATCGAATCTGGCAGCCAGATTTATGAATCAGTCGATATTTATTGCAGGGAACAATCCATCTTCATGTCTGGTCTGTGCACATAGAACTATGCTCTGGCCACAGCCAGGGGTCTTGATGCTCAATGTTGGAAAGGTCTTGGTAAACACACTGAGGGAGGGAGCAACAGAGAGGGCTCTGACACTAATCAACAGAGAGACAAACTATAAGGTAGGGACATGACAGGTGGAAGGGTGGGGGCTACCCTATGTATCCACCCTGTATCTGTCCTTGCCCACTTTCCTTACCACCTGACTCAACAAAACTTAATTAACTGTTATATAAGTTGAAGTCAAATGTAAAATTCTGACATAATGCATTCCAAAGCAAAGGAAAAAGTATGTTGTTTCCTTCTAATTATCTACTCTTGTTCCTTCCCCCTGCAAACTTGCCTATTAAAGAAGATAATTGAGCCTGAATTTCCAAGCTATCTCCTGACAGATCAATCAGGGAGTCAAGGTCGTAACTCTGTGGATGAGTGGCCAGGGAAAGAATATTCAGGGCTCTCTCATTTGCATGCCAGCACTGACTGGCTACATCACTGACCCCTGTGGTACAAAGCAAGCTCACAGTTAGGGTAGAGGAAGCCAGGTGCCCTTCCATGCAGTGGCAATTTTCTCCTTTGGAGGGCTAAGAAGGATGGTCTATGGAGTGGAGCAAGATGATTCTATGCTTCTCAGCTTAATTAGAAGAACAAGAACAAGGAACAGAAAAGAAGAAAGTAGGAAAAGAACAGAAGAAAGGCTTGCTAAAGTCCACCCTCTACTGCCCCTTCCCAGCCCTAACTGTACTCCCTGACCCAGCAATCTTTATTCCTTTGGCCCTGTACCCCAGTATAACCATGGCTGTGGAGCTGCACATCCTCCCTCCACAGACTCTTTCCTGCTTGGGACTTCTTGCAGAAATTCAAAACACTAAAGGGAAAAGGAAAGGGGAAATGTTTTGGAGAATCTTAGTACTTTCCCAGAGTTTGTAGCACCAAGCTTCTGCTGGTGGGTACCTCAGCTTTCACCTTCCTCATTCCTCCAGCCTTCACACCTCTCTGGCATGCGGAGGATGGAGGGGCTGAGAGACAATGATGGTGGGGGAAACCTTCTCTCCATTCCATAATACCTGGGTGGGGGAGGTGGACTGTGAAAGGGAAAACTCAGGAACTACCTGCAAGGTAGCACTAAGCAACAAGAGGCCTGGGCCAGCCCCGAGGAGCATGACTATGGAAAGAGAATGGGAAGTATCCAGAGGAACTAAAGGACAACCCCTCCTTGCCAGTCCCGACTAAAACCAGGACATCTGGGCTCTTAACTTAGCTCTGGACCTCTGGTCAATTGTATCACCTCTCTAGGCACCTATAATACAGGAAACCATCTCAGACTTCCTCCAGGGGTACTCAGCAAGGCAACATGCACGAAAGGCTTGAACCTTTGTGACTGCAAAGGGCAGAAGGAGGACTGATTGGTAATATTACAAGGAGGCAGGCTGGGAAATATGTAGAAGTGTGCAGAAGAAGTTTCTGTGTACAATGAAAGCAACTGAGATAGTGATCTCCCAGAAGCATCCAAGCATACTCTGGATGACCATCTGTTGTAGAGTATAATTTCTGGACACTTTCTTACTCTCCATGGGGATTTTACATAATGTGTTGGCTGCCTCTAACTCTTTATGATTCTATGATTCATCCAGCAAATGTTTATCAGCTGCCCGCTAGACCCAGCTCTGATGCTAATGTGTTGTGTGAATCCATTTTTCCTCTTGGAACCCGGATCCCCACACAAGAGTGTTGTGTCTGCAGACCTCTGAGGGCTCCTCTAACTCTGACCAGCTGCCTTGCTCACATCACCAGTGGGGTCAGAAGAAATTACACGGCCCACGTCCTCCCCCATCTCCCTCCTTGTACTTCTTCCAGCTCTGTCCATAACTTAGCAGAGTTGGGACAGCATGAACCCCTCCTGGCCTAGAATGCCATGTGAAACAGATGGCTCTGTTGCCATGGGGACAGAGGAGCTACTTGTCCTGGGGGCTGGAGACTGGGTGGGGGTAAAAGCAAGCAGGGTGATTTACTTCTGCAATAGCCCAGCCTGGAATCTACATGAATGTTAAATAGGGGTGGCTCCAAGCAATCACTCAGCCAGACAGATCAGAAACCACTTAAGATGAAAGGCCTGGAACATTTGTGCATCTCTTCCCAGGGATGCCTGCAACTTCCCCAGCTCCCTACCCCCACCATACAACCTTGGGCTGCTCAACCTGATTTCTGCAGGGGATTTGACTCAACCCTCCCCCGTGCAAAGCTGGAGTTCTTCAGGAGGGGGATACAGGCAGCTGTGGACTTGCTGGGGACAGAAAGAGGTCGATTTCTTGTGCTCTTTAGGAAAGAGTCCAACCACAGGCAGGCTGCCCCAGGAGGGATTGAGCTCCTCATTCCCAAAAGCATTCAAGCTGGCCCTGGAGGGTCTTCTACCAGAGACTCTCAGAATGGCTTTCCCATTCAAGCAGGGCATTGAGACTGGCAACTTCTAAAGGCGGTGCCTCCGACACTGAGATCTTGTGATGGCAGAGGCAGCAACATGCAGTGATAATGAGTACACTCTTTTGAATTAGACAGACCTAGGCACAGGTCCCAGCTCTGCATCTGATTTGCTCATGACTTTCGACAAGCTAACTTGTTCTGAGCCTCTATTTCCTCATTTGCGAAATGTGAATCATAATGCTGGCTTTATAAAGATTTTTTGGAAGGGATTTAAGTGAAACAATATATCTCAAGTACTTGGCACAGAAATTTGTAGGTATTAAATACTCAGTAAGTGGTGGTTATTATTACCTTGTAATCAGTAAACATACACAAGAATAGAAGCTCTCTAAGTGATCTGCCGCTTACAGTGTGATCTTGTTCAATTTTGCAGTCTCTGTGTGCCTCAGTTTCCTCTTCTGTAAACAAGGCCTTAATAGTGCTTACTTCATAGAGTTATTGCGAAGACTGTATTCTATAATCTAGTCAAAGAATACAACCTAGTACCCAATAGCAATGAACTGAATATTTAAGGCCCCCAATTTCATATCTTGACATTTTTACTCCCTTCCCTGTTATGGTATTAAGAGCTAGGGCTTTGACATGATGATTATGCCACAAAGATAGAACCCTCAAAGCAGGATTAGTGCCCTGATGAAAGGGACCAAGAGAGCTCTCTCACTCTCTTTTCAACATGCGAGTATGTACAATGAAAGAACCGTCACCAGGATCTACCATGCTGCCATCCAGATCTTCAAATTTCAGCCACCAGTACCATGTTAAATAAATTTCCATTGTTAATAAGTGTTAGTTTCCTTTCCTGTTGTTGGGACACAGTATCCACCACCTACAACTTAAAGGAGAGGTTTAATTTGGGTCACCATTTCAGGGGATCCAGTCCATGGTTCAAGGCTCCAAGATAGAAACATCATGCTGGAAGCGTGCAGTAGGCCAAAGTTGCTTGGTTCAAAGCCTCCAGGAAGAAGAACAGAGGACCAGCACCTACAAGAAAAGGGCCAGGGAACAGATCTAGTACCCAAGGTCACTCCTTTTAGTGACCCACCAGGACATACCTAGAAGTGTGCTTTACTAACCTCCTAGGTGGCTCACAAGCCAATCAAGTGGACAATCCAGCTTAACTGTCACAATAAGTCACCCAGTCAGTAGCACTTTGTTATAGCAGTCAGAAGTGACAAAGACAGCTATCTTCTTCTTCACCATATTGCTGTCATCATCCCCACCCTCATCTCTGGATCACTGTCTGCTGTGCCTGGTAGTTGTTAGGACTGCTTCAAAGATCAAGACAGCGGGCTGAGGGTGAGAGAGAAAGCCACATTCCAGGTTGAGACTCTGAAAATAACCCATTCCCACCTCTGTTTCTAGCCTTGCACTGTACAGTGGAGAATTCTCAGTTGTGATTTTTCAAAATCTGGGTTTGGATTTTTGGAGCAGCTGAATTGCTCTTACTCACCACTCTATTTTCCAGCACTGGAGATTTGAAGGCTTCTGATCCTCAACAAGTTCTTGCTGTCCTCATGGCTTCCAGTCGAAGGAGTCAATCCTGTGAGGGTTCAAGCTCCTCGCAGGATGCACACTTCTCTCACATCCTGCAAAACGTGCTCCTAAATGTCAAGTTATGTAAGTAAGTTGGTGTCATTTCTGATCCACAAGTATCAAAAGAAGAAGTAGGTCACCATGAAAGAAATGCTGCATGTTCTGCCCCATGATTACCGCAACAACTTCCCTCTAAACTTTTGGGAACTCTGTGAATCCATGTATCTGGGCTTTGGCATTAAAATCAGAAAGGTGAATTACTCTGGCAATACTTATGAGCTAGTCCCCATTTTGGGTCTTACATACAGTGGGATACTAGATGGCAATGATGAAAGAATCATTCTCAAAATCGACATCATTATATTCGTCCTGTCTCTAATCTTCATAGAGTGCAACCGTATCAGTGAGGAGGACCTAACTGAACAAGTGAAAAGATCGGACATGTTAGCTCAGTCTGAGTGTATTAATTTTGAGAAAGCCTGGAAATTCATCACTGAGGATTTAGTACAGGAAGAGTACCTGATGTATTGGCAGATTCCTAACAGTGATCCTGCTCGCTATGAGTTCCTGTGGGGTCCAAGGGCCCACACTGAAACCAGCAAGATGAAACTCCTAGTTCATATGGCCCATCTTAATGGAACAGATCCCAAGTCTTACCCAGAACTATATGAAGAGGCTTTGGAAGCAAAACTAGATATAGAGCCAGGGTTCCTGAGAAACAGGGGATATTGCCCAAAGGCGTCAGTGAGTTTTTTCTCCACTGAGAAGAAATGGGGCCCATTTTCAGTCTCTGTGGAGAACAGGCAGTTTTCTAAGTAGTGAAGGGCCAGGGGAGGGGTAAAATAGCACACATAGCATCTTGCTGTCTCTTCTACTTGGGTTACTTGGAAACGAACAGGGGTTTTCTTTATGGTTTTTTAAAGTATTGGTCCTTTTGGGGGGAGACTGAAGTAGCTTGCACATTGAATGATACTAATCTCCTGTGTATTTTTAGTTTTGAGATGTTGATGTTTGTGTTTTCTTTTTTTTAAAATTCTTTTCTTGGTACATTGTAGGTATACAACACAATTACATTTCTCATTGGGAATTGTACCTTTACATAATGCATCTTGGTTCTTATTTGTTCCCCATTCCT
>NW_004624875.1:2558026-2603742 GCF_000247695.1 Heterocephalus glaber
ATCATGTAAAGGCACAATTCCCAATGAGAAATGTAATTGTGTTGTATACCTACAATGTACCAATAAAAGAATTTAACAAAAAAAAGAAAAAGAATGAAGTTGGATCCCTATCTCATACCAAATGCAAAAATTAACTGAAAATAGACCAGTGACCTAAATGTAACAACTGAAAACAAAAAATCTTTGCAATCTTGAAGCTGGAGATGGATTCACAGATATGACACCAACAGCATAAGAAACAAAAGAAAATATGATGCATTGGACTTCATCAAGATTAAAACATTTGTGCACTGAAAGACATCATTGAAAAAGTGAAAAGATAATCTACAGAATGGGAAAAAAATTGTAAATTATTTGACAATGCTTTCATATACAGAATATATAAACAATTCCTACACCCAAAAACAAAAAAAGACAGACAACCCATTTAAAAAATGGACAAAGTACTTGAATAGACATTTCTCCAAAGAACATATACAAATAGCCAATAAACATGGAAAAGATGTTCAACATCATTAATCATCAGGAAGTGCAAACCAAAACCACAATAACCTATTACTTCACACCTGTCATATGGCAGCATTATTAATAATAATGGAAAATAACAAGGCCTGATGAGGACATGAAGAAATTAGAACATTCATTCACAGCTAGTGCATATACAAATGGTGAAACTGTGGAAAACAAAATGCTTTTCCTCAAAAAAAAACTAAACATAGTATTACCATATGACACAGCAACCCATTGTGATAAATACCCAAAATACCCAATAGATAAATACCCAAAAGAATTGAAAACAGGAAGTCAATCAGATACTTGTATGCTAATGTTTATTGTAGTCATATTCCCAATCGCCAAAAGATGGAAGCAACTCAAGTCCATCAAGAGATAAACAAAATGAGGTGCATACATGCAGTGGAATATTATTCAAATATTGAAAGGAATGAAGTTCTGATACATGCTACAGTATGGCTGAAGCTTGGAAACATTAGGCTAAGTGAAGTAAGACAGACACAAAAGGACAAATATTGTATGACTCCATTTTTCGGAAATATCTAGAATAGGCAAAGCTATAGAGACAGATAGTATGTCAGAGTGTGCCAGGGGCTGTATGAAAAGGAGAATGAGGAGATATTATTTAATGGCTATGGAGTTTCTGTTTGGGGTGATAAAAATGTTTTGAAAATAAATAGTGAAAGTTGAATAATGTTGGCTGGGCATGGTGGTGCACACCTATAATCCCAGCACTCAGGAGGCTGAGGCAGGAGAATTGCTGTGAATTTGAGGCCAGCCTAGGCTACATAGTGAGTTTAAGACCAGCCTGAACTACACAGAGAGACCCTGTCTCAAAAAACAAAGTTGTATAATGTTGTGAGTGCCATTAAAATTAATACTACTGTCTTGTACACTTCAAATAGTTGGAACTGAATATTTTAAATTTTGTCACAATTACAATATTTTGCCAAAAAAAAAAAAAAAAAAACCTTAAGGTAGGTGTTCCTGTGGGCAATTGCCAATTTCAGTGCTTCAACTGGTGGGGATATTAAACCTTGGAGCATTAGTAAGGTGGAGAAACTGGGCCAAGACTCCTATTTTAATCTGGGTTCTCAAAAAGATAAACTGTTTCCAGAACAGTGATCATAGTCCTCTGGCTCCTGAAGAAGCAAATGTAAGTCTTCTCTGGAGGAAAGCATCTCTAATTTAGGTCCCTTTGCATCCCCATAGATTATGTGCAGCCACCATGAACGCCCAACCAAAAACTACAAATAAATGGAGAAATAAACTCCTAGGAGTAAAAGTCATCAAAGAAACCAACAACAGATTCTGGTTCTCAAAGACTTCAGATACTGGAATATAATACACTAGAATATAAATTCCATAAAAGCAGGCATACATATGATTTGTTTACTAAAATAAAATGTGTATGAAATGTTTAAAAGAAACTTGAAAATCAGAAAAAATGAGCAAGAAAGTAAAACTTACCAGAATATTTGTAACAACCCAAATAGTACTTCTAGAAATGAAGGAGATACAGTAAATTAGTCACAGCTGAAAAGAGAATTTAGTTGACTGAAAGATCAATCTGAGAAAATTATTCAGAGATAAGATGCTGCAAAATATGCTGCAAAATAATGAAAGAGAGATGAAGACATATGGAAGACAGAATGAAAAGATCTATCATGCATTTAATCAGCAACCCAGACTGGGGAGAACAGAGAGAATCAAAGAAAAAATATATGATTAAAAATGAATGGGCTGGCCGGGGATTTAGCTCAGTGGTTTCGCCGCCTGCTGCACAAGCCCAAGGACCCGAGTTTGATCCCCGGTACCAAAAAAAAAAATGAATGGGGGCCGGGGATTTAGCTCAGTGGTTCCAGCACCTGCCTTGCAAGCACAAGGTCCCAAGTTCCATCCCCAGTACCAAAAAACTGAATGAGTTTGTTCTATATGTAAGAGAAGAGATGCATCCAAATATATAGGAAGATAAGAATAGATAGATAGATAGATAGATAGATAGATAGATAGATAGATAGATAGACAGACAGAAGACATAGAGATCTACATATATATTTAAAGAAATCTACATTTATGCACATTTTTGTGAAATTACAGGATATTTACATATATTCTTATGAAATTACAGGGCACCAAGCCTAAAGAGATCTTACAAAGAGACAAAATTTAGATCATATATAAGGGAGCTAGAAGTAGACAGGAGCCTTCTAAACAAAAATGGAAACCTAAAGACACAAAAATACAAAAAGACAAAAATAACCATCTAAATATGTGTACCATGCAAAACTACCTTTCAAGAATAAAGGTGAAATAAATACATATTTACAGAGAATCAAAATCTGAGAGAATTTACCAATAACAGAACCTCACTAAATGAACTTATCAAAGATTTACTTCAAGAGAAAGGAAAATGATCTCAGATGCACAAGGTAAGGTTATTAACAAAGCTGGTGCATATGTAGATAAATAAAAACATCGTTGGGATAACAGCTATTATAATAACCAATGTGAGAACTAAAACAAAATACAAAAAGACTAGACAACAATAGAAACTTCTTATGGCTCTTTGAAGCAGAGAAATTCAATAATATTTCTGTGTCCTTACCTGAGATTTTAGAAGCTGAGAGAACATCAGTTTGAGTGACTAACACAGCCTAATCTCCGAGTGGGAGTCCATAATGGACAGGTACTCATCACTGTCTGTGGAACTGTGGCGATGCGAACCTTCAAAATCTCACCTTCCTAGATGGGCTTCTTATTCTATTCAAAATCCCTGATCGAGTACACCACCTAGACATGTTTAATAATAAATCTAAATGTGTTTACTGGTCATAGATCTATATTGGCCAATTTTCACTGTGCTTTTTTGTTGATGTATGAATGTTTTACATCCAAATCTTCCTTTTTTAAAATGAATAAAAATTCAGTGTTTTAAAGCACTTTAAATAAATTTTTATGTACCTTATAATCTCTTAGGTTGTATATATGCTATGTACTTCAAGCAAAAGTACGGTCTGCTGGTCACTCACTTCAGACTCACCAGGGCCAGTTATGAAAAACACCACTATTTTACTGAATCATGATCTCAGGGAGTGGGATCCTGCAATTTGCATTTTAAATAAGCTCCTTCTACTATTCTTCAGCTAAAATCTGAGACCCACTGCTACCGGTGATTAAGAAGGAAAGGGCACCATAAGATTGGAGAGGAGATAGTTGAGCCAACATTAGTCCTTGAGAGAAGGTTTGGGGCGTACTTCTGTCACCATGGAGATACTGATGAATTGGTGAGGACCTTACTGCCAAAGGAGCTCACCTGTTCTCAGGATTACTCCTCTCTCATCCCATTCCACTGACCTCCCAAGACACACACACACACACACACACACACACACACACACACACGCTACCCATAACACCCATAAGTTATTCTGCAATGTTAACAGAAGACCAGGATTATAGGAAGGTAAACAACTACTAACAGGCGATACCTGCAAAGTGAGTAACCACAGTTACACTGGGGAAGAGGTGCAGATTGTTTAGCTCCTTTGCTTTTATTCACAGTAAGATGGAAAGCCACTGGAAGGATTTGAAGAGGCAAGGTGTGAGCTAACTTGTGTTTTTAAAAAATCACTTTGGACACACAAAAAAATGTATGGAAACCAGTTAGAAGGCTATTAACCCTTCCTGGTGAGGATCAGTGGTGGCTGGAATCAGGACATAGCAATGAGGGTGGTAAAAAGTAGGCAGTTTCTAAGCGTGGTTTGTAAATAAAGGCAGTAGGAATCATGCACATAATGGAACTAATGTGTGAGAGAGGGGAAGAAGTCGAGAATTTTAGCCTGAGTAAAAGGTGGATGGACTTGATATCTCTAGAGATGGGAAAGACTGTGGGAGAAACATCTTTGGGAGGGGGAAGATTTGAACTTTAACATCAAGAGCAACATTTTCAGTTTGATTTTTCTATTTGCTGTCTAAGAGGAGAGGCTGAGATACCTGAGGAACCTTACAGATTCAGGACTCTTCAGACATTTGCTCAGTGGCAGGCAGCCAAAAAGGGAGCTCTTGACCTGCTTTTTTTTTATGGTACCAGGCACTGAATTTTGCATTGAGATACATTCTCCAGCTTTTGTTTACTTGGTTGCTTGTTTGTTCATTTGATTTTGAGACAGGGTCCCACGAAGTTGCCCTAACTGAGCCGGAACTGTGGATCATTTTGCATTAGTCTCCAGAGTCACTGGGCTTACAGGCATGTGCACCACTCCATTCAAGGCTTGGTTTTTGAGAGGAGAGAACAGAGTGCTGCCCCATGGCCTTGGTGACTAACTCTCCTTGTCCTATCCTGAGTTGTTTCTATGTTAGGACTTAATCTGCATTCTCTCTCCGCAAGCATTTACCTTTCAAAGAAATCCTTTCCCAGGAAATGGGCACCCCATGTCTCTGTGCATGTGAACAATAGAGTGGGAGGAAGGGAGAGTTGTTGAGGGTTTTTGTCTTTCTTTCTTTCTCTTATTCTCATTTTTTTGGAAACTGTCCGGGGGACATGGTGTTGCTGCTGGTGGTGGCAGCAACTGCTACAATCAGAGCTATTTCGAAGCAAAGAACTAATTTACTGCATGAATGACTTTAGCTCAAAAGAAGAAATAAGGACGATCAGGAGTCCTAAGGGAGCAGAATAATAGGGTAATTTACACGGGGAGATGAGGGAGATGGGAGAAACACTCAGGGTAATTCTTTTGCATAATCTTTATTTTTATATTTTTGCCCTTTCTCTCTTTGCCTCTCTGGAGGCAGAGCCTGAGTTCAGAGATACTTCTGGCCATCCCCAGGGTTGGTATCTGGAAGGGATAGAAGAGCGAGGTAGCCAGAGCTGTTCAGGCTGGGGAAGACAAGGTCAACAGGCCCTTTGCTGGCTGGTTTCACAACCCAGCTTCCATTGGAGGGATGGTCTGTGGGGGGCTCAAGGGAGCCTTAGGAGAGGTGAGGGACTGCAAAGGGCCCTTTCTTGTACCCAGAGAAGTGCTGCATGCAGAGATGCTGCTGTCTGCACCAGGTTAGTGTGGCCTCAAAGTAAGAGCTCCCTATTATGCTAGATTATTGGTTTCCTAGCAAAAAGGATTAGAACTAGCAGGACTCTTGGAAAGCCTTAGTCCAAGCTTTGAGTATTTCAAGACAAAGGTACAAAAAGGCCTGGGTCCAGGTCTTATTCCAGTACCTACCGGCTATGTGACCTTGACCAGATCCTGAAGCCGAGTTTCATCATGTGTAAAATCAAGATTGTCATCTTTCTGACTGAGAGTCATGAACACCAAATGAGATGGTGCCTGACAAAGAGCTGTGTAAACTGCAAAGTACCATATAAATATGAGTTATTATTTGTCAGTGAAAGAAACTGAGTCCCAGAGGTTTTACATGACTCATCCAAAGTCACATCGAAAGTAGGTGTTGAACAAAGACTTGAACCTGAGTTTCCAGTTCTCTTTCTACAGGAGAGACAATGTGTTGCAGTGGTTAAAAATATAGACAGGGCACTTTTAAAGAAATGTTATTCATGACACCTGTTAAAACAATAAGACAAACTACTCAGGATGATCTCAGTTGGCACAGGGACTACTGAGATGGAATTTTGCAATAGAGGAAAGACATTGGGCTCAATTCTGAACACACATGAGAAAGATGGGTTTAGGGGAAAGGAGGGGATGCTTATGGGTGGAAAATTAGAGGAAACATCAAGAGTAAAGAGGGATTCTAACAGGATTCTTACTGATGATGGGCCAGGATTATCAGATGTCCCCCACCTGTAGGATAGTAAAGGATGAGGTATTTGATCAAATATTGAAGATGGAAGGTTCAGGCTAAGCCAACCAAAGATGATTCATACTAAAATTGAGTAAAGGTGAAATGGACTGTAAAGGTCCAAATGTCAAAGTCTAGTTGAGGAAAGGATTTAGAAGGCTAAAAATTAGGTCAGGAAAGAGGCTCTTTGTTATAGCCAGGCTACCTGGCCTGTGGAACTCTGGGTAAGTTGACTAACATCACTGTACTTAAATTTCTTCATCTGTGAAATGGGGATAATAACACCATCTAGACTTGTTGTGAGTTAAATGTATACACTTGAAGTGTGTGTATACTTATATAGATATATACGTGTATATACATGTGAATATATATGAACTAAACCCAGACTTCCAAGCACAGAGAATTGTCCCCCGTGTAACCTCCCAAAGACCCAGAAAATAAATGAGGGTCGTTGCTGTTACCAGAGTTTTGGGGAAAAGGCCCCGGTTTGGGGAATCCCAACAGACCAGGCTTGGTCAATCATTCCATAAGGCCAATCAAGGAGATGGTTATTGATGAAGGACAAGAAAGGAGCTTTACTCAGCATGGCCATGCTGGGGGGACAGATAAAGAGGTTCAAGATCTGTCTTTGAGGGGCTGACAGAAGCTTTGTGGTTTCTCAGATGAAAAAGACAAAGGCAAGGGTTGGGGCTTCACATAGTTGACAGTACAGATAATTCTCAAGTCATGTCTTGTGGACTGATATCTTAGGACTGGTCCTGTGGGGTCCTAGGAGAGCTATCATTGCTTGAGGGGGTAGCCTTGGTTCTCATCATGGAGTAATTGCTCCAGCTTGAGTGAGGTGACCCCATCATGGGGTGGTCTGTGAGGCTGTCTTTTTCCTGAAATCTGAGGTGGCTGCAGGTTTAGGACAATGAATGCCTGAGACATCCAGGCATTGTTCCAGGTAGGTCTGAACAGGAAATTGTAAATGTTGGCAACTGGATGTCTCTGCAAATCCTGAAAATTATTTTAGTCACTCTTATCTTGATGTCCTCAGTCTTGAAGAGGGATGAGATAGGCTGGATATACTTACAGCTAGTAAACCTTGTCTCTAAGTGGTTAACATCCCTATGTGCAGAGGTGAGCAGCAATCTGACTCAAAGTTTTAAGGTAATCAGGGAAACATCAAATGAAGGCAGTGATGCTGTTCTTTATCCTGCTGTTGATTACACATTGGGTGTCTGCGGGTCCAGCCTCTAAGTCCCTGTTACAGTGCCACAATAAGAATTCTGGTTCAGCTGAGGTAGTTTCCAGGACAGTAGAGCCAAAGAGTCTTCTCTTAGAGTCAAGAAACCTGAGTTCTGGTCCCAACTGTGCCTCCTAAGGCAGACCCTGTGCAAGCCAGTCTGTCTGAGGCCCAAGTTCTTTATAAAATGAACTTAACAACACTTCCCAACCTACTCACACCACAAGGCTTTGTTAGACCTGAATAGAAAGCTCCATAATGTTCTGTGAACATAGTAAGATTATTCCTCCCAGTGCAGATCTGTGAATTGCATCAATACAGATATAGGGGATGGTGGGAAGAGGATGGCATTTCCTGCCTCTGGAAAGCAAAACAAGAACCACCTTCCAGAGAGGATTAGGTTGTAGTTCTTTCTGGCAGTAGAAGGGTGCTAAATCCTCTGTTATAAAGCTCGACTAGGAGCCTCCCCAGACTAGAATCAGCTACATACTATACTCTAGCCCCCATCCCCACATCTCTATGGTGAAAGCCAGCTAATTGCACATCTCTGCATCTTTCAAAGCCCCATATCAGATACTTCTTCCTTCAGGGATATTGCCTCAAGTCCTTCAGCAAGAGATTCTCATGTCCTCCCCAGGATATTTTTGTTCCTTACATAAATGGCTAATGCTCAATTAAATGGAGTAATGGGATATAGAGGCATGAAAGGCAGCCACAGATAGCTCTGAGTCACAAATAAAACTACGGTCAATCCATTATATGTTATCAGATTACTGTGGTTAAGGGGAATGCCAGACTAGAGGTGCTTACTTCCCAAAAGGGGCTTGAAAATTAGACAGTGGATGATTAGTGTGATTACAGAAAGGACTTAGTTAACTTGGAGGTCAGAAAACTAAAGATGGAGATAGAGACGGGAAAGTGAGCTATTAAAATTGAAGCATAGGTAGGAATTTACCTGGCCCTCTAATATGAAATCATGGAGTCTCCCTTCATAAAGAGGTTTTGATATCACTAATCTGCCAAGCCCCTTCAGGGAAAATGAATACTTTCTAGTTTCTAAAGGATGTTAGCCATAGTTAATACAGTAATTAGCCACCAGATAATGATATGACAATGAATGATGTCATTGTTATTTCTGCTTCATTATATTACAACTTATTTGTTACCTTCACAAGTCTCCTACCAGATTGGACACTTTGAATGAAAGGATGGTGTCTAATTCACTTCTCACCCCTTATGTCCAGAGCTTAGCATGCCATAGGTGCTCAGAAAAATTCTGTTCAGTAACTGTTTGTTGAAATTTGAATATATGAAGTGTCATTAGTTGTTAGGGAAATTCCTGGATAGCTTCAGTGGCATTTCCTTGCATTTTGCAGGATGAAGGCAGCAGCAAGAGCCTGACCCCCATAAATCAACCTGTCTTATGACCTGGACAGATCAGGGGAGACCCTAGAAGCCATCATCATAAGGGAGGAGCCTAGACTCAAAGACTAAATGCAGAGCTGAGTTCTGAGTACTAACAATGACCGTAACTCACTAAATCGAGATTTTGGAGGAATAGGGGAGGAGAATCCAAAGAACACTTCAAAGTACCACTTTCTAAATCCCCAAGTGAGTATTCCCAATATGTCCTAAATGTAGAGCTCTTCTTTCTTGAAGGCAGAAGCACAGATAAATTGACTTTCTTGGTCATGAAATTCAACTTCAGCCACAGTTTGAAGTACACTGACCTTCCCCATCTCAGACCTCTTTGTCCATTTACCTGTAATTAAGCCACCACAAAAGCTCCATAAAAGAACAGTTATTGTCACAAACATAGGAGCAGGATATATTCTCTCTTACCTGTACATAAATGTTCTCGCTTAATGTGTAACAACACCTATTCTACGATTGAATGGGCTCTAGGTTTATGGCGGTAGCTATTGCGTTGCTGTAGCCTGTGGTTTAATGACCCTAATTCCATAATAAACTTTCAGTTTTAATTTTTTTCTCCTTCTGCCCTGCAGCCAGAGTAAGGGTAGGGGGAGGTAGGGAAGGGCGAGGTTTCCTACCCAATGGCTCTAGGCCACCTGTCACAGCAAAAATCCTAGCTAGAGCCAAGCCAACCCACCTGCTCCTCCATCAATGAAGAAGGTCACCTACCCGGTGGGGAGGAGGTCTGAGCAGCCCAGATGCCCTCCACGTCGGAGGCCTGTGCTTTGAAAGGAGAAAGTTCGTCATATAAATAATGCCATGGCAATGCCAGCTGTTCATGTCCCTAGGAGATGCCCATGCTGAGGCAGAGGGAAGGCAGGGTCAAATAAACAGGTCAGGAGAAGGAAGAGTGCCAGTTGCAAGACCTGACCCCATCCTTAGGCACAGCACCTTTCATCAGGAGCCAGAGAAGGGGGTTGGTAGCAAACGCTGTCGCTGTCCGTGGTGCTGACTCATGCTTGCAAACTCAGCTCTGTTTTTCCCAACCCCAATATTCTGCCTGCTCCCATATAAATTTCTTTTGCTTTTATTTGCCTTCTTGATGACATCTGAGTAATTTTTACAGAACTGCGGCGGAAAACAGAACCATGTTTCAGAATTGATGCAGTTGGCTTTGAGTAATTTTGGCAATCCTATCACATTTCCAGCATTTACAAGAAAAGTGTTTTCCTTTGGGCATTTTGGGTGCTCCTCCCCCAGTGCATCATTGCTATTCACATAATCCTTACACACAGTGTAGAGGTGAGAAGTGTAGAGGGGATGGCATCAGCAGGATCTTTTGGGGATGTAAAGGTGGTCCCAGCTGGCTGCCTCCCCACCTGCAGATTTACAATTCTGGGGAGCCACCAAATGACCCTTGTGGAGCAGAGTGCATGGTTTGAACATTTCCAATTTTTAAAAGTCACTTAGTGTGACAAAAAATTCTCCCAAGAGGCATATTTGAGATTTAAAGGGCACAGATAAGGAGAGAGAAACCCCGCCCCAGCTCTTCTCTCAGAAAAGGAACAGGGATTGACTTGTCCCAAGAGAAAATCTGGTATTTTACCTGCTACAAGTATGACGTGGGCTGCAGATGGGAAAAGATAGGCAATAATTGCAGGGCAATTCAGAATAACTCAATAAAAGACTCTTTTAGGCCCATTCTGTTCCTATCCCCACACCTGTATTAATTTTGGAAAGAAAGAAGTATGGTTCATGGGTGGGAAAACTATAATCTTGCACTTGCTACCTGGTAAGTTTGGGCCAGGTAATTAATCTCTGTACCTCTATTTCCACATCTGTAAAACTAGCATGATAGTAAGAATTGTTATCTGCTATTGTTTGAGTATTTTGGGTCTCTCCAAAAATTCATGTGTTGGAAATGTAATCCCCAATGCTATTTTGTTGGGCTGTGGAGCATTTGGGGAGGCGTTTAGGTCATGAGGGCTGAACCTTCCTCCATGAATTAATACCTTCATAAAAGGACTTGGTGGAAGGAGTCTGCTCTTTTTTGCCCTTATGCCTTCTGCAATGTGAGGATGCAGTATTTTTTCTCTCTAGATGACATAGCATTCAGTTCACAGCAAAATCTTGGAAGCAAGGACCACACACTCACTAGACAATGAACCTCCTCGGTCCCATGATGATCTTGGAATTCTCAGCCTCTAAAAGTGTGAGAAAGAAATGTATGTTCTTTATAAATTACCCAGTCTGTAGTACTATGTTATAGCAGCAAATGCAGATTAAGCTGTGTTTCTCCCCAGGACTCTTATTAGGGTTAAATGGAAGCCACCAAAACATGGTGAGAACTCAGTGATTGGTTCTCTCCTGCCCTCCTTTTTGTGCCTCACTCTCCCCAGATATATGTTGAGACTTTCAACACCTCCTCCGGAATTCAAGAAGACAAAGACCACCTTCATATTACGGAAGCTCAATCCTGTTCCCTGCTCTAAATCCAGGACTGAAGAAAAATGAGGTTCTTTCAGGGCAATTTCCATGCTCTTAAGATTTCTGGGGGAAATATTAAGATCATGAAAACAATTTGTGTGTGTGTGTGTGTGTGTGTGTGTGTGTGTGTGTGTGTGTACCAGAGGTTTTACTTAGGGCTCTTGCACTGAGCTATATCCCCAGCCCTTTTTTAATTTTTATTTTGAGGCAGAGCCTCACTAAGTCACTAAATTGCCCAGGCCGGGTTCAAACTTGCAGTCCTCCTTCCTCAGCCTTGCAGAGTGCTGGGATTACAGACATGTGCCACTATGCCCAGTTTGAACAGTTGTTTTCAAAAGGACCATCGTGATTCAAGGAATAGACCACCCACTCATCCCATGAGGGAGAAGGAAGAGCATGTAAGTGGAAAACATTCTCCTTGTCTTCTAATCCTCCACAGTGCCTCTCTAAGACCTTCTCTGCCATATACACATAAAAATTTGACAAAATGGACATCTGTAGCAGTCCCAAACAGTGCAACACGGGAGTGAGCATTGCTACAAAGTGAGAGAGCTGGAAGAAATGCCCTCTAGTCTTCTTTATCCTTGACCTTGCTATCTATACATGGCATTCTGGCTTGCACAAACTACTTGGAGGCTGAGTTTGAATTTTGCATTTTGGTTTTGTGACACATGGCTCTAATTAAAGTACTTGCCATGTGCACATACAAAATTTTAAAACATCATGTTTTACACCATAAATATATACAAATTTTTATTTTTCAACTTAAAAGTAAGAAAACTAAAATTTAAAAATTGACAACTGACAAATGGGAAATAGCATGACTGTCACTGGGCCAGATCTAAGGTGGGTAATTCTCACCAGCCCCTCACTCTTCAGAACCATGGGCAGCTCCCAAATCCAAGGGGAGGAGGAAAATTTGGTTGAGAAGAATGAAAGAAAAACAAGAACAAGAACAATGAGGACTAGAAAAGACCTAAGAATTTTTCTAAATCTGATTGGCTATTTTACAGATGGGAAAACTGAAGCCCAAAGAGAAGAAAAGACTCTGGAAGTCATGCAGTGACTGGGAGAGACTTTAGAACTCCCACTCCATTTTCTTCTAACTCAACTAAGACTGCAAAAAGAGTCTAACAATTTCATCTTGTAGAGAGAGATGATCTCAATCTGTTTGTTCCCAATTTGAGCTTCCCTGCCCCAAAAGAGAAGAAACAGCACATGAGAATCTTTGGTACCAGGGATAGAACTTGGGTTCTTGTGCTTGCGCAGCCAGCGGCAAAACCATTGAGCTAAATTCCCAGCCCAAGAATCTTTTTCTCATAGCTTCCTTGATATATTCTCAGTTGAGCAAATTCACAAAGTAAGTGCTTGTTATGGTTTGGATCAAAAACGTATCCTCACTCAAAGAACTAGGACTGGAAGTCCCATTTGACCCCGCTATTTCACTGCTGGGGATCTTCCCCAAAGAATTAAAAGAATCATACTACAGTGATATATGTGCACCCATGTTCACAGCAGCACAGTTTGTAATAGCTAAAATTTGGAAACAGCCCAAATGCCCATCACCTGGAGACTGGATAAAGAAAATGTGGTTTTTTTATAAAATGGAGTACTACTCAGCCATAAAAAATGAGAAATTACAGACATTTATAGCCAAATGGATGCACATGGGGGTGATACTCTTAAGTGAAATAAATAGGACACACATGTATAAATACCAAATAGTTTCTCTGGTGTGAGAAACTGAAAGTGTAAATAAGGACTAAAATGTATAATAGGTAATGCGATATAGGAAGAAAAGGGGCAAAGGGGAAGGAAGTGGGAGGGCTAGGGGAAAGGATAGAAGGGAATGGGATTAATATGAGAAAATGGAAAAATAGGAACAAAATCTTTGTAAATAGGGAGGACTGGAGGGGTTGAAGGGAGGGCTGGGCAAGGGTGAAAAATAAGAACCAAGAGAGACTATGTAAAGGTGCAAATTTCCAATGATGAATGTCATTATATTGTATACCTAAAATGTACCAATGATTAGAATGAATAATTGATAATGTAAAATAGGAAGAAAAGGTCCAAAGGGGTAGGGGTAGTGGGAGGGGCAGGGGAAAGGAAAGAAAGGAAAGGAAAAAATGACGAGAAATGGAAAAAATGGAAATAAAGTCTTTGTAAATAGGGAAGGGTGGAGGGGGTGAAGGGAGGGCTAGGAATGGGGAAAAAATAAGAACCAAGATGCATTATGTAAAGGTACAATTCCCAATGAGAAATGTAATTGTGTTGTATACCTACAATGTACCAATAAAAGAATTTAATACAAAAAAAAAAAAAAGTATCCCCAAAGGATCATTGTGTTCTGAGGTGAGACATTTGGAAGGTGATTCGATCACAGAGCCATAACCTTATCAATGGATTAATCTACTGATGAGTTTATAGCTGAATGTCCTCTTAAAGGAAGTAAGTCACTGGACACACAACCTGGAAGGCTATACAGTATTCTTGTCCCTGACCCTTCCCTCTCTGGCCCCTCCCTTGTCTCTGCTTCCTACCATAAGGTAAGCAGCTTTCCTCCACCACTTCCTTCCACCATGATGTTTCTGCCTTGGAGTCAGCCAACTACAGACGAAACCATGAACCACAATAAACTTTTTATCTTTTAAATTGCATATGCCAGGCATTTGATCACAGTGACAGAGAGCTGACTAACAGAGCTCTTGTTCTGGGAACAAATACACACGCACGCACACGCTCGCGAGCACGCACACACACACACACAGTACATACTTCCACTTCTGATCTCTTTATTACTGGGTTCTCTGAGAGTGTGCAGTGGGACCCCACTCACTCCAAGAGAAGGACCACCTGAGGTAAAGACCTTCCTCCTCCTCCAGCACTGTTAAATATTTCTTTCAATCATCTTTCTGCATCTGAACTTTATACTTTCTTTGCCCCTTTCGCCAATAAAAATAAGGATAATACCTTCCTCCTGAGCCCCAGAGTTCCCTAAGGGAGGCACTCAAATATCCTGTCAGGTCCACTGCTCCCCCTATACATGGAGCCATAGTCCCTCATAGGTTCATTCTTTCCGCAAGGTGAGAAGTGAGTCTCTTCCTAAAGCAGACCTCTGTCTGTTCCTCCCACTCCACAGTGCCTCAGCTCAGAGGCATGGAGTAGTTATAATAAACTTATATTTGGGCCAGGAGTCCTTTCGGGAACCAGACACCTTCCTAAAAGTGTGAAGAGAGAACAGCACCAAGGAGTCTGAAATCTTGCTCGCTACATTTTTACAGGTTCACATCCTGCCTCCCCCGCTCCTCATCCCAGCCCCAGAAACAGCTCCATTATTCAGTGTGTCCTATGGCAGGAAAGAGTCTGAGAACTTTGGTGCAAAGCTGCTAATTGGGGTCTGTGGCTTGGGGGAGAGGACAGAGGAGTTACTGAGCCCCAGAGAAATTGTTCTAGTTTCCCAGCCTGCTGGAAACCTAATTTTGGCCTGGTTCTTTACTCCCATCCTGTGGCAGCCATATGTCTGCAGAGCTTGAAGCAATAGCCAAAGGATTCAGGGTGTCTGGAGGAGATTCAATGAGGCCTTGAGGGGTAAAAAGACCAATGACAAAGGTCCTGACATCCCTCCAAGTCATTCAGACTTCCCAACTTTGTGTGGGTTTGGAGGAAGCCCCCAAACTCTTACTAAGTATAGGAAGGCACTACTAAATGAGACTTTGAAACTCACCCAGTCAATCTGCTTATGTTACAGATGGCTATGCATAGGCTTAGATGGTGTTATGGCTTGTATCTAAATGTCCCCCAAAGCTTCATGCACTCATAGGAGAGGCTTTTGGGAAGTGGCTGGATCATGAGAGTGTGATACTGGATAAGGGTGTATGATTAAGCATATATGATAACTAAATTGCTTTAACATAGATCTAGGTATGGATAACAGAAGCCCCACCCTGGGTATGGGTAGCACCACCCAAAAGGCCTGGATAGGGTAAAAGGGAAAAGGAGGCTTGCTGCTTGCTGCTGCTGCCTCCTGCCTGCCCTGAAATGAACTATTTTTCCTCTGTCATGCCACCCTGCCTTGGGGCCAACTGATTAAGGACTTCTACTAACTATGAGCTAAAATAAACCTTTCTTCCTTTAACTTTGGATATTGGGTATTTTGTCCCAGCAATGAGAAAGTAAGGTAGAGGGAGTCACAAAATAATACAGCACCGATACCCATCTATGAAACTCAGAACTGCCAATGCCTGGTCAGGGCAGTACCACCATAGCAGAGTGAAATGGGCTCTGGAGTCAAAGGGCTGCTGTTCAAATTCTGACTCTGCAATCTGAAATGCCCTGTGTGCTTGATCAAGTCACTTAACCATTCTGGGCCTGTTCCCTTCATGTTTAAAACAGGAGTGAAAATAGGGGAATTTAATAACATGCCACATGTAGAAGTGCTTCGTGGTAACAGATAATCAAAGGACTGCATTCTGTTCTCCCAGTCTGGATTTCCCCTGCACCCCTTCTATTCCAAGCTCCCTGACCCTCTCTGGCTCCTTGTTTTCCCAGCAGTCTGCACATTTTAGCCCTCACTTTTTCTGCCTCCATCTGTGTGCCCAGGCACCTCCTCCTCCCCAGAGTGAATGCCTGATGACAATAGTTGTTGAGTCCAGATCCCTGCCTCTCTGCTTCACTTTTTCCTTGCCTGTTCACCATCTCCAAGGGGTAGTAAAGTCCTTATGTGACCGAGCAGAGGCAGGAGCAGAGCAAGGGTGGGAGGAAAGAGGTAAGGTCGGTGCACACTGGCCTCTTTGCCTCGGCTTGTACCTCGTGCCCCAAAGATGAACCTGGGGCCAATACAGGGTGAGTGACAGCTTTAAATTAGCCCTGCCCACCCCTGCCCCAAAACCCAACACTCAGCACCCTGCATTATTTCTCTTCTCCGGGGAGCCTTAGAAACTCGATCTCTAGAGAAGTTGCCTGGGCTCATTCAACTCACTGCCAGGGGGCCAGAAGTGGGCTTGAACACCTGCTGCTCTCCAGAGCCAAGTCACTAACCCACAGGCTTATCTACAAACACCTAACACTCAGACCTGTATTTGAATGTGGACTTGTCAGCTATGTGACCCTAAGTAAACTGCCCGACCTGCCCATCTGCAAAAAACATGATAGCATGCCCTGGTTCATTAAAGGATGAAATGGGTCAAGGTATTTCAAGTGTTGTGTGCAGTGCCTAGGACATAGTAGCCACTTAATATGCACGATTTCTCCCTCTCTACTTTTTCAAAATCTGTCAAGTTTTCCTCCTTTCCATTTGCTTCTCCAAATGTCACCCACAGTGGGAATCTTGGGGAGTTGGTTCTCCTGCTTTGTGCTGAGCAGCCTCAGGAAGAAATCACTGCCCAGAAATGAAAATCATGTTCCCAGGAGGGACCCAAGGGTCCTCAGCCTGGAGTGCCCACAACAAGAAAGGAGAAGTTCTTGCTGGATCATGGCTTGACATTGACTCTGAGCATTACTAGATGGGAGCAGAGATGGGCAGAACATGTGAAATCTTGTGTCTGTCTTTGAGCCTGACCTCCAGGGCATTGGCAGGGCCACTGGGCTTTGTAGTGTTCAGGAATGACTTGCACAGGCCTGAGTGAAAGATAGTCACCCACGGGCAAGAGAGAGACCTGACTGATGAAAGCAAAGAGGAGGTCCCTGCCAGGCACAAGAGGAGCCTCTTGCAGGCCTTTCCCTGGCCAGATAGTGCAGTTAGGTGCATACACTGCAGAACAGCCAGCAAGACACACTTCTTGGCACTGCCTGCAAGTAGGCAGTTGTGATGCAAGCAGGCATCCTTTCCATGTCCAGTCCCCAAGAAGTACTGTAGCCTTGGCTGGGGTGGGCATTCAGAGCCCTGGGCCCCATCCCTGAGTCTCTTGGCACATGGCCATTAAAATGGCTCAGAGAAGTAAGGTGGCCTCCCAACATCACCAGGCTGGAAGTCACAGATGTACAACTCAAAGCTGAATCTTGGACTTTGCTCTTTCTGCAGAGGTGCAGCGGGCACACAAGGTAGACACTCTCACCGGCATGTGGGCATGCATGTGGCTATGACTGGGGCTTCCTATTGCAGCCCCATGCTAAGGGATTTACTTGCATTCAGTCAGGTGAACCCTTTCAACATGGAGTTATGTTATCTATCAGCCTCATTATTCAGGTCAGGCAACTGAGGCAGCGGGGAGTAAAGTGACTTGGCCAAGGACACATAATTGAAGCCTAATGTGAATTTTGAGTAGGCTGGCTCAGAATCCAACCTTGAAACTGCTCTGTTACCTCTACGGTACTATCTCTCTGCGTGCATGCACCGCGCACGCACACACACATGCACACAATCTTAGGTGATTCAAGGGCTCACCTTGGTGGCAGCAATGGTGCTACTACAGAGAGAGAGGAAGTGGCTCAGGCCCCAGGATGGGCCTCTTCCTGGGGAAAAAGCAGAAATACCTTTCCTTACCACCTCCCCTGCCCCCTGCCCTGTCCCAGCCCCCTGCAAGGGAAAAATAAAATCACCCCCCATCATCCTCCCTTGTTCCTTCCCCCTCTCCACAAGCCCCCATCTCTGTGGCTCCCCAAGGGCTTCTGCTTGCACTGCAAGGATGTCCTGACAGTAGGGAGGCAAGAACAGAATGAAATATATGTAACATCTTATTAGTAAAGGACATCTGAGCCTCTAATTAAAATTTGCCTAATGACCCAACTTCTCTGTCATTTTTGCTCTCTGAGACATTAATTTAAGGTGACAGGTACTTAGGCAAGGGAAAATTAATTTTTTCCTTTAAAAAACTAAAGGGGAAAAGAGTGGCCTGTTCCCTTATTTATTTATCTCTAAATTTTTAATTGATCTTTCAAGCTCCCTCCCACTCTTTCCCAATAAAACCTGAAGCTGGAGAATAAGGACATGGAGGGAGGAAAGGGGATTAGAAGGAAGATGTCATGGAAATTGTGGCCTGGTGGTACCCACTTCCCCCGGGGAGAGTGGCAGCTGATACCTCGGGCAGGTCTGTTGGTGGCTCCCCTACCTCAGATCCCCAGACTGTTCATTGAGAAGCTGGCTAGCTGCTGTCTCGGGGATTCCCAGGGAACCTGTTTGCATCTAGGCTGTTTGACTTGGCTATGCCAATGGCATCTGCTTCCCCATGGAACAGATGGCAGGTACCTCTCCCCCACACCAGGCTGCAGCCCAGCTTTCTGATTGGGCATATTTCCCCAAGCACCAGGCTTGCAGCCTCTAGCACATAGCAGCCGTGCAGAAAGCAGGCGCAAAATCTGAGGGATGTAGTGTGGCCCTCTGGCCTTGGATCCTCCCCTGTGGATCCTCCTGATCCCCAGGTCTGTAAGTATAGGGAGGGCCTTGAGCCAAAGATGGGAAGGACAAAAGCATGGGTTGGACAGTCCAATCTCAGGGCTCAGACTCTGCACAAACCCATTGGCAGTAGGTCTAAAGAATGTTGGAATGTCCTTGGTACCTCACACTCACCACATTTTAAAAATAGTCTTCCCCTTTTGGTCCAATAGGCTCTTCTCCAGATGCCCCAAAGCTCTCTGCTGCCTCCCACTCTTCCCAGGCGTCCCACCCCATTCTTCCCCACGTCCCCATGTCCCACCAGCAGCTCTCAGATCTCTCCTCTACTTGGCCTGTCCCACTTGGGTTCCTAAGTCCTTTCTGCTGCTCTGTCCTCAGTCTTCAGGAAGTCATTTTAAAACACGGGGCCCTGGTAGAAAGGAAGAAAGGAAAAAGAAAGGCAGGAGGACAAGGGAAAGGGGAGAGAGGGGGAAAGAAGAGGAATCTTTCTTGCTATTCTTGTGGCTAACCTCTCTCTCCTTTTCTTTCTAGTCTACTTCCTCTCTTCCTCCCTTTCTCCCTAACCACTGACATGACTTGTGGGGAATTTTGTCAAGCTGTGCTTCCTAGGGAGCCAAAGGTGACTTTTCTTGCAATTAGACTAAGGCATTTGATCCAGGGATCTCAAAATACGTGGCAAGCAACACCTCTGGTCCTCTCTGGGGAGACAGGGATAGGGAGAACAGGGTCTTCAAGATCAACCCCTCCATCTCCTAGTCTAGGGGCTAACCCACAGGAAGAGGTGGCAGGTGAGGAGGTGAGGGGGAGGTGGAGGCTGCTGTGGGGTAGAAGACTCATAGGTCCTCTATAATAGGCCACCTTCCAAGCCCCGCTCCAGCCCCAGGTCACAAGGGCCAGGCAGGGATAGGAGCAGCGCAGCTAAGGGCAGGGAAAGGGAAATGGGATTTGGAGTCAAACATGTCCCGGCTCTACCCCTTCCTCCTTGCGTGATCTTGATCGTGTTGTGTCTGTCCTCTGAGCCCCATGGGACCTCTGAAGTCAAAGGAGGAGGAGGATGGCACTGCCTGCGACAGAAGGTCCCTGGGAGGAACAGACCTGAGGACAGACTCACACGGTGGCAAGTGACAAAGGACCCCCTTCCCCACACCCTGTACCCACTGGCTGGGAGAGTTGCAACCCCTCTAATGCACAGAGAAGAAAAGTGCCCAGGCTTTAAAGATGCCTGTTCATCTCGCTTTGCATACATTTGCATATTGAGTTCAAGAGGCTGGTCCTAATTCTGAGGATGGAAAATAAAATAAATTAACGAATGCAAGATTAACAAATGCGACTCCTGCGGCAATTGTCTCCCTGGCTGTTCTGGCCTTGACACCCTGGAGACAAAGAGTGTTCTCAAGGTAATCAACTTGTAATCATCTCTGGAAGGAGCCCCAGTACAGGGACACCCCCTCTCCCACCCTCCCACCCCGACTCAGTCGAGGCTTGGGGAACTGGAGGAGGGGCTTGGGGGAGGGGTCCCGGGCAGGGACCACCCTTGGTTTGTGCCTTGTGAATGTGCAGTGTGGGATGGGGTAGAGGAGAGCCTGGGCTTGAGCCTCATGCCCCTGGTCTCAACCCCTGCTGGGCCACATCCAGCTCTGTGACCTGGACAGGTCGCCTAACCTTTCTGTTCTTGAGTGCCTTTGTGAGTCAGGGGGAGTAACAGCAGTATGGACCAATGTATTACTCTGTGCCCTGCCAACAGTAACTGCTTGGTAAGTGTTGACTAGAATTACTATTTTTATCATCATGATCACTGTTATGTGATAGGAAATGCCGAGAGGACCAGGAGCTGGGCACCTAATTTTCATTCTCATCCACCATGTGGCTTTGAGGAGAATCCCCCCAACGCTTTGGCCTTTGTACCTCAATGGGGTTGACCCAGGCACCCTTCAAGCTGTGACAAATACTGCATATCAGGCAGAGTAAGACCTAAGTTTGCTCCACGGATGCCTCAACACAGACTTGGAGGACTAATGCCATACACAAAACATGTGTAAACCACAGGCAAATTGATATCCCTTGCAGCCCTGAGCCCCAACACTTAAGAAGGACGACCTTGTGAGCCATCCCTATGCAGAGACACTGCCCAGCTTCCTGAACTCTGCCCCCACACACTACCTGCTCTCCAACCCCCTCTTCCTCCACTGAGCCAGGAACTGCTCTTTGTCTCTTGAAGACCAGAGGATAAGGCCAGGGTCAATTCCACTTTGATGCATATCGGTCTTACACTGAGGCTTTGACCAGTCTGATCACAGCTCTCCTTCGCTGCTCTGAGGGCAACATCCGGGCCCCATTTAACAGATGGAAAGGTTGAGACTCAGAAGGAAGCAATTTGTAAGATGTCACCCTGGTAAATGAGTTAACCCGAACCCAGGACACCTACTGGGCTGGGCCACCTTCCTGAGTAACTCCAGGGCAGAGGAAAAAGAGGTGTAGAGAGGATCTCAACAGTCCCCTCCCCTGCTTTCACATCCCAAGACGGACGGCGTCAGTCCAGGAATCTGGCACTGGTCATCCTGAGGATCATTGCCTCTGCCTGCCAGGAGATTTCTGGAGCCTCATCAACTCGTGGCATCTGAAAGAGAGCCACTCAGAGTGTCCTCAACCACGAGCCACACCCACCCACAGACAGGGCTCCCCCACTATCCCTCCTGCCCAGCCCCAGAACTGCGGGTACAGAGGCACCAGCTCCTACCACCTACCTGGGGTGACTTTGACCAGGTCCAAAATCAGAAGTCAAGGGTTGGAGGCTGGCAGTTTTCAGAAGTTCTCTGAATGGTGCCAGTCCCAACAGTAGCCCTGCAAATAGCTTTGGGGCTCCTGCCAGGTCTCTCTTGAGGTACCACTGGCCCACAGCACCCCAGCTGGGCACCCATCTACCCACAGCCCAGAGCTTGCAGCCTCAGCTCCCACCTCCATCTCTCCTGCAGTCTGAAGACCCCGCTCAGCCAGAGGCCCATTAAGTTGATTAAGAGGCGCATTCTGGAAAGAAGGAACCATATTTCAGCCCCTAGAGGACCCTCTGCCTCCTCCACCCCCTTCCCTTGCCTCCTTAACGTCCCACTTCTCCTTTCTATTCTGATCTCCCAGGACCTGCCCCGGCCCTGTCGCCTCCCCTCTAACCCCTAGGTTCTAGGGTACAGAGGGGTTGTCTGCAGGGCAACAGCGACAGAGGCCAGACTGACATTTGAGATGTGTGGTTGGAGAAGTAAACAGGAAACTCACATCAAACATGGAATTTAATCCTCTCAGCAGCCCTTCCGGGGAATTATTACCCCCACTTTTTATAGGTGAGAAGGGAGAGGTGAAGTAATTTGTCCAAAGTCACAGAACTTAGAGACAAAAGCTCAGCCATCCTCAAGGCAAGCCCCATGCTTCCTCTGCTCCCAGAGACACCTCTGCCAATGCTCCACCACCTTTTCTGGCTTCTCCACCCCTCCTCACTGACCACCCAGCTCAGTGGCCCAAATTTCAACTCAGAGATGAAATGGGTCAGAACCACTGGAAAGCTGGTTAAAAACACATACCTGAGCCTGGGATAGGGCCTGGGAGTTATATTTTAACAACTTCCCTTATGGGTCAGATTTGCAGATAGGTTTAGGAACCGCTTTATTAGCTGAGATCTGTTATTTCACAAATTGGAAAACTGAGGCCCAGAGAAGGTATGTGATTCAGCCAAGGTCACATATCAAAAGTCTGAAGTAGGACCTAAGCCCCAGCTCCCTTTCCTCTTGAAAGCCCATCAGTAGATGACAGCCAGGCCCCAGGGCTTCTCTATCACCTGCTCCCAGCTTCACCCCATCCCACTTCCCACCAGCTAGGTAGTGCATTGTGCAGGAAAGCAGTGCCCTAAGACCCCACACCCCTTCCTCCTGGGCCTGGCATGGATATCAACTTTCTTCCATCTGTAACTTGTAACATCTCTGAAATGTGCCCTTTCTACTTCCTGGAGGGAGCCAAGAGCCCAAGGGGAATGGAAACATGCCAAATGCAAGGAATGACTGGCTAGTTCCTTTGATCCCACTGGAAATGGGTCCCCAGGTAAGAAGACACCAAGCCACCCCCAAAGCTGTGGGTTTCATGCTCAGTTGTCCAAAGTAAGACCTCAGGGCTGCACCCTTGTAGGTGGGACCTTGAGATCCAGGGAATCCACTTCTCCTTGACAAGTCCATCATACCTTCCTCGAGCCGCTGATCCTCTCTGGATGGAGGAAACAAACCAATGGGACAACCAGCCCACTCTGCCCTTTGCTTGAGCACTGAAGGTCTTGCATCCTGGGAAAACCTTCTGTTGCAGGCAAACCAGAACAGGGCCCGCCCTGGACAATGATCAACCTACTGAAGGTCACAGCAGGTTCCTGACCTAACTTATTTCCACACCTACCAGGAATTTTTCTCCTTTCCATGGTGAGGAGGTATAGGTAGTGGTGCCCAGGCCAGTGAAATACTAATGACAATCAACAACAACAATACTAATACAATCTTTCTTCAATGCCAAAATGCCATTGATTTTAAGTTCCAGTCAAGTTGACAGTTTATCAGAGGCAAAATGGAAGCTACATTCCATTATCTCTGAGATGCATTGTAATTCCGGAATTAAAAGGAGGGAAAGAAATAATGGAAGTCTTCAAACTGAGGAAGCATGATAGGGACAATCACACTGATAGCATAAGCAGCAGCTTTGTCTGTCCACAAGGTACCACCGGGTACGACAGATGTTGCTGTTACCTCCACTGCAGTGATGCAGAAATGGAGACCGGGCAGAGGGCATATGGCCTCCCAGGCCCTCCCAGATAAACTCCAGGGTAGGTCTCTCTCTCTCCCTAGGGCTCCTCTCAGGCTCCCAGGAGCAGACCTCCAGAAGGCCAGCAGAGGAGGGTGGAGCTAGGTCCCCTTCTGGGACTAACAGCATTAGCTCCAGCTGTGTAATACCAGTGGCCTCGTAATTTATGTAGCGGTTTTCATTACTTCCCTTCTCCAAAGGCTTGTTCAATAAATTTCCATTTTATGAATTTCAAAGTGCTTTGTGAAGCTCAGAGGTCCAACTAGCTCAGACTGCAATGAGAGAAGACTGGAAAGAGGGTGGGGGCCTCTCCAAGTCCCCAGCTCCAGGGCCAGACAGCTTGCTTACATGGGGTGTGGGGAAGCCCACAGGTTTGCAGGCGGCCGCTGGGCTCAGGGTCTGGTCTCCTTGACTTCCTGGCTCTTCGAGCTGGAGCTCACCGTCGGCAACTGTACGTGTGGGAGCGGTCAGATCTCCCTCTCGGGTGGCTGCAAGGAGTGAATGAGATAATAAGAGTACAAGAGCTGCTTGCTGCTGTTAGAACACACGTTATTTCTCTTCCTCGCTTGTAACCTCTTCTCTCTGCTCTGATCAGGTAGTCAGTGGCCACCTCCTCCTGGGAGCCTGCAAGATTAGCCTCACCCCAGGCCTCCTCTGCCTCTGTTCTTGATACCCACCCCACCCCACCAATAGAAAGTATATTCATATTTGCAGAGATGGAAAATCTCCAGGATATATTGTGAAGTTTTAAAAAGCAAGATGCACTTCAAAATAGCTAAGAGAGTGTCAAATGTCTTGTGACCAAAAACATAATGAGTGAGGTGATAGATATGTTAATTAGGTTGCTTTAATCATCCCCTATTGGATATATATATATCAAAGCATCACACTGTACCCAGTAAATGTATACAATTATGACTTGTCAATTCAAAATAATATTCATAAAGAAGAATACAGCAAGATGAAAACCAATTTGTAGAATATAATTCCAATTTAATTCTACATATTACATATTTGAATACATAGAGAGAGAGAGAGAGATCTGTATAAACAGGAAAAAAATCAGTACACAAATTTCACAAACTGCCAACAGCTTTTAACCTCTGAGAATAGGACTTTACTAGCAAGGAGGGACAATTTTAATTTATTTTTGTGTAATCTAATATAATGGGATTGGGGGTGATTTTTACTTTGCAGTGGATATTTTTGATATATTTTTAGAGTTTAAAAAGTAGATAAAAGATGACTGCTTTCCTGCAGAATATGAAATCACCTGCCCTCACTGTTTCAGAAAACATGGAACCAGAGGTTAGATGCTAACTTAGGGATAGCAAGGACACTTTAAAGCCAAAAAGGTTGAAGGGATTTTCACCCTCAGGTGAACCAGACTCTGGGCTCTGTCTCCTCCTTCCATGTTCATCTCCAGTCTCTACCTCTCCACCCCCATCTAAAAGACTAACCCTGTCCTCCAAGCAGGGCTCTGGCAAGTTTGCGTGCCAGAAGACCTGACCTGTCTAGGGACTCTGAGTCTCTCTTGGTGGAGAACAGAGTTAGGATTGGAGCTGCAAGCTCACCATCTTGGAGATGCCCGGGACCCACTATGGTCACCATGGCAACACAACTACAGCACCAGGGGGTGCTGCCCAGGAAACAGGTTGCCTGGAAACCAGGCTGAGGCTGGGCAGGGTCTGACAAGAGAGAATCCCCTCTCTTTTTTCTGAGGAAGAGGGAAAACAGGAGTTACTGGGCATGAAAAAAACCACGAATCAGTGGAGGTGGGGGTCAAGCCCTGGCCTCAGTCTCCCACTAAGTGAGACACAGCAGCAGATGGACGATTTCTTAGCACCTGTCTGGGCCTAGCAGTCAGGGCTGGACAAGGGCAGGCCCAGAGCCTGGCTAAGACCTGGGAGCAGCCAGCTTCATTCTGTGATGAGTGTTGGAAATCTCTCCGTGCCTCAATTTCCTCGTCTATATAAAAGAAGGATAATTGAAGCACCAACCTCCTCTGGCAATTGTGATGCATAAATACAATTCTTCAGACAGAGTGTAAACTCTCAGTGTTTGTCAGCTATTGTTATCACAGTGCCTGGCACATAGTAAATACTCAACAAGTATATGTGATTATTATTAATTCTCCTTTCTCCTAGCAAGTTCCAGACAGCCTGCCCTTCACTGACCCATCGATAATTATTTGTTAAGTACCTATATTCTACCAACCTTTGTTCCAGGCTCTGGAAATACAAAGATTAAATTTTTAAAATTCTTCCTTGTGGGACTCCCAGTCTATGGGGGTTGTCAAACCCCAATAAGGGGCACTTACTGACATTGTGTGATTTGTACTGGGAAGTGGCAAAGGCAGATGCAGGGGAACAGGTAGAGAAGGTTGTCCTGAGGCAGTAACATCTGAGCTCTGGTGTGAATAAGAAACTGGCGGGGGGAGAGGGACCATTCCAGGCAGGGAAAAGCATATGCAAAGGCACAGAGGCAAATGTGACAAGTCAAGTTGTTGATGGCAGGATGGCTAGTCCCAAGGTGCAGCTGGAATGGGAATGGGAAAGAGGCAGTAGAGAGAACAAGACTGGAGAGCCAGGCATGAGGCAGACAGCATGAGGTCATGGGGATAGGAGAACCCTGGGGGCCTCAGTAGGGGAAGGACAGGAGGACACATGGAGAGGACAAGGGCAGAGACAAGGAGAGCAAGATGGGCACTGGGTCAGACAAGGCCCCAGGGAGAGGGGTAGGGACCAGAAGCCTCCCCTCACTCCCCATTGCTCCACCCTGTGCTCAGAAATGGCCAACCCTGGCTCCAGCCCTCTCCCTTGGGGAGCAAGGTACGTTCTGAAGAAACAGCCAATCCCCCAGAGGCTCTCGTGGCCAATCCCCAAGGGGACTCCCCATCAATCCAAGCAAATACAGCATCCCTGGAATGAGTGCTGTGCCTGCCAAGAGAATGCCTTTGCAGCAGGCAGTGCCCAGAAGGACGTGCACCAGCCCACATGCTGGCTTTAAGAACCCATGCACACACCACACCGCCACAGATACCAGTATCTGTAAGGGTGTCAGGGGCTCAGGCATGGAAGAGGAGCTGGAGCTCTTGGCAAGCCTGCATCCACCTAGGAGGGAGTTAGACCAGCTTTCCCAGCCCCTTTCTTTGGAGGCAAGGAGCGCTCCATAGCCAGAGCTGCCATGCACCGGAAAGTTGGAAGCAAAGGGTTCTGCAGTCCAGTGACACCGCCTTCCCTGGTTGTTCAGACCAGGAAGCATCTGATGAGGCTGTCACAGGTAAAGAGCAGCAAAAAAAAGTGTCTTATGCAAGGCTGAGTAATGAGCGAGGGTCATCCAGGGGCCTGGGGGCCAGGTGTGAGGCCAGCGCTCTGCCTCAGCTGCCTGAAGAACCAATAGGCAGCATCTATAGCTCGAGCCGTGGTGGAATCCAGCTCACCTGACCCGCCCTACCTGCAGCTGGACCGGGCACTACTCCTGCTTGTTTCTTTTCTTTTTAAAAATCTTTTTTCTTTTAACCTAAACTTGAGCTCTGTTTGGTTTTAAAAAATGAAGCGAGGTTCCAAAGAGCAGGAGGGACAGGATGAAACTCGGTGTCAGGAGCAAGGCTTAGCCATGCCTGGTTCTCCGTACAGGTTTTACCTTTTTCATCTGGTCTCAAAATAGAAGGGGTTTTGGAATAAAGTCCTAGGAAAAACCACCATGAAACTGGAAGGTTAAGGGAAGATAAAATTAGGGATTAGGGACACAGGGGCCCTGGTTTACGTCCCTAGGCCAGCGAGCATCCTTTTCTAATACAGCCCACTGGAGCCTGACAAGGTTTGGTGTGTTTGTCCCTGTCCCACCTGCAGCCCAGAGGAATGCAGGAAGGGAGGGAGGAAAAGAGAGGACTCTTCCCCCTCGGCTGGGAGGTCCTGAAGGACAGGACCCATAGCATCAAACACAATCAGCTACATTTCATCCAACTTTGGTAAATACATCACAATGGAAGAAAAAAGGAAGCATTTTTTAAATACACAAGAACCAGGCTCTCCGCTAGGAGAATAAACACATTTTTCCTCATTTAATCTATATTTCAACATGCTCAGAGAACTGTGCTGGTCTCTATCTGACAGAGGAAGATACTAAAGTCCGTAAAGGTTAAACTGACATCTCCCGAAGTCACACAGCTGATGGGTGGCAGAGTTGGGATCCATACTCGGGGCAGGTTGGCCCTGAAGCCTGTATTCATTCCTCTTATACCACCCCTTCATGTGAGGGAACTTCATGGAAAAGAGCCCCGAGCTCTGGCAGCAGAGCCTACTGGGGCAGCCCCTCACAGGGCCCATCCCCTGCTTGTTCCGATCTGCACCTGCAGCCCAGTCTTCTCTCCAGCCTGGTTCCTGGAACAGCCTCTGAGTCAGCGTCTCATTCACAGCATTTGTGAATAAACGTTTACAAGGAACTAGAACTTTCCAAAGACTTTTTCCTCCAACTCTGACCTTTAGGGCCTGCTTGTAAAGGGCACCACATCTGGGGTGTCTCCTGGTGGCTGGGCTCGCATTAGAAAGACAGGAAAGGAGACAAAGTCCTGAGAGGCTGAGGACAATGTGACTCCACATCCTCTTGTCATCCTGAGGTCAGCGTGTGGGCCCCTAAGTGAGGCCCGCTGGAGAGAGGAGAGGGAACCAATACCTACTGGGAAACACACAAGGGCAAGCGCCTCTTGTGTCCTTTCATATGGAGGGCCACATTTAATCCTCATGGTCCGGTCAAAAGGTACTTTTGTCCCCATTTTATAGAATGCAAACACAATCTGGAAGCAGCAAAAACAGGATTTGAATCCAAGTCATCTGGCCCTTCCAGGTCATGCAGCAGGCAGTGCCAGGGGGATGTGCACTAGCCCCCCACTGTCTTTCTGCCACATCCACAGCCTGAGAGCTGCATGTCCCTTGGGGGATGTGCCAGCAGCCAAATGGACAATGCCTCTGTGCCCATCTGGGGAAACCCATGGCCTCCTAGCAACTACTCAGCAGACTGGGAAGTGGCCACCAGCTACAGCCAAAACCCCACCACTTCCTGGATCCCTCCATCCTCATGGGAAATCTGCATCATGGGAGTCACAACTTCCTGTACCCTTTCAACCCAGGGACTTCAGAGCTCTAGGAAAGAGCTCTGATGTCTGCATTGTGGACCCTCTCAGCCAACCCTCTCTGCATTTGGCACATGGCAGAACTGGGGTGCAGAGAAGACCAGGGCACAGCCAAGACATCAGCCATGGGAGTCAGAGACAAGGGCATGCCCACTGCCCACCCTGCCCTGAGGGCACTCCCTCCTCACAGACGCCAGGCCACTGAAGAGGTTCAGGCCCTTGATCCAGGACCAGTGGGTAACAGAACAGATGAGTGAATGTCTTCCTGGTCCAGTAGGTATTTGTTTCTCAGGGTTTGTGGGCAGTCAGACTCAACAGCACATAGGAAGGATGTAGCCCCAGGGATGTAGTAGGTTTGTTACAGTAATGAAAAGCTTAGTGCATTCTGAGCATTCTGCACACCATCTCAGGCAACCCTCCACTAAGTGAGAGATCTGCATGGTCATCATTGTACTATTGACAATTAGATGCTGTGGTCACAGCCAGAGAGCAGCATGGCCAGGGTCCAAATTTCTTGGGCCAGTGACCTCTAGGCCCCCATCCACTAGAGCTCCCTCCCCACACCTCCCCAAGATGGGCCAGATTTGGTGAGGATCGAGGTGTAGCTCCCTCACAAACCAGGTGCCTGGGAGCTGCAAAGAGGCTGCACCAGGAGCAGGCTGGAGCTGGAGCTGTCAGCTTCCCATGTGCGTGGGTTTGATGCCTGCCGCAAGTTTCCGCTCCCATTCAGGGTGGTGATTGAAGGCACTGGAGGGGAACTGTGCATCTTCCAGGATCATGATGATGATTTGCTGGATAATGACTCTATGTCTATTCTTAAGCAGGGGGCTGCACCAGGTGCTCCCTCCTACAGTGACCTCAGTCCTCCAGGGAGGCTGCTTTCCACCAGCACCCTTCTGAGTCACGGGAAACTTCTGCTTAGGCTTCGTGTGTGCACAGCTGGTGGGCAGGGGCTCAGCCTCCTGCATCACAGCTGGAACTCCCAGGTGAGTGAGCTGCCTGGAGAGCCCTCGGCTCACTCAGATTCTGCTGTATTTGTGTCAATTGTCCAAGGCAGGGAGTTCTCAAGTTCCAGTTGTAATAGGAAGGATGCATGTGCTAGGCAGCTCAGGACAACCATGCTGAGTTGCCATAGGGAGTTACTGTCCATACCTGGTCTAAAGGATGAAGCTCTGTCACCGAGACATCCTGCAGATCACTCTCACCCTGCTGCTCAGACCTCCTACAAGCCAGGTAGTCCCTTCTTCTTGCCTTGGCCACTTCAGCTTCCTTGACTATAAAGAAGGCCCTTCTCTTTCCCCCATAAAGTGCCTTCTCCATTAGTAGGAGCACCGAGTCCAAGGTTGTGTCTCCAACTACACACACATGCCTCATTCCCCATAGCCACACTGCTTTGCCTTTATTCTTCCACAGCCTTGTTCTCTAACCCAGACCCCACCTCCCTTCCCCCACTCCCTGGAGCACCAGGCTGGAAAGCAGATGCTCAAGCTGAGCACATGGGGAACAGGGGAGGGTGGCATAGAGATGCCCAGACCTGCTGAGGCTCTAAAAGCCACTTAAGCCTCAGCAGAGCCACCTGCACCCCAGCATCCTTGGGCCAAGCTGGGCAAGCAGGGAGGCAGGCCTGCAGGTGCCCCTGTCATCCGGCTACTAGATGCTCCTGTCAGAAGAAGGACTCCAGGCCACCTTTCCTTCCCATAGACAGGACCTAAGGCAAGACTAGGGCAGTGGGGACAGCAGCAGCTTGGGGCTCAGGAGAGGGGAGGCAGAGGGGCTGGAAAGAGGGGCCAAGGTGTGTTCCTATGTCTTTTGCAAATTTTCTACTCTCTGTTTGGGAAGTGGGCTTGACAGTCCTGCTCCTGGTGCTGGCTGCTTGCAGATCCATGCAGACAGCCGTGCCTCCTTTCAGTGCTACTCGCCCTTCACATGAGATTTGGAAACTATTGGTTTGCCCAGAGATGACTCTGAAGGTGGCTGGGGAGGTAGAGGTTGAGGAAGTTATGGGGAAGCTAAAACCACTTGCCAAAAGTCTTGGCTGGGGTAGTCACCTTCCCTTACCTCTTAAAGGATGAGCTTGGTGAGTCCAACTCAGAGATCTACCAGGGCTTTCCCCATCCCTTCTATGGGAGATGGTCTTCCAGAAGCTCGCACACAGTGAGTCCTGAATGCTCCAGTAATCTGAGCAATGGAGAGGCAGTTGAGAGCAACGGGGCCCTGGGAGCCCAGTCTGCAGAGACTAAATTGCCAGAGGGTGTGCAAGCCTGTGTACTCCTTAGCAGAACATGAGTCTCCTGGCTTCAAAGAAAAAAGGCTTAAAAAGACTTGGGCACCAAGAAACAAACATCAAATGCTTCCTGCCCACTTCCAGCCAGATGTGCTCAGTGCAAATGAAGCTGAAATGTGCAGACTCAATTTCCCTTGAAATATACCTGTCAGCCCGGAAGGAAGATTAGAGAATAAAGGGCTCTCCTTGGCCTACTGCATCTGCCCCCTCCCAAGCACCCAATCCCACCCGTTCCCCAGCCTTCCCTTCCTCTACCAAAATCTCTGTACCTTTAGGTTGAGTTGGCTCCAGCTCTGGAGAAGGAGGATGCTCCTCTGGAGAAGGTTGGGTTGAGGGGAGAAGGGTGGGCAGAGTGACTTTATTAGTGGCTCTGCTAAAGAAAGTGAACTGAGCTAGCTGTAATGGAGCATCCCTGTAATCTCAGCATTCTGAGAGGCTGAGGCAGGAGGATGGTCAAATTGGAGCAATTTAGCAATTTAGCAAGATCCTGCCTCAAACTAAATTTTTTTTTAAAGTATGGAGAGAGAAAAGCAGACAGAGAGATAGAGACAGAGAGAGAGAGAGAGAGGGAGAGGGAGAGGGAGAGAGGGAGAGGGAAAGAGAGAGAGAGCGCTTTACTTCTTTCTTCCTGGGGCAATTGGATCTCCAATGATTTAAAGAGGACACAGGGCTGCCCTGTCCCAGGGATGCCCAAGTCTGATAAGTGCCCAGTCCCTGCACCAGGAGATCTCAGTCCAATGTGGGAGTCACGACCTGCCTGGGGAGAGTGGGTTCCCCAGTATAGTAGAGCAGAGAAACATAACTCCTCCTCACTAGGAGCCCTCAGTCTGATAGAAGAGACAACCCTGCTTCAGAGGAGTACCTGATCTGATGGGAGCAGTGTCCATGCCCAGTATCCCTCAGCCTGATAGTCAGTTAGCTCTGCCAACATCTAGTAAGCCATCAGAGCTCTACCGGTCCTGCAGAGTCCCAGGATTGGCCTGTAGCAGATTTGCCATATGCAACCACAGCTGCCTGGCATCTGCACCCCAGTTGCTCTCCTTGTCTGCTGCCTGCCATCCCAAGGATCTGCACCTCTCCCTCTACTCACACTTACTCCCATTTGCTGATGCCCAGCCTGGATTGTCCTGACCACCTCCACCAGTTATCCATTGTTCATCTGTATTCAACCCCGGGCTAAGAGGTTAACACCATGCACCCTGGCAAGAGCGCTGAAGCCAAGAGCCAGTGAGTGCTTCCCATTCACCAGGCATATTCGAGGTGCTGGGGTGAGACCCGTAAGATACTGTCTTGACCCTAGAGGATTCCTCATCCCAAACACATGGCTGTCATACACTTGGAGCCCTGCTGGACTCCCTGATGGGCACAGAGGAGGGAGTGATTAATCCCCTCTGGAATAGGGGAGTGGAGAGGCTTCTACCCCACAGGTAGAGACTTTGGCCCAGGTCTTGAAAAATGAGCAGGAATTTTCCAGGTGGCATGAACTGGGCATTCCAGTGAGTAGATTTCCACTCCTGCCTCTCACAGAGGACTCGGTAAAACACAACCTGCACCCCCCGGAGTTCTGGAGCCTTAGGTTGGGATAGGACCAGGCAGTGCTAATGCTACATGTTGGTTCGTGGACTATGCCTTTGAGAGTCATAGCTGTAAAGAGTCATAGCAAATTGGACTATTACTCCCAATTCTTTACTTTCTTCTAGTAACAGTATTGCATAACTGCTCCTTTTGCCATGTGACTTGCCTTCTGCCCTTAGAGGAGGTAGAGTATATTTTCCTATCCCACTGGGCTTGCTTTGTCCAATGAAGTGTCAGTGGACTTGGTGAGCAAAGGCTTTAAGTGTTCTTTTGTAGCTTAGCTGGGGCCCTTGGGATTCTGCCATCTGCCCCGGGAGCATGCACTTCCCGAGGTCAGGGGTCCCAGGATGAAATCCATAAGACACAGACCTGAAACAGCCTGCAACTTGAAACTGAGCTGCTCCAACTCTCCTGAAGCACCATCCATAAGAAAATTCAGTGTTTGTGGTCATGAGCCTTGGAGATTTGGAGGTTGTTTGTTATGCAGCACTACTGTAGCAAAATCCGCCTTGATACAAAGGCTTTAGAGAATGGCTTAGTTGCTTCTCATCACTGGGACACCACACCTGACACCCACAGCTTTAAAGAAGAGAGTTTATTTGAGCTCACGTTTTCAGTCTATGGTTGGCTGTCTTCCGTGCAGGCAGAGCGTGGTGGAAGGGTCCAGCAGAGAAAAGCTGCTCATATCGTGGTGGCCAGGAATCAGTAAGGTAGGGAGCGGGGGATGGAGATCTACCCTGTCAGGTCACACCCCCAGTGACCCACCTCTTCCACCTCTTCTGACCAGGGCCCCCTTCTAACAGCACATTTAGCTCTGAATTCTTCCATGGATTAATCCACTAATGAGTACAGCACCCCCATGACCCAATCACCTTTAAAAGGCTCAACTTCTGCACACATGAGGCTTTGGGAGAACATTCAGCTCTAAAACATAACAGAGGACAGGCTAAGAAATTTAGAATTTTACAGGCAGGAGAATAATAACTAAATGTAGGGGAGATCTAACTGGGGGAGAATGAAGGCAAGGAAGCCAGGTGGGAGCTGGCACCAAATTTCAGATAAAATACCCATGGGGGTTTCAATGAGCAGAGAAAAGAGAGCAGAGAATGGGCTGGCGAGGCCCAGAAGTGTTGGCCCGCCACTCTGACGACCAACTGCCCAAGAGAGGAGTGGGGCAGGAGGCCACAATAATGGCCATGCTCTGCCCTGGAAGGCAGAGAAGCCATAGAGAGGCTCGTGAGAACAGGAGAGCCTTCCTTCCACTCCGTGATTCCCCACGAGGCCCATAGAAGCCAGAAAGCCAGTAAATACACAGCCCCCTCTGCTCGCTGTCAGCCCACACAGGCCTGCTCAGGTGTGCACCTGCGTGAGCACGGGGCCCACAGCCTCATCCAAGAGCTGCAGGTGACTTGCTGGCAGAGGAGCCCGAGGCACATCAATTTATGCCATTTTTCTCTGATCCATTTGGTTCTAAGTCAGCTGTAGACGAGCTTCGCCCACAACCGGCAGCCTTTTAATTTAATTGTGTGGTGCTGGGGTGCTTTTCCCCCCTAGCAAATACATCCAAATTGTCACATTGTAAATAAACAGCCCTCCTCCCTCACTCGACACCCACCACTCACCATCTCTGATAAGTACGCACAGCTGCAACAGCTGGAGGGAGGAAGGCCTGCGAGTGCACC
The DNA here is from genome assembly GCF_000247695.1 of Heterocephalus glaber. Next base: position 2,592,296 of record NW_004624875.1, read on the forward strand.
AGTCCCTGAGGGTACCGCAAGGATTGCAGAGAACCTGGCAGCAAGCCGGGCCCCTGGCGAGGATGCTGGGCCCCTCTGAGCCTCAGTTTTCTTTTATCTAAAAAATGAGTCTTATTGTGAATCAAAATAAATCCTAGATACAACTGTGCCTGTGAAGCGTAAAGCGTTTGATGGAGTATCATTGCACACCTCTAACAGGGCATTTACAGGTACAGAGTTGGGCTTTATTTTGGCTTTCTGGCTCACTGTGTGATCTTGGGAAAGTTACTGAGCCTCTCTGCCACCCTATTTTCTTATCTGTAAAATAGGACAAATAAGGATACCCGACAGACCACACTGTTATGAGATGTAAATGAGGTGCCTATAAAGGGTTTAGAAATGAGCAGGCCCAAGGCAAGGGCCTGATAAATGTCAGATTCATGTTACATCCAGAAGGAAATTAATTTGACAGACTTAGTGTCCCTCCAGATGACTCAGCTCCTGATTCCCAGGTTGTAGTCTATGGAGAGTGAGGAGCCAGGGCCACTGGAATTTCAGCTGACCATGGCAGGATTGAATCCAGAGCCTTCCACTGAGCTACATCCCCAGCCCATTTTAAAACTTTATGTATTTATTTTATTTTGAGACAGAGTCTCACTAAGTTGCTAAATTGCCCAGGTTCAGCATGAACTTGCAACCCTCCTACTTCAGCCTCCCAGAGTGCTGGGATTACAGACATGTACCACCATGCCTGGCTCATAGCAAGGATTCCTTCAAGCTGAGTTTGCACTCTTTCCTCACTGTGAAATGGTTGCCCTGGCCCCTTCCACCATGTACATACACACAAATAATGAGGGGTGTGACATTACTACAGCAGGCACCTCACTGACATGGAATGGGTAAGGAAGAAGCTAACACACATGGCTACATTGTAAGAAAGGGAAACTGTCCCTCCTCCTGGGCTGAGGGGCCAACAGCATGAATGGAAGAGAGATTCACTGCTTCCAGAATATAAATGATTTGTTCCAACTATCCGAAGTACCGGAGTTGAACTGTGAAGAAAATAGACACATCCCTCCTTCCCTGGAAGATCAATTCTGTGTGCTGTGAAGGAAAATTCTGAGCTCTGGTGTGAGGAATCACAGGCATGCACTCCATCGTGTCAGGGAAGTCGTGTGATGCTTAGCAAGTCATTTACTAGTGCTCACCACCGCAGTCCCCTCCTCCGGGATGATGACTGCTGTCTGCCCGGCCATGTCACCGTGAGGACCAAATGAGACACCTGCTTCTTAGAGGTTGTGTGAATGCTTGTTTCTCAGTTCTGAGTTATTGCAGTTGTTTAAATCTGTGTGGCAGACACTGCTGGTTTTCCCCCTTCTTCCCTGCGTGATGGAACTTATGACCTGACTCGCCAGAGTCAATCAGATTTCCCAGCCTCCCTGGCACCTGGGCCCAGCCAGTGGTGTGTGGGAAGAAGTGACATCTGGCCCATGTTTCTGGGGAAGGTGACTGGCTGACCACCCAGCTCCATTGCTCTCTTTCTGCTTCCCGATGCTTGGGAGACACACCCAGTGGACCACTACTGAACCCTCTTGACCACACTAAGCAGGCAGCACCTAAGGTATGGGGAACAGCCAACACCCAAGGGATACCCTATTAGATTGCTGACCAGCCACCTGTAAATACGAGACAGAGAGACTCTGATCCTGTTCAAGGTCTGTTCCTTAAGGTCTGTGATACAACCACTGAACCTAGATCCCAGTGATAATGTACTCTGTAAATGATAATACTGTCCACCCTGGGTCATCTAACCTGCCTCACCTGCCACTGAAACTCTATTGTGAGGGTCTAAAAAGAACATGAGATTGAAGTTCTCCAAATACAATAAAGTGGTGTGCACAGGTGAGTAGCTTCAATGATTCCCAGGGCTCTGCCTGAGGGTAAGAATGGGCTGATGGACAGAAAGGATAAAGTTCTATGTTAATAATCTATTAGCCAAGGTTGATGAAGACAAAGTCTATGATGGCTCCAACATTCTTTGTTTGGAAGATGAGAAGGATAGGGATATAGTTGGTCACTTGGCATGACAGTTGAGCCAATCTGGTGAAGGGAGGGCCAGCATTGACCTGCAGGTAGCAATGTTCAGGATATGAGGGAGCTTCAGAGTCTATAGATGTAGATTTGAGGAGCTAAAGCACAGTCCTAGGCACGGGGATGAATAAAAGCCTTGGACAGGAGGTAGACATTCAACAATGCTCACATAAATGTATACCTATGCAATGTGGTAAGCACAGTAATGGATAAGAATAAGGCATTCTCTCTAAGTGAATGGAGGGGTATATATAAGAAGGGCCAGGGAGAGCTTCCATGATCTCATGATACTCAAACTGAGACCTAGATTGTGTGGCAGGTTTGCAGGTAAATGGTAGGTGGAAGATGGAGCCAAAAGCAATGCTAGCACAGAAAACAGCATGAGCAAAGGTCCTGTGCTAGTGAAGAATTTAGCAAGATTGAGCAGGTCCAATGGAAATCTGTTGTTCTCTTTGGGTGCCCAATAACAAAACTCCCATCCTGTGTTTTAAGAATCCCCTACTCTTTGTGCCAGGGCAAGCTTCCTACCATAAAACTGAACATACCTGCTAATCAGTCTGGCCTATCTTGCACTAAGAAGTAGGCACGTGACCGAGGCCTGATCACACAAGGTGTGCTGTGCCTTGCTTGTGTCACACAGCACCCTGCCTTACCACACAGGACACACGTGAAAGGATGGTGTGTCACTTAGAATTGTCGTCCCTAAGAGCCCTTAGAAAAACCTGTTTTGTTCTGTAGACTCCTCCGTTAGCCAGGCTTTAATCAGCACACAGCGCCCCCTGACCATCTGGAGCTCAGCTTTGTATCCTCAAACACAGGACCATCCCACTGTTTGTGGAAACCCCGCCCGGGCCTCAGGAGGTTCATGGTGGGCACAGCGCCTGTGCTCTGGTGTGGAACTGCACCTGGCTCTACAGAGCTCCCCTTGGCTTCACAGAACTCTGCTCCTGGCCGTGTTTTCGGAGTCTGATTCCCAGGGAGCATCTTGCTCTGTTATACAGAAAGCATCCTGCTTTGTTATACAGAAACTCACTCAGCTACACAGAATCCTTTTTCCTTAGAACTGGATTTAGTTGTGTCAAACCCCCAGTGAACCAGTTGAGACCTGCACTCGCAGAATCCTGCTCTGCTGCAAGAAGCCTACTGGGCCTTAATGGCCCCACACACCAGAGAGAACTTGGCAGCATTCACCCAGTGCTATTTAGGTGGGACCCGGGACCCTGCTACCAGCCTAGCTGCTGCATGACAACCTATAGCTCTGTAGAATTGTATAAGCGGAGTCCAATTCTGCTAGGAGGTTCAGAATCCCAGTTTATTTTGCATTGCTGGGGGTCGAATCCAGGCCCTTTGCACTAAGCTTCCTCCCTACACCACCATTTTTATTTTGAGACAGAGTCTTGCTAAGTTGCTAAATTGCCCAGACTGAGCTCAAATGTGAGATCCTCCTGCCTCAGCCTTCCAGAGGGCTGAGATTATACAGGTAGATGTCACCACTCTCAATTTTTATATAGAACCCCAATTTTTATATAGATCCTGGAACTGATACACCAACTGGAAAGCTAGTGGGTTGCACAGAGCTTCTTTGTTTCCTAGAACCCTGTCCTGGTACACAGATTCTCTTTCTTCTACAAAAGCCAGCATCCCAACTGCATTTTCTCCAAGGAGCTGGCACCTGCATGAGCCTTTGTGAGGAGGGGAACAGAGGATGAATATTTCCTATGGCTCTTCCTCAGGTCATCCTTGCTTAAAGTGGGGCTCAAGTCCACAGAGGGGCTGAAACCCTCTTTGTTCTCCCCTGCTACCCACCAGGAAGAACTCAGGCTCGAGCTGCACAGAGTTAGGGATGGGCAGAGAGTGTGGTCAAGCCTCAGGAGGGGACAGGCGCCCACCTTGCTTCCCCTCAGTGCTGGCCCTGGTCGCAAGGGCACAAATCTACTTGGACAGAAATAATCAGCTGAATTAATTTAGCTTTAAATAGCAGCACTGAGAATGTTTCCACAAAATTTTCTCCGAGGAGAGCTAAGCAGAATTAATGATGGCACAATATCAGGGAGAAATGTTATTTATTACGGCCTAATCATTGCAGGGAGGGGGGAAGTCATCATATATAATAAAGTGGAAATCAGCCTGCCCTGCCCTGCTCAACCTGGGTGCTGAGGAAAGGGCCTGGGAGGCTGTGACTGGGGAGTCTTAGAGCCCAGTTTCCTGGGGACAGAGTCTGCTGGTCATCGTTGGGACTTGAGGGCCAGATCAGGTTTCCCAAACCCAACTCGGTCCTCATGAGATGCATCCACTCCTGTGCTTCCACTCCCATGCTGAGCACAGTGGAACCAAGTTCTCCTGGAAAAGAACCCATATCCCCTCCCTGCTTCCCCTCCTTAAGGCTCCTTCTTCATTTATTTGCGTTCTAGTGATATTTATTGAGCATCTGGACTAAGAGATGAGCCCTAGTCTATGTGCTGGGGAGAAAGCACCAGAAAGGCAGGTAACCAATAATGAGCAAGATGGCAGCTGGTGATCAGAATGTTAGGAAAGCAACGATGTAGCCCCCCAGCCTGATGGGAGAGGATAGCTGATTTAGATGTTCTGATTAAGGAAGACTGCTGGGAGAAAATGATGCTTGAGCTGAGACGTCAAGATTGAGAGGGAGTTGGTCCTGTGGAGGGGTGAGAGTCCAGGCCCAGGGTGCAGCAAGGGCAAAAACCTGGTGGGGGAAGAAGGCTGATGTGGCAGGGAAGAAAGGGATTGTAGCAGAGGCTAAATTTGTCCTTGTAAGAGCAGCAATTCTGTTACCAAGAGTGCAGGGAGCAGTCAAAGTCAGAGAACTCCCAAGGGGAGGATAAAATTGAAGGGAGATAGGGTGAAGGGCCACTTACTCTTAGCCCCTGCCCAACCTGAAGTCATCTTCCTTCGTGCTGTGACCTCTGGTGTCCATAGTATTGTGTGTGTCACTACAAGAGCTGCATGGCCCCGCCTAAAGATGTTCCTAGCTACTAATCAAGGCAAGATTCTAGCTTCCTGCAGGATGCATGCTATGTGCCAACTGCTGTTTCCTTAAGACAAGAAAAGAGAGGAATCGGTCTGGAGAAGCCTGTTTCCCAGGTGTTTGTACCAGCTCTACAGGGGATTCTGGGTCTTTGGTCAAAATGCAGCTTCTGCAATTGGAGTGGCCTGGGTTGAAGACCTTACTAACCACACATGCATAGGTGATACCAAACTGCCTTCAACTCCAGTTTCTTCATCTGGGATGTGTGTAAGAGCACCTACCTATGGAATTTTCTGGGGTGCTGAATGAAGGAGGAAGGTCTTCCATGATTCCTTGAGGCTCACTGAGGCACTTGTCACTCGGAACCGCCAGCTGTCAGTACTTGGGTCCAAGCTATGATGAGGGAGAATGAGATAGGCAGACCTTGATGTGTGACTGGATTGGGGGCCAGGACCTGGTTTCCTCATCTGCAAAGTGGAGTGATTACTCTCCCTTCAGTGAAGCGTGAGGATCTCATGAGATGATACCAGGAAAATACCTGACCCAGGTAGCTCAATTACATTGCTCGCCTGCTCTGTATTAGTCTGTTTGTGCTGCCGTAACAAAATACCACAGACAAGTGGCTTCAACAACAAGCACATATTCTTAACAGGAAGCCCAAGGCCAGGGTGCAGGCATGGTTGGGCTCCAGTGCAGACTTCCTTTCTGGCTGTGCTCCCACTGTGTGCTTACATGGCTTGCCCTCAGTGCATGTTGAGGAGAAGGGGAGTGAGAAAGGCAGAGATGGAGAGGAAGTGCTATGGTGGGCTTTATGAATGGTGATTGAATTATGGGGCTATATAGTTGCCTTGATATTGGGAGGCTGAGTTTGGCGGAGGCAATGAGGCACTAGTGGTGTGGCCTGGGAAAGTTTACCACCACCACCACTACCCCCGGTTCCTCCCTTCCTGTTCTCTCTTCTCTGCTTCCCTGCTGCCATGCCATAAGCGGCTCTCCTCAGCCCTCCTCCGCCACAGTCCTGTGTCATGCCATCCTTCCTTGAAGTCAGCCAACTATGGCTTGAAACTTCCACAAATTGAGCCACAATAAACCTCTCTTCCTTTAAGTTGTGGGTGTCAGGTATTGTGTCCCAGTGACAAGAAAAGTGACTAAGACCAGAAGGAAGGAAGGAGAAAGAGAGAGAAGTCTCTGCTGTCTCTTCTTACAAGGACGCTAACCCCATCAGGTGAGGGCCCCACCCTATGACATCACTTATCCTAAGAGCCCCACCTCCAAATACAGTCACTCTAGGCCTAGGGCTTCAACATATGCATTCTGGGGGCACAAAATTCAGCCATAGAGCCCTCTTTTCATACTGGTCAGAGGCCACTAACAGCAGCCATCCACGGCAGCACAGAGTGCTTCCTCTAGAGAGAAGCCCTCTGAGGCCTGGAAGCCTTCAGGCAACAGCACCTGGGTGCCCCTCTGGCACCATCTCAGCCCCCAGATCTAAGTGCCTGTTAAAGTTTATGGTCCCTTCCTGGCCTACTACTTTGCTGCAAGCAAGGGACCTGTGTACCCTCTTAAGGTATATATGTCTCTATCAGTGTGTGCTTTGCTCCAGCTCCCTGCAGGGGACAAATCTTCTGAAATAACCCTCATCAATCCCACCAACAGGCCCATGGAGGCCTGTTGAATGTGAAATGTTTCTGTTGAAATTAAACTCAAGTGAGGAAATCCTCCAGTCTAGCAAGACTGGCTTATTAATTCTGGGCTGTGTAAACTTCCCTCTCCTCTGTCCACACCTAGGTTTCTTCTCTCTGCTCCAATAGCCTCACCTGCTCCTCTGTCACTTAGAAAGTTTGGGGTCATGCTCTGCTTATCCAATCAGTCATCAACACCCATAAATTCTCCTAAGTATATGATCCCACACTCCCTCCCTTCCTGGACTGAACATCTGTTGCTCTCGTCTGCCCAGCATGCCTCCCTCCTGACAACAGAGATTGGTTTGGAAAGGGGACATTTGACCTAATCTAAGCCCATTAGTCAGACAGTGGGCTTAGGTAGGGCCTGCTGGGGTTTCCATTAGGGTGTCTTCACTGGTACAGGCAAGCTGGACGGGTTGATGAGCAACCTGCCCCAAGAGTGCAGGCCATGCTAGAGAATGTAGGCTGGGGCCAGGCATGGTGGCACAGGCCTGTAATCTCAGCATTGGGGAGGTTGAGACAGGAGGATTGCTGCAAGTTTGAGGCCAGTTTGAACTACATAATGAGTTCAAGGCCAGCTTGAGCTACTTAGTGAGTTCAAGGCCAACCTGAACTACATAATGAGACCCTACTCCAAAAAATAAAATAAAATAAAATGCAGGCTGGGATGTAAAGGGGTGGAATGCTATGAAGGCTGGGATACACAGGGAATGGTCTAGATGTGCCAGGTAACTTTGGTGAGTGATCACTGACCATCACACATCAGCAGCTTACCACAGTAACTTTATTTCCAGGGATGAGTAAGACATCTCAGATTTGTCAGCTGGGCAAGCTGCCCTGCAACAAGCTGGGGTAGATGGCTAGCTCTGCTTCACATGTCTGTCATCCTCAGGAGCACCAGGCTAGCCAGTCGTTCTCCTAAGAATGACAGAGAGACAAGATGGCAAGCAGAAATACAAAGTATCTTAAGTACTGGTCTCAGAACTTTCAGTTCCACCCTATTCCGAGGACCAAGGCAAGGGACACCGCCCAGCCTAGGATATCCACTCTGCCTCTTCCGTAGGAAGAACTTCAAAAGTCCCATTACCAAGGGTGTAGGTACAGACAGAGCTCAAGATCTGGAAGCAGGGATGCTGTGCACAGTAGGCAGCATTGTGTGAGTTCCTGGATGTGACTGAACCAGAGCCCGGGTGATCTCCATCTTTCCCTGCTCATCCCTTCACAGAGTCCAGGTTTTGTTCAACAACAGAGCGATTCTCTTCTAAAAGGAAAGGGGAGCAACCCATACCCAGCCCACCAGCAACCAGCCAGCGGACGGTGAGGACCAAGGCCAGCCACGGGGAACCCCGCTCCATCCCACCTTCACCCCACCTCCCAGCCACCAGCTTAGTCGTCCTCAGCACCTCGTCCCCCGCCTGTGGCCTCCTGGCTGTGCTGCTACTTGGTTCCACACTACAGAGGCACAGGGGGTCATAAAGGCCATTGTCCTGAGCTCCAGAAGATAGAGCAGAAGTGAACAACAGAGAGAGGGCCTCTCTCAGGCTCCTTGATGAAAACTGAAGTCCACTGGGAAAGTGAAGAGAATCTCTGCAATAAAGGCACCCCAGACCACCGTACTTGGTAAGTTGGAGGGATCATCACCTCCCATCGGAACCTTGACCATCTTTAGAGCAAGGGCAGCTGGAACCTGCAGTATAACTGGCTTGCTGAGACTAATTGACTTAGATCTGCACACTGCTGCCCACGTTGTCTAGTTTGACAGCAGAGACATACACTGAAGGAGGCCCTTCATTTTTATTTTTTATTTGTTATTTTCAAAATTATTATTATCTTTTGCTCTTATTTTTAATTTTTCATTTTTATTTTTTTCTTTTTCTACTCTTTTCAAATTTTTATTTTTCTCTTCTTTTTTCCTTTCTTTTCTTTTTTTCTTTCTCTCTCCTCACTCTCTCACTGGCCCACATTGTTCTTCATCTCCCTTTTTGTTCCTGTTCTGGCCCTAATTCGTATTTCTTCTTTGTTTTTCTTTTCTTCTCTTTTTCCTTCTCTCAATTGTCATCGGTTTTAAAGGAAAGTAAATACAGTTTCTAGCCTCCCTATTGCTGTAAGGTTGTTCTGTTCTTGTCTTTCATGCTGTCTTTTCCTCTTGTCTTCAACAGTTTCCTAGAGTTTGCATGATCTTCCTGTGTCCTCTGGACTCACTGCTAACCTTCCCCTATCCTTCTACCTATCTATCCCTCCCTCCCCAACTCCTTCTAAGTCCCCATCCTGAAGGGTAAAGTTGCTATATTGAAGAGTTTATTCACTATAAACATATGTTGGGTTTGTCCTTGATTTTGATTTATTTCACACAGTTAAAAGTAAAAGATCAATAACTACCACAAATTGTCGTTTTCTAAGTTGTGCTTGATGTTATGGTATTGCTAAGTGTATCACTTGGGCTAAGGTGTTGTGATTGATCTATTCAGTTGTCCTTCCTGGTATAATGAAAATGAGATAGCCTCAGAGTCGTTAGAGCCTCAAAACCTAAAGACCAGCTATATCTGGAAGACACCTCTGGGAAGCAATCATTACATGAGGGCTCGAAATACAAGCAACAAAGGTACTTAAAATAAGCAATTTCAAAGTATCAACCCAGGAATTAAACCAAGGACGGTACTAAAAACAAAAATAAGACATTTAAGCAAGCCACAAACTCAGACTTCCACCCCACCAAAAGCAAATTCTGGGGGAAACAAGGTGGAAAAGTCTGATAACCAACCACCTGGACACCCTGAACTGATAGCACAGGAAGTAACAAAACAGATGAATGAGGCTCTAGAAAAATTCAAAACAGAAATAATTTCCCAGATAACTACAGAGATGGTGAGCAGAGTGAAAGACATGATTAGAGGCTCTAGAACAGAAATAGATAAAAAAAAATAGATGAGCTCAGAACCATGCTGGAAGCCATGAATGCCCAGCATAAGAAAGAAATAGAAAGCATGATTGTCCAACCTAAGAAAGAAATGGAATCCATGAAACAGATTCAAACAGATATTCAGGAGATTAAAAACTCCATTGAGCGTATTCACACACACACACACACAAAGAAAGTATTCACATCAGATTAAGGGAATGTGAAGATAGAATATCAGATATAGAAGACAGGATTGTGGTTAATGACCATGAAAACAGAGATTTCTTAAAAATAGTAAGGGACCACAAGAAATCAATCCAGCAGCTACTAGATGATGCAAAGAAGAATAACATAAGACTGATAGGAGTCCACGAAAAAGCAGGAGAAAGTACAATTGACATTAAAAAAAAAAACTGTTCACAGAAGTAATAGTAGAAAACTTCCCAGAGAGAGGTAGAGAATTGGGCATACAGATAAGTAAGGCATATAGAACTCCAACTAGCCATGATCAAAAAACATCTATACCTAGGCATATAATAGTTAAGATTCCAGAAATCCAACAGAGGAACAAAATCCTACAAGCAGTTAGAGAAAAGAAACAAATCACCTACAAAGGAAAGCTCATCAAAATCACAGCAGACTTCTCAACACAAACCCTCAAGTCAAGGAGAGCCCGGAGTGAAGTATTTCAAGCCCTAAGAAAAAATAACTTACAACCTAGACTGCTGAATCCTGCAAAATTATCTTTCAAAATCAGTGGGGAAATTAGATACTTACATGACAAAGAACACCTGAGAAATTTCATGAACACCAAACCAGCACTCCAAACAATTCTAAACAATATCCTAGAAAAAGACAATGAAGGTCACAATTCCAGGAGGCCCAACAGAGGGAACCCACCAGGCAAGGCAAGAAACTAAAGGGGAAGGGGGGAAAATAAAAAATAAAAGAGCCATCAACAGTAAAATATCATGACAAGGATGAGTCAATGCCTATCAATTATAACCATCAATGTTAATGGCCTCAATTCACCAATCAAAAGAAATAGACTGGCAGAATGGATTAAGAAGCAAATTCCAGCAATATGCTTTATACAAGAAATACACCTAACTCAAAAAGAAATTCATAGACTGAAAGTAAAAGGATGGAAAACCGTTCTCCATGTGACAGGAACCTGGCAAAAAGCAGGGGTAGCAATCTTATTTGCAGATGAAGTAGATTTCAAACAAAAACTAATTAAGAGAGACAAAGATGGTCACTACATCCTTGTGAAGGGAACAATTCAAGAAGAAGAGATGACAATCATAAATATATATGCACCAAATACAAATGTCCCCAACTATACAAAACAAATATTAATGGACATGAAAAACCAAATAAGTACTAATACAATTGTAGTGGGGGACCTCAATACCTCACTATCACAAATAGACAGATCATCTAGACAAAAAATCAACAAAGAAATTCTAGAACTGAACCAAGCTATTGAACAAATGGACTTAATAGATGTTTACAGAGGGTTCCACCCCACGAAAACAGAATACACATTCTTTTCAGCTGCACACAGGTCATTCTCCAAAATACACCACATGCTAGCTCATAGGACATATCTAAGTAAATGTAAAACAGTGGAAGTTACCCGCTGTATATTATCAGACCACAGTGCAATAAATTGGAGATCAATAACATAAGAAACCACAAAACCCCCACAAATACATGGAAATTGAATAAAACCCTCCTGAACAACCAATGGGTCACAGAGGAAATTAAAGAAGAAATTAGACAGTTTCTACAAGTAAATGATAAT
>NW_004624875.1:2606307-2668458 GCF_000247695.1 Heterocephalus glaber
ATAAAATGGAGTACTACTCAGCCATAAAGAACAAGAAACTAGAGACATTTATAGCTAAATGGATGCATATTGAGGCCATACTCTTAAGGGAAATAAATAGGACATGCATGTGTAAATATCGAATAGTTTCTCTGGTGTGAGAAACTGGAAGTGTAAATAAGGACTGAAATGATTAAAATGAATAATTGATAATTTTAAATAGGAAGAAAAAGTCCAAAGGAGTAGGGGAAGTAGGAGGGGAAGGGGAAAGGAAAGAAGGAAAGGAAAAATTATAAGAAAAGAAAGAAATGGAAACAAGTCTTTGTAAATAGGGAAGGGTGGAGGGGGTGAAGGGAGCATAGGGAATCGGGGAAAAAATAAGAACCAAGATACATCATGTACAGGTACAAGTACCCAATGATAAACATAAACATATTGTATACCTAAAATGTAGCAATTAAAGAATTTAAGCAAAAATAAATAAATAAATAAATAAATAAATGGAAAGGGGAGCCCTAATATATACTGATCACCACTACGTGGTGAACATGTACATCCATTCTCACACTTGAACCTTATACTAGCTCTATGAGGTGGCCATAAACATCCTAATTTTACAGCTAAGAAGTGGAGACTGGAGGGGTTGTCCAACGAAGCAGCTGAATGGCAGGGTTGGAAGCCAAGGTCATCTCCCTAAGCATGAAGCCCTTGCTTTTTCCTCCTTGTAATGGTGACTTGCTATCTAGAAGTAGGTGGCACAAATCCCAAGGCCTATACCCCATTCCAAACTAATAATAGCACAGCTGATGTTTCCTGGAATGGTAATGTGATGTTTATCTTGATTGTCGGTCTGATTAGACTGAGAAACTCCTAAGAAATTAGTGAAGCACACTTCTGGGTGTGTCTGTGAGGGTGTTTCTAGTGATTTTATCATGTGTGACATCAAACTTACGGGGAAGACCTGCCTCAAATGTGGGTAACACCATCCAACAGAGTGGGGGCCCAGATGGAAAAACATCGAAGAAGGAAGAAGCCTTGTCGGTACACGTTCTCTCCCTGCTTCCTGGCTGCCATGAGATAAGCAGCTTTCCTCCATCATGCCCTCCCACCATCATGTTCCTCCCTTACCACAGGCCTAAAAGCAATACAGCCAGCTTACCATGGACTGAAACTTCTGAAACCATGAGCCAAAATAAACCCTTCCTCCTTTATGGTATTATTCTCTGGTATTTGGTCATGACAAAGAAAAGCTGACTGACAGAGCTGTATCATGGTCAGCACTCCCAATGCATTAGGTCAGGTGGTGCTTAGAAAAGCCCTGCATGTAGGGGTCAGGACCATCCCTATCATGCAGATAAGGAAACTGAACCTCAGAAAACTTAGAGAACAACTTAGCCAGCAAGAGGTGGGGCCGGGATTCCAATTCTTCTGCCTGACAGCAGAGCTTGGCCTCATGACCTCTGTTTAGGCCTAAAGGAGGGTCCTTAAAACTCCTTAAATCCTGAGACTGGGGGAATGGGAGCATCAGAGGCCTCAAACTTGGATCAGCCTGCCTCTTCTCAGGAAACCCACTCCTTTGCTAGTCCTTGGCTCACCCCTCAGTACCTGGTCACCAGCTTTGTGCCCAAATCCAACACTCTCTCTGGCTGCAGATGTGACAAATGGCTCCAATTATCCCCTCCAAGCTCAGATTTAATGTAATGTCTTATTAATGGCAACTATCAGAGCAAAACAAAGAGCCCACTGCACACTGCCTGCCTTCCTCCATGCTGTAGTGTGCTCTCTGTGTATAGAAATGAAAGGCCAGAGGAGCAAGGTTTCACCCCAACCCCCAGTTCCACCGCAGGGTAATCACACATCAGCTTCTCACCCCAGCCCTGGCTGAATGAAAGTGCTTTTCTGCCTGATGCCCGTTCCACCCCTCACTAATGCTTTGTTGCTTCTTTGACTGACAAATTGAGGGTTTGAACAAAATGTGTGTGAGGGAGGGGGTACGATGGCAGCTGCCCACCCTGCAATTAAGGGGAGGGTGAGAGAAGGAGGTCACCCTACCAACATACCTTCTGCTCTCAGGCTTTGGCTGAGTGTTTTGAGAGTAGGTGTCAGCAACACTGTTAACCACTGGTGAGTTATCCACTCAGAGCTTGCCCTCTGGGTCATCCCACTGGCCTGAGGCTGACATTTATCACTCAGCCTTACCAACTAACCTCCTAAGACACAGGCCAGACAGTTTCATTTGTCCTGCTAGATAGATGGGAAACTGAAATTCAAAGAATGACCATATCTTATTCCAGGTCACAGTGGAAATGAAGCTAGGACTTTCCTTCAAGACTCCAACTAAGCTGAGTGTGGTAGTACACTCCTGTAGTTCAGTATACTAAGAAATCTGAAGCAGGAGAATCACTTGAGCCCAGTAGTTTGAGATCAACCTGGGTCACATAGCCTGGCTCTATCTCAATAAATAAATAACTCTTGACTCAGTCTGAAATCCTCCTCCTACAGAAGACTGTATCAAATGGTTATAGATGGGTCTCAGTGAAGATGCCTGGACGTTGTTATGGCCTAGATCTAAAATGTACCCCCAAACTCTCATGTATTCAGAGGAGGGGCTTTTGAAAAATGACTAGATCATGGGGCACCATATTCATTAGTGGATAAGTCCACTAATGAGTTAATATCTGAATGTGCAATTAGGACCTAAGGCCTGGCCACTGGAAATGTGACCTGGAAAGGTATACACTTGTCCCCAGATCCTCCCTTCTCCTCCTGCTTCCTGACTGCCATGAATTGAACAGCTTTCTTCTGTCCTACCCTTCTATCATGCTGCTTCTGTTTTGGAGCAAGCCAACCATGGACTAAACTCTCTAAAACCATAAGCCGTGTGGTATTTTGTCTCAGTGATGGGAAAGAAACTAATACAAGGATCTTTCCCCCATTATTCTAGTAGACTCTAAGCCATCAGACATGGGCTTGAGTCTGAAAAATTCAGAAAGATTCAATGGAGACCCACTTGACCCTGAGAGATCCACTTTTTCCCCCTGTCAAAGTGCTAGAAAGAAGCCTGATGCTACTCATTTGGCAGCAAAGAGTTACTGAGTGTCTGCCATGACTGGGAAACTAGTGAAAAATTATTACCATTATTAGTAGTGTTAGAGACCATCTTAATACCCTTGGAAAATGCTGCAAGGGAGGCAGATCCCAAGGATGTGGGAGCCCTGAAAGGATATCTAAGCTGACTATGATGGAGTGAGGTCCCAAAGAACTTCCAGGAGAAGATGTCCAAGATGGGACTGAAAGAAAAATGGGGAAGAGCAGAGCAAAAGGGATGGGTGGTGTGCTTGTCAGTTGTCCATCACCATAACAAATACCAGAGATAAAAGACTATTTTGGTTCACAGTTTCAGAGGTTCCTGTCTATAATTTATTGATTCCATTGCTTTTGGGCTTTGGTAGCACATCATGGCAGGAGCACATGCTGTAGCAAAACCACTTATCTTGTGGCCAGGAAGTGAAAGAGAGAAGAAAAGACTGGGTCCTACAAACCCCTTCAAGGACACACCCACAGTGACCTAAAGATATCCCACTATACTCCACCTCTTAAAGTTCCACCATTTCCCAATTGCCCCAACCTGGAGACCAAGCCTGTACCATTCCAGCTCCAAACTATTGCAGGAGGTAATCTGAGGATAAGGGAACGGGGAAGATGGATAAAACTTTCAAAGGGAAGGATGGGACTCGGACATCCAAGAGGAAGGGACACACTGGCTAGAGAGTCCAAATGAAACTGGAGTTGAGAAGAGCCACACTCTACACCCTTTAGGGCCAGGGTAAGGAAGGTGTGCACCTAATAAAGAAAAGTATGCTGGCGCTGTGTAGAGGAGGGATGAAGCTAGCCAGTACTGCTGTGGAAAGAGGCTGTCTCTCCAGTCCAAGTGGGGAACAATAGGTCCAGACTGTGGCTTGGATGAGAGGAGACAGTGATGTAGATACAACTATGTGAAGGTACTTCTCATTGATGGGGCATAGGTAGGAAACCTCAAAATGCCACTGTGGTTCCTAACATGGGCAGCTGTGGCTGGAACAGTCGGAGAAGATTCCCTGGGAGGAAGATAAGTGATTGGTCCATTTGGATTGAAGGATATTTAAATGTGTGCATTCAGATAAAGCTGGGCTTCCCAGAGCCCTCTGGCCAGACCAGCTGGGACGGAGATAATGAGAAATGATGATCAAAGGGAAATTGTTCTCTTGACTGTGAAACCTGTACCACCAGGGCCTGGCTCTGGGGATGAGACCTGCTGGTGGGTGGACCTGACTTCTCTCCCTCAGCAACACTCTTTCTTCCATCCCTGGGCCCTTCAAAGTATTGCTGCCTGCCAAGGTACTCTACTCTTTTGCCTGTCTTTCTTTCCTTTTTAAAATTAGTATAAAATTGACTTTTTAATAGTATAAAATTGATTTTAAATTTTAGTTCTGAGTTCTGATACACATATGGATTCACATGCCCACCACTATAGAACAATTCCATCACCCCAGAAAGCCCCTCATGAGCTGTCCCTTGCAGTGGAACTCTCGCACCAAATCCTGTTCTCCATGACTACTGCTTTACCTTTCCCAGAATACCATATAAATATGTGGATCACACAGTATGAAATCTTGTGAGACTGGCTTTTCTCTCTTGGCATAATGCCTTTGAGACTGACCCAATGTGTTGTGTGTACCAATAGTTCATTCTTTTTTGTTTCAAAAGAGTAGTTCATTGCATGTACCATGTCCTCTCACCCATTGAAGGACAATTGAGTTGTTTCCTATTTTAGGTGGTTATAAATAGAACTGTTATAAACATTCACCTACAGATTTTAGTCTAAACATAAATATTCTAAAGTAAATACCTAGAAATACCCAGGTGGCACACACCTGTAATCCCAGGTACTTGGGTGACTGAGGCAAGAAAATCAGAAGTTTAAGGGTAACCTGAGCAACTGAGTGAGACCTTGTCTCAAAAAACCAAACCAAACCTAGGAATGATGGTGCTGAGTTGTATAATATCATATTTGACAATAAAAAATTATCAAACTGTTTTCTAGAGTAGCTATATCATTTATATTCCCACCAGCAAAGAGGAGAGCTTCAGTTTCTCCACATACCTTCACCAGCACTTATTCTTGTCAGTATCTATTATTTTAGCCAGCCTAATAATTGTAATGGTATTGCATTATGATTTTAACTTGTATTTCCCCAAGAGCTAATGATGCTGAACATCTTTTTTTTAAATTCTTTTATTGGTACACTTTAAGTATACAATACACTTACATTTATCATTGGGTGCTTGTACCTGTACATGAAGTATCTTAGTTCTTATTTTTTCCCCCATTCCCTGTGCACCCTTCCCTATTTACATAGATTTCGTTTCCATTTTTTTTTTCTTTTCTCATAATTTTTCCTTTCCTTTCTTCCCTTTCCCCTTCCCCTCCCACCACCAATACACCTTTGGACCTTTTCCTATTTCAAATTACCAATTATTCATTTTAATCATTTTAATCCTTATTTACACTTTCAGTTTCTCAGCGGCACAGTTTGTAATAGCTAAAGCTTGGAAACAGCCCAAGAGCCCACCAACCGGAAACTGGATAAAAAAGATGTGGTTTTTTATAAAATGGAGTACTACTCAGCCATAAAGAACAAGAAACTAGAGACATTTATAGCTAAATGGATGCATATTGAGGCCATACTCTTAAGGGAAATAAATAGGACACACATGTGTAAATACCAAATAGTTTCTCTAGTGTGAACATCTTTTTATGTGCTTGCTTACCATTATATATTGTCTTTGGTGAAGTACCTGTTTAAGTCTTTCGTCCATTTTTTACATTGGGTTGTTTTCTTATTGTTGAATTTTTTGGTTTGGGGAATTTATTTAGGCATTGAATCTTATATTTTTAAGTGACCAAATCTAATAAAATAAAGAACAGATTTACTAAACAGGTCCAAAAGCAATACAGAAGATAAGTTATGAATTCTCTATATAATTTAAATACAAGTCTGTTGTGAGATATATGATTTGCAAATGTTTTCCCCCACTCTACAAATTCTCTTTTTATTTTCTTAGTGTCTTACATTTATCAGGAATTTTTTACATCGATGAAGTCCAATTTATCAAATTTTTATTTTATAGATAACACTTTTGATGTTATACCTGAGAATTATTCACCTCCCCCAAAATCACTAATGTTTTCTCCTATGCCTTTTTCTAAAAGTTTTATGTTGTACATTTAGGTCTATGATCTATTTTGAGTGATTTTTTGCATAAGGTATGAAGTTTAGTTTAAGGCTCATTTTTGTGCACAAGGATGTCCAGTGCTTTCCATACCACTGAATTTATTGGGAGCTGGGAAACTATTCTTTCTCCATTGAATTGCTTTTACACCTTTGTAAAAAACTCAAATGATCTTATTTACATAGGTCTTTTTCTGGACATCTTATGCTGGTTCTTCCATCTATGATTTTTCTCCTTGCATATGTGCCTTTTGTTTTGTTTTGTTTTGTTTTTGCTAATACCACACTGCCTTGATAAATGTAACTTTATAATAAGTCTTAAAATTGGAAGGGCTGGGGATTTAGCTCAGTGGTTCTGCCACCTGCCTCGCAAGAGCAAGGTCCCGAGTTCAATCCCTGGTACCAAAAAAAAAAAAAAATGGATACTAAGTCCTTCAACCTTACCCTTCTTTTAGAATATACATGCACACAAAATTTCCTTTTATTTAAGCCTTCTTTGATTTCTTTCATTAGTATTTTGTAGTTTTTGACATACAGAATTACTACATATTTTGTTAAATTTATTTCTATTTTATTTTTCACCAGTAAGTGTATTAGTTATATTTTTTAAAATAGATATCCTTTATCAAGTTGAGGATGTTCTGTTATGTTCTGGTTTTCTGAAACTTTTTCTCATGAGCTAATGTTGAATTTTGTTAAGAATGTTTTCTGCATTAGTTGATATAATCTGTGGTTTCTCTAGGTTGTTAATATGGCAGCTTATATTGTTTAACTGTCAAATATTTAATGGGCTTAGCATTCCTGTGATAAGCCCTACTTAGTCATGGTGTATATGACTAATGCTAGAATCAATCTGCTACTACTTTGTTAGGAAATATTAGCTGTGTTCATGAGAGAAATTGATCTATAGCATGCTTCTCTATGTGCTTTGTCAGTTTTGGTCCTAGGATAATGCTAATCTCATAAAGTAAATTGGGAAGTCTTTCTTCCTCTTCTATTTTCTGGAAGAGACCATATAGAATTCTTTCATATATTTCTAAAATGTTTGCAGAATTTTCCAGATAAACTCTCTTGACAGGAAGATTTATTGTCTTGAAAGATTTTTTATCTACAAATTCAATTGATTTAATACTTATAGGATATTTCAGTTAATTATACTTTTTCTTGAGAGAGTTTTGGTTGCTTGTGGTTGTCTTAATTTGGGCTGCTATAATAAAATACCAAAGACTGAGTGGTGTAGACAATAAACATTTATTTTTCATAGTTCTTGGGAAGTTCAAGATCAAGGTGCCAGCAGGTCTATGTCTAGTGAGAACCTTCTATCTGGTACTCAAGAAACCTTATGTAGCAGCAAAAAATCATCTCCCTTATATTTCTTCATATAAGGGCACTAATTCCATTCATGAGAGACTCACCTTCATGACCTAACTACCTCCCAATGGCCCTGCCTCTTAGTATCAGTATACTGGGGGTCAGAATTTTAACATATGAATTTTGGAAGGACATAGACATTCAGTGTATAACAATGGTTTTTGAAGAATTGGTCCATTTAATCTGCATTATCAAATTTGTGTGACTACAGTTGTTTGAATCATTCTCTTATCCTTGTCATGTCTGTAGCAATGTAGCCTCTTTCATCCCTGATATTGATAATTCTGTGTGTGTGTGTCTGTCTGTCTGTCTCTGTCTCTGTCTCTGTCTCATTAGAGGCTTAACAATTTCAATATTTTTTCAAAAAACAAGAACCAGTTTGAGGTATCATTGATTTTCTCAATTATTGTTGATTTCTTTATTTTATTTTCTGGTTGCTTTGGGTTTACTTTGTTCTCTTCTTTCAGATTATTTAAGATAGAATCTAAGATTATTGATCTGAAATTTCTTTTCTAATATAGTTATGTAATGCTACAACATATCCTCTAGCTACTGCTTTAACTACATCCCACAAATTTTAATATGTTGTATTTTAATTTTTATTCAGTTCAAATATTTTCTATTTTCCCTTAAGTTTTTCTCTTTGATTCATGGATTATATGAGGTATGATTAAGCACTATAACAAATGTTTAAATAAAAATTTTAAAATGTATTACAGTAAAAGACACATTGCCATTAATTCTCCTCAAAATACTCCCCCTGGTATCAAACAAACTTATCCTATCACTCTTGCCACTTTCTGAAGCAGTTCTGGAAGCCCTCTTTCGTGAGTTTCTTTTCACAGTCGCCTCAATGTCCTGAATCAATTTGAAACATTTACAGCAATTGCTGTCAAATAAAAACATGAGCATATATCCTCATTCACCTTATTTACTGGATCTTGCACCATGAGACCTCTGGCTCTTCTCCAAAGTCAAAACGATCACAAAAGGTAAGCATTTTGAATTGATTCAGGACCTCGAGGCAGTTACAATGACACAACTGAAAACATTCACAAAAGATAACTTCTAGAACTGCCTCAGAAAGGGTCAAGAACAATGGGATCGGGCCTGGGATTTACCTCAGTGGTTTCTCCGCCTGCTGCGCAAGCGCAAGGACCCAAGTTCGATCCCCGGTACCAAAAAGAACAATGGGATAATCATGTTTGAAATAAGAGGGAGTATTTTGAAGGGAATTAATGACAATGTGTCTTTTAGTGTGACAATATGTCTTTTAGCATTTTTTAAAATTTAAACATTCACTATATTTTTATCATACCTCATAAAAGTATGTTGTTTAATTCAGTGCCCAGGAGATTTTCCTGTTATCTTTCCATTATTTTTTTTTTTGGTACTGGGAATTGAACTCTGGACCTTGCCCTTGCAAGGCAGGCAACAGAACCACTGAGCTAAATCCCCAGCCCCCGTATTTTCCATTATTGATAGCTACTTTTATTCCGTATGATCAGAGTACATACTTTGTATGATAACAATTTAAATTTGTTAAGATTTGTTTTATGACCTATCCTGGTGAGTGTTCCATGTCTATTTGAAAAGCATATGTGTTCTACATTTGTTCAGTTGAATGTTCTATAAGTGCTTATTAGGTCTAGTTTAATTAATTAATAGTGATATTCAGTTCTACTCATTTTCTGTCTACTAGCTCTATCAATAAATGAGAAAAGAATGTTGACATTTCTGATTATAATTATGGATTTTTCTATATCTTCTTTCAGTTCTATCAGTTCTTGATTTATGTATTTTAAAGCTGTGTTGGTAAGTGCAATATTTAGATTTTGGTGGCTTTCTTGTGAATTTACCTTTTTATCATCATGTAATAACACATTTTATCCCTGATTATTTTTTGCTCAAATGTCTACTTTGTCTGATATTAATATAGCCATCTAATTTTCTTTTAGCTAGTATTTGTATGCTATGTATTCTCTGTCCTTTTAACCTATCTACGTCATTATATTTGATGTGAATATCTTATAGATAGCTTTTTAAAAATCCTGTTTTGATGATGTCTACATTGAAGTTATTGTTAGATAGTTTGCATTTGATATAATTATTGATACAGTTAGATTTAGGCCTACTATTTATCAGTCTCCCTATATTCACTCTATTCTTTTTTGTCTCTTTCTAATTTCACCTTCCCTGACTTCTAGGTAAGGTTAACCTTATTTGTGTTTCATTTTAATGTATATATTGTATTTTTATTACCTCTCTTTGTATAGTTCTTTTAGTGGGTGCTCTAGGGATAACAATACAGATAGTTAACTTTTTATAATCTACTTAAAATTATTATGGTACCACTCCTAAGTGGAATGTGGAATCTTACAACCATATAGTTTCCTTTATCTTTACCTATGTCATTATTGTCTTACACATTATATCTAAATGGACATTTAAAATTCAGTCAAGACAATATTGTAATTTTTCTTTCAGTTAACATATTCTAAAGTACCAAAGAGAATAATAGTTTATTGTCTTTGCCAAAATATTGACTATTTCTGTTGCTCTTCCTTTATCCACAATGTTCCAAGTTTCTCTTCTGTCTTAAGAACTTTCTTGAGTGACTCTTCTAGGGTAGGTATGATGACAAATCTCTTGAGTTTTCTTCATTTAAGAATATCTTTCACCTTCATCCATGAAAAACTTTTTGCAGAATATAAAACTGGGTTGACAATTCTTTTCTTTCAGCACTTTAAAAATGTGCCACTTCCTTCTAGCTTCCATAGTTTCCAATAAGAAATCATCTGTAATCTGAATCATTGTTCCCCTGTAAGTAATGTATCACTTCTCTCTGGCTGCTTTAAAATTTGTCATTGCCTTGAGTATTCACTAGTTTAATTTGATGCTTTGGGTGGAAATTTCTTTGACTGAATCTTCTCAGTGGATCTTGGATTTGTATTTTATCTCTCGAGCCAAATTTGGGAGTTTTCAGGTATTTCCTTAAATACTCTTTTTTACTGTATTCTTTGTTCACTTTCTCTGGGATTCTGAGAAAATAAATATTAGACCTTTCAGTGTTGTCCCATATGTTCATTTATATTAAGTCATTTGTATCTGCTGTTCAGATTGGAAATTTTCTAATGACCTATCTTCAAGTTTTCTGACATTTCTGTCACTTAAATTCTGTTGTTTAAGCCATCTAGTGAGACATTTTTGTTTCATTTATCATATTTTTTCGTTCTAAATTTTCTATTTTCTTCTCCTTCCTCCTCCTCCTCTTCTTCTTCTCTTTCTCCTTGTTCTTCTTTGTCTTCTTCTTTTCTGAGTCCTCATTTATTTCAAGACTGTTTCTCTTTGATTCTTGAAACATGCTTATAATTGCCATTTTGAAATCTTTGCCTTGTGACTCCAGATTGTGTGCTGTCTTGGTTTTAGAGTCTGTTATTGTCTCTTCCCATGAATGTTGATATTTTCCTGTTCTTTGGATGAATGATAATTTTGGTTGTATCTTGGGCATTTTGAATATTATGTCATGACTCTGAGTCCTATTTAACTCCTATGGAAAAAGTTGATGTTTTTGTTTTAGCATGAAACCAACCCAGTTGGATTCAGATCACAAATTCCAGGCAGCCTTCTGTAGGTTGCAGTTCCAATACTAAGTTGGTTTTCAAAGCCTCTGCATGGAGTTTGGCTCTGTCCTGTGACAAGTCTATCTTTTGGTTCATTTATCAAAGTCTGTGATAGACTGCTTAAAACTAAATCCATTAATGTTTACAAATACCCTTTTGGGGTCTGTTTCCCAAGCTCCTCTCTTTCCACAATCACCTTACTACTTTTCAGGTCTCTTATAACTCTCCTTTTCTCCAGCCAGAAAGCTGAGACTTTAGTTATTCTAATCTGCCACATATTTATTCTGCTGTGTTTGCAGCTGGCATTAGTGGCAGAGGAAAGAAAGGGGGAAGAGCAATAGCAGGTTCACTTCACCATCTTGGGACCCCAGCTTGTATGTTCATAGGTTAAAATTTTCCTCCCACAAAGATTTGATGATTGCAGGTCCTCACTGTTATGCTGTCCTGATGCCACCTAGGGGCTGGGGCATAGGCAAAGGGAGAAAAGAGAGGGCATCAAGAGTCTCTTTTCCCACTTCTCAGCCTTTTCCTAGTCTGTAACCTGTGTCCATATGGCTTTGTAGCTACCCTGAGTGAGCTCAGGTATATCAAATATAACAGGAAGCTCACCACCAACAGTTCAGTGGTACTTCAAATTCTGATCTTCATTCTCCATCTGTCTATTGTCATTTACTTTTCAGTGTCCTCAAGGAGCTATACCATGCATTCTGTCCAAAATTATTTGCTCCATTCAATGTGAGAGGGAGGGTGAAATTTGCTTGCTCCATCTTAGCTAGAACTAAAACTTGTCCCTTATCTGTTTAGTCCTCTGAGAAAATAAGGGCAAAGCCCTTCATACATCCCCTTGGTGAAACAAAATAGGTCTTTTTAGAGGACAGCACAACTTCTAACACTTGAGGATTCAATAAATTAAATGGGGTTTGAATGTTAAAGTAGAATGAGGCAGGAAACACCAAAAAAAGAGAGAAGCATGGCTAGAAATCCCAGTGCCACATTCTGTAGGCCAACTCTTTTTGCAAACACTTGGTATATAAAGTCTCCCTCGTCATCACAGCATCTCTGAGTGAGATGATATTGCCCTTATGAGGAGACTGAGAGTCTTAACCAATTTCACCAAGGTCACATAGTAAGTAAACAGTAGAACCAAGATCTCCCCAGGCAATCTGAGGTCACAATAGGTAACCTGTGGGCTAAAACCACAGAAGACCCACGACTAGTTATAAAATGCCTTGTCCCCAGAGATCAGAGGGTGATCCAGGTCATCCCATCAGACCAGTACCCTACAGGGCTTTAAGTTACCAAGTTTTCAGTTCTTTTGAAGGAGGAAACAGCAAAGGTGTAGACCTGGGAATAATATCCCACCCTGGAGGGCACCTCTTCCCCTCCTCAGTAAGCTACAAAGGCAAGAGTCATTGAGAACTCACAGATCTCCCCCAGGTCAGGGTTGTGGAAAATGTCTGCAGCTTGCTGATGGACACAGCCACCAGGAGCTCAGGCACAGAGCTCACAGGCCTCACAGGTATGGACTTTATCTTAGTCCATTCAGCTTGCTATAACAAAATACCACCAACTGAGAGGCTTATAAGTAAGAGAAATCTCTTTCCCACAGTTCTGGAGCCTGTAAGTGGGAGCTCAAGGCATACCTAAATACAGCGTCTGGTGAGGGTCTGTTTCCTGGTTCATAGGTGATGCCCTCTCACTATACCTTCACGTGGTGAAAGGGGCAAGGCAACTCTCTGAGGCCTCTTTGAGAAGGGCATTAATCCCATTCATATGGCTCCACTCTCATGACCTGATCACTTCCTGAAGTACCTCTCCTCATGCCATCAGCTTAGGGCTTAGATTTCAATGTAGGAGTCAAAGTGGGAGGAATACAACCATTCAGACCATAGCAGACATTAAATCCCCAAAATTACTCCCACCCTAGGTCTCCCAGGACTCCAGGCTTCCCAGCCACCCACCACTACCCTTCTCTTCCCTCCGAGTCTTCTCAGCTTCACTCACTCCTTTCCAATGCAGCATCTGCCCTCCTGCTAGATCTGCTTTCCTTCATCTGTAGCATTTCCTCCTTTGTTCTCCACCACCCTTTTCCCTTCTTCCCTCCTTCCCAATACTTCTTTCTCCTCTTCTCTCCTACTTCTCTCCCCACTCCTTCCCTCTCTTCCACTCCAGATCCCTTCCTTCCTTCTTCCTTTCTTCCTTCTTTCCCCAGTCAGCCAGTGCCCTGTACCCGAAGTCAGTATGGACAATTCCAGAAAATGAAGATACCACCTTGCTCAGGAGGAGCTCACAGTTCTAGTAAGAGAGACAGATGGGTAAGACTGCCATGTGACAAATTCCTAAAACCTGGAGGGCCCTGGGATGATTTGAGGAAACACCCTCTCTTTCCTCACTACTCTGAGTCTAAGCAAACTTATTGTCATAGCCTCATCCGTGGATCCTGGTGGTGCCTTTGTGCAAGCTTTGATCCACTTCTGGGAAAACAGGCCCTGTGCCAAGGCACATGCTTTACAGAGGGAAGTATGCATTGGGTTTCAGCTCCCACTTGCTCTCTTGGCTGGGAGGTTTGTGTAGTGCACAAATATGGAAGTTCTGCTCTGGGGTCCATGCTTTTAGCCAGTAATTGGCTTTGCTCTACTGGACCCCACTGGGCCTTTGGGAAGAACCAGAAAGGCTTTGCAAACAGAGAGGCACCTCTACTCAAATGAAGGAAGCTCACAGAGTGTGTTTCCTGGAGCTGCCTTACATCTTCATCTTCCTGGAGGCCTGGGGCCCCCACCTACTTCTCTGCCTGAACTCTTTCTCTCTTCTTTCCCCTCACCCTCCAAGGCTGAGGAAGAGAGGGTGTCTCTTACCTCTCATCTTTCTGTGCAGTTGGAATCGACAGGTCCTAAGGCAGAAGCACGAGCCCCTCCTCTGACAGCAAACTAGTTTTAGATAAATGAGTATTGGTTTTGCTCTGTTTGCTTTTCATTGGTAGCTATTGTTTGATTTTTTTCCTGCAAAATTGGTTAAGCAATGATACTATGGGTTTAATTCTGCAGGGCATTGACTGGGCAGCTCCCAGAGTCTTTGGTGGGTTTTCTGTTTTGTTTGGCTTTTCACCCCACCTGCATCTTAACTGCCTCCTCTATTTTTGTGGGACAAGGAGGGAGAGAAGAGGGCACTAACACATGTGCATGGAGCATCTATCAATACCAGGCACTGTGGGCGATCTGTGCCAATTGTCCCATTCTGTGTTCAAAAAACAGAACAAGCCAGTGTGGCAAGCCTTGTTCACCCTATTTTGCAGATGAATAAATTGGTACTCAGAGATTTAGAAACCTGCCCAAGGTTGCACAGCAAAAACCCAGCAGGGCCTGGTGGGGAACTATGGCTTCCCCTGCTAGGCACATGTATTTCATGACAGGCCCTCAGCCAGTCCTGTCCAGAGCCCAAGCTGCCCCTCTTTGAATGGAGAGAATGAGGGCCCTAGGCCAGCAGTAAGGTGTGGTTTGCTTTGCCAGCTAGAGGAGTTTGGGATCATTAGAGAAAGGTCAAAAGCAAAAGGGCAAGGAGAAGAGACATGGTGGAGTGGAGGAACTAGCAGAGATGAGACCAATAGAGAGAGCTCTGGGAGGGATAATGACTTGACCACCATGCAAGAGTGCTTGCAGCTGCCACCAGTGGCAGAGGAAAGAAAGAGAAGGGGAGGAGCAATAGCAGGTTCACTTCATCATCTTGGAACCACAGCTTCTATGCCCTGGGTAGCAGGTGCCCAGGGTCAGGAGTCCTGAGCTTCCAGGCAGCAATCGGGGAGGGGATCCATTTTCCGCCTTTCCTTCCTGGATAACATCACCCAATTGCCAGGCATTGCAGAGGCCCATCTGCAGGTAAAACTCGAACTCATAGCTTGAAGGGTCCCTGTAGGTATGGGGTCACATGGAACTTGGCACCAAGCATGCCCGTAGCCTCTGTGTGTTTCGGTGCTGGGTCTCTGTGCATTAGCAAAGTCACCTGGGATGTCACTGGGCCTTAAGCCTGGCTCAGACACACCCCAATGCTACAAGGGGTGGAAGAGGGAGCCAGGAAGAGGGGCTGCTGTGGGCAGTGGCAGCTTCGGGAGGTGAAGTGGGGAGGTGGAAAGGTGTCAGGGCTGAGCTCCTCCCCTTTCCACACCTGTCAGCTGTATAACCTTGGGTGAGTCACTTTACTTCTCTGAGCCTTAAAAATAACAACAACAACAACAAAAACTTTAACATTTTAGTGCTACAGTCTTCCAAATATTGTTTGAAGCATTTTCCTTTAATCCTCAAGGCAACCCTAGATGAACCCATGATTCACACATTCTACAGCACACATACCACGGCAGGCTATTTGTATCATTGAAAGCTCTAAAAAGTTCACCATCACTGAATTAGGGTAATTGTGAAGATCAGTCAAGGTAAAGACGATAAAGCAAAATATAAAGTGTGTGTGTGTGTGCACGTGTGTGTGTGTGTGTGTACAAGCGTGCACATGTATGTAAGATGTTACAGAGCTGGGTGTGGCTGGAGCCCAGCAGGGCACAGTAGCTTCCTGGGCCCTGGCCTCCTCGCAGGGATTCTGACAGCCCCAGAATTTCTAGGGAGGTGTCCCAGTCTGGCCCTGGCCTTACCACCTTCAGTCTACCATTCACTGGATCCTCAGACACCTGTGGGCAGGTCAAGAGTAAGGCATAGTTCCAGGTGCTGCAACCAGGAGCCTCCAAGCTGCCTCCAAGCTAGGAAGCAGACCATGGTGTAATAAATACAGCAAGAGCCCTGTGCAGATGAGAAAGGGCTTAGGGAAAAATAAAGCAACTCTAGGGGCTCAGTGGGACAGCCCCTAGGGAAGACAGCGGGCCTGGGAGGTTTGATGGATAAAAGGTGACTCCATGCCTATAGGATGATCTTCCTAAGACACTCACTTAAACCTCTCTACCTCACCTTCCCTCCTCTAATACCCTTCACCTTGAGCTCAGAGTAAAGATGAGCCTCCAGGCCACCCTTTCCACGGCCTTGCTGGCCCTCCTGGCTGACAGATCTTCTGCCCTTCTGTCCTCTCTCCCTTCCTCCTCTGGGCCTGCCTGCTCTACCTGGCCACCCCTGCCCACCAGAGCAGGACCCCACCCCCCACCCCCACAGCCACCTCCCTGGAGGAGCCTTTCTGGGCCACCTGGGCCCCATACCAGGAGAGAGTCCAGCGCCTTGATTTCACAGCACTGCTGATCACTGCCAGACCACAATCACAGGGAACAGCGATTATCTGCTCTGTGGTGAGTCCCTGGGGCTGGAGAGGAAACGATTCCCCAGTGTATCCCAGGACCTAGCACCATGCCTACAGAACACAGCGGATAGTTAGGCAGCACCCATGGAGTCGCTGACAGAGGACGTGGTCCCCAGTTAAGGCTGCCTTCTCCCTGCCCTACCCCAGGAGGCCTGAGGAGAGAAGGCACCAGCTGTGCCTTCTAGGCCATTCTGAGGGGGCTGGGAGCCAACTGTCAGGCGACATGAAGAGGTGGCCAGCCAGCAGAGCTCGTAAATGGCCTGGTTACATTTATAGCCTAGTTCTTATTAGGCACCAGGAGAGGAGAGATGATTCACACTTCTCCTCCCACCCACAGCCCGGGGAGCTGGAGGCCACCAGCAGGCCTGGCCTTAAATCTCAAAAAACTTAGAAGTCACAAGTGCTCAGGGCCAGCCCCACATCACCAGGGACAACCAAGAGGCATGCAATCTTCTTAGGCAGAGTCCCCCATAGCCCCAGCAGGGCCCAGGCAGGGGGCAAGAGTTCGAGAGGGAAAAAACAGGAGGGTGACCCCGTTGCAAGTTCTCTCCATTCAGATCTGCAGTGAGGGCTGTGTGGCCTTAGGAAGGTAAGATGACCTCTCAGGGCCTGTGGGTGGCAAGCTTCCCCCAGTGAACAGAATCTAGAGGTTTGTAGGAACCTTCCCGAATGATATGATTATCCCTTTCCCCTCCAATCCTTCTATTTTAGAGAAAGGGAAAGGAAGACTTGGAGGTGGCCCTGGCTACAGACTGCCAGCAGCCCTTGCTCTGAGAGAGCCACAATGCAGTGGGCTCATGGAGTGGGCAAGGCCTCTAAAGGGAGGCCAGGGGTGGCATTTAGAGCCTCACTCATGACATCCTCCCCCATGCCTGGTCCCGGAGCCACAGTCCCCACCCTGAGCCCTCAGCAGGTATCCTGCCCCTCCCTGCACTGGACTCTGTGCCCACTCCACAGGGGGCCAGCTGGGGCCTACACCACTGCACACCTCCAGCTGCTTTAGCTTGCTTGCTTTTTTAGTATGTGTAATTGTTTCGGTGAGATTTATTGGAGTTTTTAAACCTTTTTATTGTGAAATATAACACAAATATCAAAAATTGATTAACCCATAAATGGAGAGTGTAATGAGTTATATAAAGTGAACACCCAGGGAACAGCCCTCAGGTCCAGGAAAGAGGGACATTGCCAGCAGCATTTACATGTTCGTCCTCCCTTCCCTCTCAAGGAAGCCACATCCCACCTGCAGGCCTCCCTTCTGTCCTGTGCTGAGTCCAGACACCTGTGAGTTCCAGAGCCCTAAGAGCACCAGACAAGAAGCAAGAGGCACAGGTTTCACACCTGCCTGGGCCCTCCCTTTCCTCACCTGCAAAATGAAGGGTAGGTTCCCTCCAGCTCCAAATCCTAACTCAGCAGGAAGAAACTGCTGCTGGGAGATGTGTGTGCAAGGCTGAAAGTGGGATCAGGGGACACTTGGACATTTTTCCTTCCTTCTCCTTCTGGGGGGCAGGTGGTGCCCCTTCCAACCTCCAGGCACTGTGGCTGGACTGCGAAGGGCCTCTGCCTCCCTGTCTTGCAGGTGAAGTTTTGGGATCCTGCCTGAGACCTGTGAAGAGCCCTGGATCTGCTCACTTTTCTGGGCTGGTCCCCACCCCCAGCAGGGTACTGCTGTCTTGATTACAATCCCCAGAAGCCAAGCAGATTTCTTCCTTCTTGCTGTCACATCACAAGCTTTGATGTGACTGTGGGACCCCATGTGCCTGCACCACTCCTGGACACTGGCAGTGCACACCTGAGGAGAAGAAGAACAGGGAGAGAGTGGGGAGAGGGAGGACAGAGCCAGCATCTCTTGAGCTCCTCTGTGTGTCACATACCTGACATTTGTCAGCTGGTTTCATTGGCTTCCTCCAACATTTGGAAGAAACACTAACACCTGTGTGTGCCAAAGGGAACCCAGAGACACAGACTGATAGTTTGCCCAAAGTCACACGGATAGGAAGAGCAGGGACAAGCTGAGAAAGAGACCTGTATGACTCCAGCACCCTTTCTTTTCACTTCATGTAGAACTCTGGCGCGGAATCCAGGAAAGAAGTAGACCTCTTCGTGAAGTCTTACTCCGGGGCTGGGAGAACTGAGGCGCTGACAATAGGGGATGTGGGTAAATTATCACAGCAAGTCAGTGCTGATGGGAAGTGAAATGAATCAGAAGGAAAAATAGAAACTATGGTGTCTGAGGGGGAAGATGAGGCTGCAGAGAATAGGCCAGGGTTTCCAGCTGGGAAACCAAAGAGACAGCAGAACCAAACTCCAATATGGGGAAGGGCAGGTTTGATTGGGGTGGAGCTCGATTGTGAAGCCTTAAAGCATCTCCTTATTGCTGGAGAAGAGGCTGGAACAGCACGTAAGTTCTGTGAAGTGGTGAGTGGAAAGTCAGCTGGAGGAAGGGAGGGTGAAGGGGTAGAGATCCCCTCTGGACTCCCCACTGAATCCCAGCAGGACTGAATAGAGAAGTACATAGTAGGTAAGTACTTGCATTCATCAGCTTTCCATTACTGTAACAAAATACCTGAAGTAATCAACTTAAAAAGAGGACAGGTTTATTATGGCTCAAAGTTTAGGGGGTTTCAGTCCCTGATCTATTGGCTCCATTGTTCTGGCGGCTGTGGTGAGGCAGCACATCATGATGGGAATACTTGGTGGAGCAAGCCGCTCACCTTGTAGCAGCTTGGAAGCAAAAGAAAGAAAAGGAGATAAGAACAGAGTCCAGTCCCATAATCCCTTTGGAAGGCACTTCCCAATGATCTAAAACCTCCCACCAGGCCCCATTTATGACACATCCAGATGTCCCCCCAAAGCCACATGTACTCATAGGTGGGGCTTTGGGGAGGTGGCTGGATTCTGTGTGTGATACTGGATTAGTCCATTGATGGGTTTATAGCTGAGTGTGATGATGGGAGATAAAGCCTGGTGGGAAGAAGTGGGTCACTGTAGGCATGGAGATGGATATATATATATCCCTCCTCCTACCTTGAGCATTGCTGCTTCCTGCCATGAACTTCCCTCTGCCATGCCTCTCTGCTATATTGCCCAGCCTTGGAGGCAGCCAACTCTGGACTGAAACCTCTACAAACTGTGAGCTAAAATAAACCTTTTCTCCTTTAACTTGTAGGTGTTGCGTATTTTGTCCCAGCAATGAGAAAGTAATGAAGACATCCTCATTTCCACCTAACATTTCCAGCACCTTCGAATAAAGCCAAGCTAAACCCCAAGCTTTTAACACATGAGCCTTTGGTGTACATTCCAGGTCCAAACTATGGCAGCATCCCACAACCAAGTCCCATCTCCCAGGGACCCTTACAACATTCCTGGCTCTCCTCTCCCAGCCTCCTCCTTCTCCCCTTTCTGCCCTCCTACCTTCAGTCCTCATTTTTTCCTCCATCTCCCTCCACACCCCAGAAGGCAACATGATTCTCTGAGCTCAGAAGGGATGGCTATTAACTCTAAACTCCTCTGTTCAGACCAGCAACTCCAGCCTGGCAGAACTGGGCTGAGAGAGGCCCTGAACCCTGGCTGAAGATACCCAGCAAGGTGTGGCACCAAGATGGGGCCAGAGCTCCAAGTCATTCACTGCCCGGGGCTGTGGGCTGAGTGAGCATGTGCTGGAAGAGAGGGACCAGCAGGAGGCTACATCTTCAGTCTCTGGAAACCACTGAAACATGCCAGCCTCCCGCTGCACTGGCTCCCGCTGCCCAGCCTAAGTTAAGGCCACAGCTTCTCAGCAGCAAACCCTGATTGCTCATGGTGCCTTTCCTGCTGAATGATTCTAGTTGAATAATTTTGCATGATCTCAAGCACAGCATGAAGAGAGAGCTGAGCTAAGGATAGTCAGGGGCTTATACCAAGGAGAAGGGATAGAATTGGAATCTAAAGAACTCCCAAGTCTAAAGACTTGGGGCAGAAACTAAAATTTCCTACACCAGCTGCCTGCACTGCTGGTCACCACTCATTACAGCAGCCCTTCCCTCCATGCATTATTTCGAATGGGTCTCCTGGTGGAAAGGGGGCTATGGAGAGGCTCCCAGTCTTGCAGGCTAATACGTAGGTCCCTGTGTGGGTGGATACTTGCCAGGATGGCACGCGCATTTTCTCACCTAACAATCACAACCTGCCCTCCTGCCCCCAAGCCGGCAGTCAGCTGGTATCTTCACCCACAATGCATGAGAAATAGGCACAGCCTTGCCTGAGACCCCACCCAGTAAAGGCTCCGTGGACAAAGTCAAACCCAGACCGTAGACCTCCAACAAAAGTGCTCACACTTCCAGAGGACCACATAAGCACTGCACCTGGACCTGGGGTGGAGCACTGATACAAATCGGAAGAAAGCCTTGGGGAAGGCGCAGGGCCCAAAGGAGGAATCCAAGGGGTTTCCCTGGAGAGGAAGGATCCAGGAAGGCCAGCTAAAAGGTGTGGAAAAAATCCTAGAATCATGAGTTAAAGCTGCTAGGATCCTTAGAGAGCTTCATTTCAGCCTCTTCATTTCACAGATGGATTTCACAGTAACCCCAGAGAAGTCAAGCAGTTTGGCCTAGGTCACACAGCAGCAGAATTGCTCCCAACCTTCATGGCTCCACCCTGCCCTGGGCCTTGCCTTCCCCTTACCCAGCCCAGCTCCAGCCTCAGCTGAAGGGAGGTTCGGTGAGGCTGGGGACAGAGGCAGGTAGGGGGGCTCCCAGGCAAGGAGGGTGGTCTCCCCTGCTGTCCCACCCCCTGCTCATTACTATTCCTGGCATCATCCCCCTCACTCGCCTTCCCGTGGAAACCCAGTGATGCCGAGAGCTGGAATTTGGACGTTTTCCCAGCATTTGGACTGTTAATTAAAACTAATAAATCTGCCACTTGGAGTTGGGTTGAAGAGGAGGAAGGGAATGGGAGGGGAGGGAAGGGAGATTCGGGCGTGGGATACCCCCACCCGCCCCTTCAAGGATCTTTTCCTTTCAGTCCTGCCTCCTGCATCATTTTCTCTATTGGCCACTCATTCATTTCATGCTTGATTCTCCAGCTGCCAGCAGGCCTGGCCCCTACCTAACCTAGTACTGGTTCATTCTAAGCAGGAGTGGAAGGTTTGCTTCTAAGGCAAATGCTGGCTGGCCATTTCTTGCCACTCTGTAGGACTGAACAAAAAGCCTGGATGGGCCTGGGGTGCAGCTCCATGGTGGAGCACTTGGCATCATGCACAAGACCCTGGGTTCCATCCCCAGTTCTTCAAGGAAGAAAAAAGGTAGCATGAGACTCAGTGGGGCTGACTTTGGTTCCAATGGTCACTTCCTTGCTTTGTGGCCTCTGGGAGCTCACCTCTCTGGGCATTTCCTTCCTAACCCCAAAAAATGCAGATATAATTCCTAAATGGAAAAAGTTCAGGTGAAGACACATGAGAAAATATGAGCAAAATAGCCTGTGACAAACTATTGAGTGATCTCTCTCTCTCTTTCTCTCTCTCCCTCTCCCTCTCTCTCTCTCTCTCTCTCTCTCTCTCTCTCTCTCTCTCTCTCTCTCCTCTAGCTCTAGCTCGTGTGCGCGTGTGTGTGTGTGTGTGTGTGTGTGTGTGTGTGATTTCCTATTCTGGCTTACACTTTTTTCCTTCTCAACCCTGCCCCCATTTGCTCTCAGAGGTTCCTGTAAACATTGTGTGTTGTAAAATAGTAAGAATAGCAATATGCCACCTTGCATGGGTAAAGCAGATTTTAATTTTCAAAACTCTCTTTCCAGACAGTGGGGTGCCATTTGTGCACCCTTATCGCCATGCTCAAAGCCATACACTGTCTGGGAAATAAGAGTGTGT
Source organism: Heterocephalus glaber (assembly GCF_000247695.1). The sequence goes on from NW_004624875.1 coordinate 2,628,675, forward strand.
TGTCCACCTTTATTTTCTTAGAACCCATTGTGGCACTAGATGCACAGGAAGTGCATAATTGATTTGCCTAGTGTAGATTAATGAAATGTTTCTATGCCTGGAGGGGACATTTGTCCCACTTGTCTGCCAATACTCCATCCCCTCATCTGCTAACAGCTCCCCCTTCCCTTAGGGAGCCACATTTCTCCTCTGCACCCCTGTTCCTCCCCCTCCCACTGCATAGGTGACAAGCATGTGGGAATGTGACAAGCTGGTCCAATCAGAAGTTCGCCTGGGACTGTCTCCCTCTTGACTGATGGGAAATTTCTTTTCTGTTTAGTCACTAGGCCAGAAGGTAAGAAGAGCTGCCTGTGGGCATAGCTCCAGCCTCTGTCACTGCCAAAGATGAAGTCATGAGCACCAAAGGGCAGAGATGAGAGATGAAGAGTGGCCACTAACTCTGGCTTTCTTATGACTGAGTTTAAAGAAATCCCCCCATTTCACCACCTTATCAAGCTGGGGCACTGCTTTTCATAGCACTGAGTCACACAACATCCTTCATCTCATTCAGTCTTCTCAGTAACATCTCAAACTAGGCCAGCAGGGACTGTTAATCCAATTTACAGATGAGAAAGTCAAGTCTTGAGAAAGCAGATGTATTTGCCGAGGCGACCCAGCGGGTAAAGGTGTACTGAACTGGAGAGTGGCAGATTCAATGCTCACATTATCTCACACATGCCCTCAGTCTCCTGGAGACAGCACCACCATTGATCCACCTTATATAGATGGGGAAACTGAGGCTAGGGTCATTGAGTAATTTACCCTAGGTCACCAGCTAGCTGTGGAGTCAACCTTGCTCCATCTGCCTGGAGTCAATGCCACCAGCCACCCTGCTGCCCTGCCTGCATGGCCAGGCCCCTTTATCCTCCAAGGATACCTTCCTAGAAAATGGACTCTCTAGGCAGTGGAGGACTGAGAGCACAGAGATAAACTGGTACCTACTGTATGCATGGCTTTGTACATGGGCCATAGAGATGCAGTAATGGCCACACCATGGAGCCTACCCTCAAGGTATTCCAGGCTAGAAGGGAAGATAAGACTTGGGTGTAAATGTTCATGCCACAAAGGATAAGGTTCCTGATGGAGGCTCAGGTAAAGTATTCTGGGTACCAAGAAGAGGGAGACATGCCTCCCATAGGGGAGGGGCAAGAGCCAAGAAAGAATCATGAGGCAAGTAGCATGTAAATGTGACTTTTAGTATAGGTTGGATTTGAACCTGCAGACTTGGAATGGCCATGACATGGTGGTTATCAGAAGCAGGGAGCAGTGCATAAGCAAATCCCTCACAGTAAGAAATCCAATGACATGGTTAAGTAAGAGGAAGTGGACTCATTTTTCTCCAGGTTGGTGCATGTAAGTGGGCAAAGACCTAAGACAGAGAAGTAGATTAGAGGCAGTGAGTTGAGGGCCTTGAAGGTCAAGATGAAAATTCTGAAGGAAAAAAAAAGAAAAAGATGAAAATTCTGGCCTTTATGTGGCAAGAAATAGGGAGCCACTGACGATTTTTGAGCAGGACAATGATAGACTGGAACAATAGTCAGCACCCACACCTAAGCCAGATTAGAGGAGAGGCCAATAGGTGGAGGTTATCAGGAAAGTCAATAGAAGCTGAAGAGGCCAGAGCAGAGCAGGGGGAAAGGGTGGCAAGATGAATTGAATGGAACCAAGGAGATAGAATCACCAAGGAAGAGCTTGGTGTGATGGAAAGAGCTCCTACTTGGGGGTCCGGCTGGCCATGGACTTGGCCTGCCTAGGTCTAAGGGCTAACATGACAGCCACTGGGCCGTGATCAGGACCACATGGTTTGAGCTACAGGTGCACTTGACTCTATGATGTTGCCCCAGGAACTCAGTTCAGCCTGCAGCCAGCAAGCGTTCAGTGAGTGCAGAAAGGAGGATGAACAGGTGAATGAAAGAGTGCATGAATGAGCTGTAAAGTGGACAGCTCAGGAAATGAATGAGCAATGGATGAATTGTTACAAGAAGCAGGAGAGAGAGGAAGGACCCTGGAAGCCTCCTGGGCCTCCTGACCTCCCCCAAGCTCCATCCTAGCCTGACAAGCCTTGAGCTGATTGCAATCTCCACAGCCACAAAGCTTTGGTGGGAGGAACAAGGAGGAGGGGAGAGAGAGGAGGGAGGAGGAGCAGGGCTCAAGCAGGATGAACTGTATGCATTGCTCCTGTGTCCTGGCCTTTCCAACAAACAGAAGTACTGAAAAGTCAGTTCTCTCACTGGGATTTGGGGCTACATTGTATTTGGTTCCCCACCAGCCCTGCTGATTTTGGACAGATATGGGGGCCACTACTGGGCCTACGACCTCAGCCTAGCAGGAACTACAGAGGACCCAGCCCTTTGCTCAGTGCGGGCCTGGCCCAGGAGGTTACCATTCATGAGGCCTTGGGTTCAAGCCTCACCACCAAGAGGAAAAAATAGAAATGATATTATTAGCTATTGACATTGTATACATATTCTTTAATCTGTCTCTGAAATGCCCCATTGAAGTCTCTGTCCACTTTGCAGGTGAAAAAACTCAGACTCAGAGAAAGTGACTCTCCCAAGTCCACACAGCAGGCAGTAGAAGCTGGTGAAGTATGAGGAGGTGTCTATCATCTCCTCTGCCCTTTTCACGCTTATACAGAACGGGGCTTGGAGGAGAGAACCATGCAAATTAACACCATAATAGAACCCAGTAGGGGACGAAACCACGATAATAATGAGGGCTAGTATTACTGAGGTTTTCTTCTCTGCCAGGCCCTGCTATGTACACTCTGGAGATGAGTCACTCATTTAACTCATTCATTGTAAGAACACATTCTCTCCCATTTACAATGAGCCCCTGGAAGATCAAGGACAACCCAGAGTCAAGACTAACTTGAACACAGGCAGTTCAGCTCTACAGCCAGCACCCCAAACCTGCTCTGAGGAGCCACCTCAACACTGCCCCAAGCTTTCTGGTTTGCTCCATGGGGACACTGACCATGCTTGACTTACAGCACCTTGAGGAAAAGCCAACAGAGAACATGGCAGGACACCTCATAACCGCCTGATGCTATCTGCTGGGTCCCTGGCACCCTAGGAGTCATTTTGTGTTCAAAAGGCAGGAGAACACTTCATGTGGGTGCATGGAAGGCTGTGCCAGGTTAATGGGATGAGGGAGGCAGTGACAGGGCAGGCAGCTGGGCAGGCAGGTGAGCAGAACCATCACCCTTTGAGGTTAGAGCCTGTAGAGGCACAGAAGTCCCTTGTGTGCAGACAAGGGCTCTGCGAGCCTGGACTCCTGGCCCCTGATGATTAATTTGGACAAATCACTGCCTGTCTCTGGTCCCAGTGGGAGGTGGAGATGATGCGGAGAGGGTGGAGGTGCTCTGTGAGGGCACTGGCCACCCCACTGCACTATTGCAATTTTTCTAAGAGAGGATCCACAGCACAGTGAAACACAGGAAACAGATTCAGGGTGGGAGTGTGGTGCGGCAGCCAGCACTCCATCGGCTTTGCTGCTAGACAGACACCCAGAAATCTAAGCGAACGCCAAGGCCCTCACCTTCACCCCACCCAGCCTGGTCTTGCCCCAGGTTCCCACAGAGACAGTGAAGATGAAGCCCGGGAGAGATGCCAGAGAGAGTCCCTGACCTATGTGGCCTCCGTTTCCTTACCTGCAGAATGGCAGAGGGGCCTGGGGCAGAATGGTGGTCCAGGTCCCTCCCAGCTGCTCCAAGTTGGGGTGATGCTGTTTTCCCACCAGGTTGTCTGTTTCTTTGGGGAGAGAAGTCGGTGAAGATAGGAGCAGCGCTTGTCTTCCTGTGGTAGAGCAGCCTCCAGAGGGACAGGAGCCATGACGTGGCTATGAAGTATAGGATAGAGGAGGGGCTTTAATGTCTTCATGCAAACTCTAAGCCATCTTCGGCAGGAAGGCCATCCTCTTCAGGAAGCCCTCAGGATCCTTCTGGGTCTGGCCACCTTAGTGTGTGCTCCTCCTTCCTCCCCATCTCAGCCCATGCCTCTCTGGGTGCCTGTCTTGCACAAGCATCTGAGTGCCAGTGCACAAGCACACACACACATACATACACACGCTCAGGTGCCCAGGCCCATATCTTCCACATGTTCCCACATGTTGACCACATGTTCCCAACAGGCTGACCCATGAGAGAAATTGCAGAGTTAGAACTTTGTCTTCTTGCGCAATTTCCTACCTCTGAGTTTGCAAGTTCTTTGGCAGCCTGTGGACTTCCAGGCTGGGGTGAAGGGCAGCTCTTTGCAAGGGAAAAATAATTGAAGAGAACCCTGGAAATAAATACAGAGCCTGCTTTCTTCTTCAGCCCCACATTCTGATCAGGCTCAAAGGAAGATCTTGTGACCACAGGGTCTCTCTGAGGCCACTTCCTTTGTGCCAGTTTGCCAGTGTGTGACAACAATGAAGATTTTGGCAAAACTGGCTTACAAAAATTGTGGTGTGTGTTACATCTTAACATTTAACAATTTAATGCTTTAACACAAAAATTACAATGTAATATAATTGCTCTATTAACAAGATAATTGCAGGTTTATTTTTAATTAATTCATAATATGCTACAGATGGTATGGGCTGCTAACAGGACCAAGTTTAACACTGTCCGATGAACAGTTCTTCTGAGCCCAACAGATAAGCTCTGAGACAGGAGAAATGACAGCATCTGGAAAGAATGTCCCTTCATGGCTCCTTTCCTCCCTGGCCAGATCTGCTCCTGAACACACTTGCTCCCCTGAGATACCCAAAAACACCGAGCAGGAAGGAAATTTCTAGATTAACAGTACAGATCCTCCACTGACCAGGAGGGGAGACTGAGGGCCCACACAGCAGGGACAACACCAGAGCTGGAGTCAGGAGAGTTGATTTTCAAACACAGCTCTTCTACTAATGACTCACGGGGCCTCAGAAGTTAGCCCGCCCCTCTGAGCCTCAGTTTCCTTGGTTAAGAAATGGATACAAAACAGCCTACTTCCTGGAACTGCAGGGAGGGATGGAACAATGAATGACAATGACATGATTTCCTCCCAGTGTAGAGGAGGATGGTGTCCGTGAGTGTCAGCTTCACACCTAGGGCTTGTGCACCCCTACACTCCTCAGCGGCTTGTTCCTGGCTGGGAAGAGGACACTTGATTCATGGCTCAAGTTATGCCCCTCCATCAAGGCAGTGGGGGAAAACTTGAGGTCAGGGAGGAGCTGAGCAGCTGAGCAGATAAGGCTTGGACATCCAACCCACTGCTGTCACACACAGCAAAAGCCATCTGTGCCCAGAGGCCTCTGACTATGTAGGAGAAAACCAGAGTCAGTCAAACTGGCTGCAGCCCTGGGGATTAAGAGACCTGGTAGAGGAGTGGATTAGGGCCTGGGCAGAAGGTGCCCCCAGCAAGTCTGACTCTGGACCCTGGGGGCCCAGATGCCTGCTAAGAAACAACCCACCCCCAGTTCTCCACCTCAAAATCCAAGAAACTGGGCCCCAGGATTCCAAGAGTTTTTAAGAACTCCAGCCCTTAGGTAGGGCAGGGGAAGAGACAGGGGGTGAAGCCAAAGGTGGCAGGAACATGTAGGGGAAGGGAGGTGGAGAGACAAAGCCAAACCCCCTCGTCACCACCTATCCAGGAACCAACATCACCAGGAACCTACACTTGGTAGAGTCAAAACTACTTCCTCTCTCGCCTCATTTAACATGGTAGGAGACTTTCCCAGAGCTGCCACTCTCACCTTCTAGCTGCTTCTCACCTCCTTGGCCACACCCTTTCCTGGTTTCCCTCCTCCTTGGGACCACTTCTCCTTTCCAGACTTCTCCTCTGCTCCTTGGCGCCCTCCTGGCCCAGAGTCTGGCCTACTCCCATAGCTCCCTATCCCCTCAGTCTCATCAGCTTCTGACTTGGCTCCCTGCTCGGATCACCCCCTTGGCCATCCCTGCAGATTGTTTACCCAGCTGCCCATTTAGTATGAGAGACATCTCAAAGGGAAAGTTTAAAAGAACCTTGACTCCCATACAAATCCTCTCCCCTTTGCCCTGTAAGTCTCCATCTGAGAAAGGAGCCTCTCCCTTCACTGTGGCTCAGATTCCCAATGCCACCCTGGAGTCCTCTCCCATCTCAACAGACAGTGAGTCCTCTGGCTCTGCCTCCTAAACACACCCAGCACTGATTCTTTCTCACCAGACTGCACAGCACACCCACCCCGCCTCTCACCTGCACTGTCACACCTGTCTCCCTCTCCTACCTTCCCACTGCCACTCTGCTGACTCACAGAGTGGCAGAGAAGACTCCAGAGTGCAAATCAGATCGTACCAGGGACCCCTTATGCTCTCCAACAGCTTCCTATTGCAGCCACAATAAAACTAAATAAGGTACCATCGTGTTGCAGATGAGCTTCCCTGGAAAGACTCTGAGGTGGCCTGCAGTGTGTAGGAGGTTTTTTGGGACCCTCAGGCCCTGAGTGTGGGAAAGGAGGGGAATCATAGAGCTTCCACTCAGCTGCACAGAGGCCTCAGCTGACCCCACGGGTGCTCTGGGGCAGGGCCACCCTTCAGAATGCTCCCAGACAAGGCCCCTGCACCATCTGCCATGGGCACATGGCTGCCTTTCTCCAGGAATAGGGTGTGACCCCAACAGCACTCCGTACATGTGACCCAGAAATCCTCAAGATCCAGCCCCTCTCTCCCAAGACATCTCTTCCTATCTCTCTCCCCCATGTCACTATGCTCTGGCCACACTGACCTTCATTTAACCCCTAAAACATGCCAGGCTCAAGAACTTCTCTCTTGCTACTTCCTCTTGCTTCAGTTTCTCCATCTATAAAATGGGGAAGATAGGTAACCATGCCTGTCTCACAGGGCAGAGGAGAGGCCTAGAGGAATCCATGTAGAGAAGAATGCCCTTGTCTGACCCTTGAAAGTGTTGCAGAAAATGAGGAGGAGGAGGAGGGAGAAAACTCTCTTCCCTCACATTATTTCACAGCTGCCCCTTCTCATCATTCAGGTGTCATCTTCAAAGCAGCCTCCTCTCAGAAACTCTCCCTGGGCACCCTGTCAGGCAGCACAGCCTCCTGAGCACTGTCCACCTTGCCAATTTATGTATTGTTTGTTTATAGTGGAAACTGAACCCAAGGCCTCACGCAAATGAGTGGTAGGCAAATGCTCTACCGCTGAGCTACATCTCCAGCCTTTGTTATTTTTAAATTTTGAAATAAGGTTTTGCTCACTTGCTCAAGCTGGTCTCAAATTCATGCTTCTTCATCTCAGTCTCCTGAGTATCTAGATTCTAGCTAGAATCCCAGATGAGAACCACTAGCCCGGCCACCAGTTTATTTTCTTCCTAACACCAACAGAACCTAACTTATTACCTTAACATTATTAACATTACCATACTTGTTTGTTTATATCAGTGGATCTCTGTCAGAGATTATTTTTGCCCCCATCTCAGAAATATTTGTCAGTATCTGGAGACTCTTTTGGTTGCTACAACAGGACAAGGGAGCTGTTACTGGTATCTAATGGGCAGAGGTCAGGGGTACTGCTAAATGTCCTACAATACACAGTGCAGTCCTACAACAGACTTGTCTGGCACCGAATGTCAATAGTACCGAGACTGAGAAGCCCTGGTTGGACTGTTTACTGTCTCTTCCATGAGCCTTGTCTTATTCTCCTTCTTATCCACAATATTGACCTTGTAGCTTAGTCAATAGATGTTGCCTGGCAATGCCTGTGATAAGTGTCTATAGGTAGTAGGTGATCTAAAAATGTTTGCTGAGGGAGTCTGTGATATCTTCTGTGACTTAATAGCTGTGTGAATGTGGTGAGTCGTTGAACCTCCCTGCGCTTCAATTTGCAATTTGCTCATTTGTGAAATAGCATAAACATCCACACAACCAATACTTACCAAGATCTCACTGAGTTCCTATCCACTCTTAGAACCTGTAGACCTGTGATTTGGGACCCATTCACATGTCACTCCCCTGTGAAGCCTTCCCTGACCTTTGTCCTCTCAGCCCCCAATCATCTCTAGGCAGAGTACATCTCTCCTCCTCCCAGTTTCTAAGGCCTCTTGTGTCCCTACATGGCTTGAATTGTTTCATAAGCTCTTGGCCCTACCAGATTTCCTCTCCCTTTGATAACAAATAGTTTATAATGGCTCTTTTACAATCTTCGGATGAAATTCATACATAGTGTAACCTGTCTAGACACAGCGTTTGAAAATAGATCAACATAATGCCTTAACTGTAATATAAAAGAAAGGTAAAATGAAGATAACTTATAATAAAACATGCATTTCAGTATGTACATGCTCAGGCTTGCACAAAGAGCCCGAATGAAGCAGGGAAAAGCTTGTCCCCACCCACTGGGTCATCATAAGGGCTCAACCTCAAATACATCCTAACACTTGGGTATGGGACTCAACTGCCACAAACAGTATTGCCATCAGAAATGAGATTTCTCCAAAAATGATGAATAATTCTTGGTGATGTTTCCAACGGAATGAAATACAATCTTCCCTCAATTTTCACAGTAGTTGTATTCCTGGAAATTCAGTGTGTATTAAATCCATGACACAAATACTTTATGTTTGTATACAAAACAGAGTTAGGTTACAGGGTCAAGTCATTATCAACAGGCTTTTCACCTACTTGAATGGGGATTTGCAAGTCATGCGGGATGAAAGGTGGTTCTTCACTGTGCAGGGCCGTTCCATGTATTGCAGAACATTTAGCACTCTGTCCCCCACCATGAGAGCAGCATCCCGTCTAGTAATTGTGAGCATCAAAAATTTCCCCTACTTGTTCCTGAAACTGTTCCTGAGGGATGACTCTGCCCTGTGGAGAATTTCTGTGTTGGTTTGTTTTTCTCTTTGACCCATATCTGAGCCACCACAAGACAGATGGACTTGTCCCGTTCATCTCCATGCTCCCAGAACCTACCAGGAGCTGAGTACTCCATGAATCCTCAGGGAATTGTGATGGGCTGAAGTATGTGCCCTCACAGCCCAGCCTTGCCCCCTTAGCTGGCCTCAGAGGCCACCTGCAGGGGACATGCCCCCAGTTCCCTACGCCTGGGCCTATTGGTGATATCTGGCTCCTGGGCTATGCTAGCCCATGTGCAGGAAGACCAAAGTCCCTGGGAGTGGACAACCCCAGACAGCACTTGGGTGATGTGGGTTGGAGCTTGTATGGGACAAATTTTCATTGCTACGCCAAAATTACCTGACATACACCACTTAAAAGAGAAAGGGTTTATTTTGGCTCATAGTGTCAGAGGTTTCTGTCCATGGTCAGCAAGCTCCAAAGCAAATATACCATGGTGGAAGGGCATAGAGGAGGAAAGTTGCTTGACTCCTGACATTTGGGAAACAGTGATCCAGGGGAAAGCCAGAGAGGAAGGGGCCAGGGACCAGATATAGTACCCAAGGTCTACCCAGACACAACCAGAAGTGTGCTTTACTAATCTCTTAGGCATCTCTCAAGCCAATCAAGTTGACAACCACAAGTCACCAAGTTACAGAGCTGCTGGATGAATTCTCTCACATCCCTGCCTATCCCTAGGACCAATCTCAGCAAGTTTCCCATGAAATGGAGGGAGCCCTAGCTGCCCACAGAGGTTCCCCTCACTCACACCCCACCTGGATTCCCTTCTGCCATCTCATTTCTCTGCTCCCTCAGCATGTTCACCCCAAAATTCCTGTGCTTACACAACAAGCCACCTCCAAAATGCCTTGAAACAACAATGATTCCTTCTTTCCCTGATTCTGCAGGTTGGCTGGGTGGTTCTTCTGAGGTTTTGGCACATGTCACTCAGGTGGCAATCTTCACACTGAGCTGGGAGGCAGAAGCTGGACTCTCCACATATTGGGCAGGTGGTACTGGCTATTGGCCAGGAAAGGCTTCATCTTCCCTGTAGCTTACTGTCCTGCATAGCTGGATTGGCTGCCTTTTGTGGCACTCTCAGAATAGTATCCAGAACAGCAAGGTGGCAGTACAGGCCCTCTGATCCCAAGCCCCAGACCTCAAACCCCATCTTCTTAGTGCATTCTATAGGTCAAGGTGATTACAAGGTCAGCCCAGGTCAACAGAGGTAGAGAACCAGACTCCACCTCTGGATGGGAGCTGCACGTAGAATGAGAAGGATTTATGGTCATTAAAAACCTTCTTCTTGGGATTGGCTTTGGGAAGGGGTAAATTCTAATTAAGACATCACCCAAATTGGGCAACAGAATGGGCAGGTGGCCATGTGCCAGCATGCCTGGATGGGAGAGGAGAGATGGCAAGAGCACTTGGAGATGCCCTCGTACTCCCTACTCCATGGTGCCGACTGGGCACCAGGTAGCTCCTGGTCACACCGGAAGGCTGTTGAGACCTTCTCAGCATCTTTAGTTTCACTCCCCAACTTGTAGTTTTCATAAGACTGCATAATTCACCAAAAATACAATTACTTAAGGCAGAACATAAACAGTATTTGCCACTGGCCCGTGAGGTCTATATATTCCTGTCTCCAGGAATAATTAAAACCTCCCCCTTGAAACAGGAAGGCTTGAAATAGCCCTGCAGATGCTTATGTGTCTGTGTGCCTACTGACCTGCGATCATCTTTGATACTGCCATCAAAGAATTCCCCCAGGCCATTTTTAGACCACAGCACAGGGAAGTCTCCTTCACTCATGAACCATGAGGAGATGCCTAGCTGGACAGAGGCAGGACCTGGGCTAGACATGCCTTCTAGCTGTGATGTTTGTCTGAGGGACATGAAGATTTGGGGAGGGGTCTTTTGGGTAAGACAGAGGAAGGGACCATTTGGTCTTGAAGACTTATCCCACATCTGGACCTGGGCTAGGCATCTGTGTTAGTCACCTGTCCACTGTTGGGACACAATACCTGATGTATGCATCTTAGAAGAGGAAAGGTTTATTTTGGCTTACATTTCCACGTTCGGTTGGCTCCAAGCCAGAAGCATTGTGGTGGAAAGGTGTGATGGGGCGAAATTGGTCCATTCATGGTAGTCAGGAAGCAGAGACATCAGGAAGAGCACCAAAGAGAAAGGGGTTGGGGACCAGATATAGTCCCCAAAGTCATGCTCTCATGATCTACTGGGCCCCACCTCTTAAGTCTCTGTCACCTCTCAATAATACTACAAAATATAATCTCATCAATGAAGCTAGAGCCTCATGATCCAATTTTCTCTGGAAACACTCTCAGACACACCCAGAAGTGTACTTGACTATTTTCCTAGGCGTTTCACAGTCCAATCAAATTGATAACCATGAGTAACCATCGCAACATCCATAGCAATTCTTATTCAATCCCTACCCATTTTACAGATCTGGAAGCTGAGCTTGAGAGAGGCAAAGTACTATTTTCAAGAGCACAAAATGGCTATGTGGCCAAACAAGGAGCCAGATCTCTTGTGTCCAAAGCTCCTTCGCGTAAAGGTAAAAACAAACAAGGTGAAGCTTTGGAAGGCAGAGAGAAAGAGGACACTCTCCAGAAAGGAAGAAATAGCTCTGCCTTAAAAAATCTTTGAAGTCCAGTGGCATATCTCTAAAGGCCAGAACAACCAGAGATGGATGTTATCAGGACACAGATATCATTTTGATACAAGAAAGAACTTTCTAATAGGCAAAATTGTCCTACTCTGGGATGAATGAGCCCCATGGTAAGGTAATGAGTTCCCCATTCCTGAAAGTGTGTAAACATGAGCTAAATGTCCACCAGAGGAACTGCCATAGAAAGATTATACCTGATATTGAGGTTCAACATTTTCTAGGATGGGCTGGGGTGCCCTGGATGGGGACCACCTGGTGTACAAAGCAAAGTTGAGGCAGGGGAGACTTAGGGACTGGTGGAGGAGCTTAGGACCCCACTTCTCTCTGCCTAGGCCCTCTCAGAGCCTCCAGATGGTCTCCTTTGCTGGCTTCTCGGCAGAGCTGCTGGCTGGGGGAGGGGAAAGACCAGGAGGTCTCCTTTACCCACATCCAGCTTGCCTGCATGCTGAATGTCGAGGAGTTAACCTGTTGACCCTTAAACAAGGGCTCTGAGCATGGAAGTTGTGTGGAGGGAGCCATCTCCACAGCCCCAATTACTCTGCAGGAAGTTCATCTGGTAGCAAGAGGCAGAAGGAGCAGAAGCCAGAGACAGTGGGGATAGGGAGATCGAGGCCATGGCCTCAGCCAAGGCTGGGAGCAGAAGAGAGTCTCCTCAGAGGCCCACTGGCCCTCCATCCAGCCGGGTCCACAGAGCTGCAGCCAGCTGGGAGTCCCCCAGCCAAGCCAGCAGAGAGGATGCTGGGGCGAGAAAGGGGTTCTGTAGGGCCCTGAGACAGTCCAGGCCCTGAAGTTGTTGGGGAAGTGGGCCACAGAACCCTAAAAGAAGTGAAGCCCCATGCACCCCTCCATTCTAGGAGGGCTACAGATGGGACACTCAGACCACAGGGAGGCTCCTGTCAACCCTGGAGACCCCTTCTACCTCCTGTTCCACCCACCCATGTCACCCTGTATCCCTTCAGTCCAGAAGGGCAGCAGGGATATGATGCCCCCAACTCCACCAGCACTCAATCCCAAAGACCCTTCCCACCCACAGAGCTGAGCTGGGAGTGTTCCCATCTGCAGGGCCATCTCCACATCCTGCTGCCCTCCTCTCTCACAGTCCTCCCCATACAGAAGCACCTGGTGGGGGAGGGGCATTCTTGGCCCGAAACCCATAAACTGGGAGGCAGGGGAGGAACCTGTCTCAGAAGCAGACATTGTCCCTGGGGGAATCACTGACCCATTCTGATGGGGGAGACAGCTGAGGTCCAGAGCCCCATCTGAGGGAGAGAGACAACACTCAGAGATGGAGTCACAAACATTCCTGCAGCTGCCATCAAGAGGGTCCCTGCCCTCTGCCGTGACAACCCTTGTCAGTGCTAAGACTGGCCACGTACACCTGTGCATCATGAGCCCCCTCCCACCTGTGGGTCAGCAGGGGGGATCAATCCTGAGCCCTCTGGAGGCAGGAAGTTGTGAGGGGTCCTACCTCCTCCTCAGAAGGCACAGGAGCTTCAATCTGTACAGCTATGGGAGCCAAGGGAAGAGCAGCTTATTCATTTAATCCTTAAACAAATTTACAAAATTGTCAGTGGATTTGCAGGAAGCTGAGGGAAGCGGCTTCCGGGAGTACTGCTGGCTGCTTCCCACCAGCAGGGATTTGCCTCACTGTAGGAGGAACAGGGCGGGGGGGAGGAGACATAGCACCCCAGAGGCCCTTTCCTGGCTCCTCCTCACAGGGATCCTGCTTCTCTGCACCCCTCCTCCTTCAGTCTCCTCTCTAAAAGCAGAATCTGAAAATTGGTCAAGGAGGGCTTCAGGCACGTTGGCCACTAATTGAAGCCATTAGAAGACACAGAGCAAACATTCCCTGCACACCAGGCTCCAAACATACACCAATTTATTTCATCCATGTGAATAAAGCCAGTGCTATTTTTATCACCACCTGCCCGATGGGGAAACCAAGGCACAGAAAGATTAAGTCACTCACTGCTGCAGGTCACACAGCTCATTCGTGAGCATTCTAACCACTCTGCTAGTCTATATCCTTAGGGTCTCACCCCTCCCTTTTCCTTTTCACTTCTGTCAAAAGGGGAACAAGCTGAGAAGACCTATCCTTCCATCCCCAGGGGAATCCCAGGCCAGCTATTTCTCATGCTGTCCCCAAGAGCAGCCTCCAGTCTCAACCTGCCATTCCCCAGCCTCCACACACCTGTGCCATTTGGTACCAGGTTAAACACCTCCACCTCCAGCCTCATCCATGCTGCTCATCCATCTGAACAAGAATCAGTGCTTGCTTTATGTTGGGAGCCTCCCAAGGATACAGACTTGCAATCTGAGTCTCATGCATAGTCCATCTGGGTCCCTGAGAAGGGCACAGCCACCTGGACCCGGTCCCAGGCCTTCGATCTTTCAACCATTCTTGTTTGCTTTAAAAGGCCTGTGCCAACAGCCTCAGGTTTGCGGGGAAAGCCTCTAGGCAGCAGAGTGATCCAGCCCTGGATGACTGCATCTCCAATCCCCACCGGAGGTTGGGCCAGTTAACCTGCTCAGAGAGGTCACTGATCAAGCGCTGATAAGGAATTAGAAAAGCCCTGACCAGCCAGAGACCCTTTCCAGGCCACGATCCCCTGGTCCTGCTCCAGCGCCTTCATCCAACAGATCCCTCATTAGCATCTTAATGTGAGGAGCATATGCAATGAAGCATCAGAGAAAATCCCCCACATTTAAATTCATTAACAGTCCATGGAAGTCTTCAGTGTGGAGGTGGAATTATCGCTAAACTGCTTTTAACTTACCAGCTGTGCACTAAATGGCTGGCCGGCTGGCCAGGAGACTGGCTTTAGGGTTTGGGAGGAGGGCTGGAGGGGTGCTGCCTCTCTGGGGACTCAGGCCCAGGGATGCTGGCTGGAGGGTCGTGTTTTCTGGATTCTGTTTAACACCCTAATGATGAGTGAAAAATTCAATCAACCAGCTGGCTTGTCCACTTAGGAACAAACAGCCATCCCGACTCATATTGATGTGTCTGTGCGTTCAGGTTAAATTCTGTGACCCTGCTTCTCTCTGCATCTGATAGATGAGGGAGGGAATGTCTCTCCTCTCCCAGCAACAGCCTCCCTCTACCTGGCCAGCCCCTCCACATGCTCTGGTTGCGCCTCCTGAGTCGTTTCCTGGCACCCAATCCTCCCCACCTGGGTTCTGTCCACCCTTTCTGTCCCCTGTCCCAGCACACAGACCACAGTGCTGTGACCTTGCCAAGGGCCGTTTCCTCCATGTGCCCAGAATACAGGCCGGAGGTCAGCATTTGGCTGTGTGTACCCCAGGGTCTAGTCAACCCCTGGCACAACAAAGATTCATGGAATTAATTAATTGACTGATTAAATGTTCCTCTTTGCCTGCATGGTCGATCACAGTGTCTGGCTTACTGTGCTGTCTCAATAAATATTTGCTAAATAAATGTTGAATGACAGATAAATGGTCGCTGCAGGATGGGGCGGGAGTAAGGGGGTAGGATTCAGGAATTCAACACTTTATTCAACAAATATTAATTGAGGAACTAATCATTATCATGGTTAATATTTGTACTGGGCTTACTAGCTGCAAAGCACATGTTAGCTCATTTTATATTTATAATGGCCCTGCAGGAAGGATCCCAATCCTAGCCTTATTGTACAGATGTGGAGACTAAGGCATCTAAGTGACCTACCCAAGGGATTGCAGCTGATGTCTGGTGGAACAGAGATTTGCATCTGGGGGTCTAGCCCAAGGCCAGTGCTTGCCCAAGGAAGTTAGCCATGAGATGCACCTGTGATGTTACATTTTCTAACAACCCTGTTTTAAGCAAGTGAAAATAAATAGATGAGATTTAATAAGATATTTTATTTAATTCAATATATCCAAAATATTACCTTTTCGATATATAATGAACGTTTTAAAGGCACTAATGAGATATTTTATGTTCTTGTTTGCATGCTCAGCTTTGGAAATTCAGTGTATACTACACACTCTCAGCATATGTTCCCACATGGGCTATGTCACCAGTGCCCAGCAGCCACAGGTGTCATGTGCCTGCTGTGTGGAACACTGCTGAGCTGAACTCTGTGTTCTTAACCATGGTGCTCTCCTTCCTCCACCCTGCACATGGCACAGTGCTAGACACGGGGGACACAAAGGCAGACCAGTAACAGTCCCTTCGAGTAAGCCACAGTGTGTTGTGCATACTGGACATAGCAACGTGTTGTGATAAGTGTTAGTGACGTGAGATGGGACAAGATGATGTTGTAGAACCGTGCAAAAGTAGCACCAAATGAACCCTGAGGGTGGCATCTTCAGGTAGCCAGAGACTAAAACCTTCCAGAAATGAGACAGCTCCCTGAAGTTAGAATCAAAGTCAATTAGGTAAAGAGGCAAGAGACAGTACATGCCAAGGTCTGGGAATGGGAAAAAGGACAGCAACTCCTGAGGCTGTGGTAAGTTCACCCAGAGCACTGGAATCAGGAGACTGAATGGGTGGAGGTGTTGGAAACCAAGGCTGGAGAGATGGGCAGGAGGCCAGACACACAAGGTTGCTAATGCCTGAGGGTGAGGGAGACCTAGGGAGGAAAGACTTTAAGTGAAGAAGTGATAGAGCAAGGTGTGCATTTGAGAGGTGAGGCTGTAGCCAAGGCCCTGCTGATGGGGCATAAGGTCATGAGCAAGGCAGCGGTGGGGCGGGAAGAGAGAGAAATCAGGTAAAGACCTGGGGCTTGATGGCTGTGCATGCTGGAGTGAAAGATCTGACCCTGGGTCTCTGATGGGGAGCTGGGTGGACAGCAGGGCCCTCCTCTGGGGAGACAGAAGGGTATGGGTGTGACAAGCTGGTGGAAGGAGGAAAGGACTGAGCTTGGATTCTGAGATGTTGAGTCCCGGGTACAGGAGATGAGAGGCCTGGATTAATGGGCCTTGGGAAAGTGTGGGAGGGAAGGCAGGGCTGGAAGTACACACTGAGCACTTGGGTAGATGTGTGGTCATTGTGAATGGTTGGCAGAGCCTCTGTCCCCTATCCTTCTTGGAGACAAAGCACACACAGGATGTGACGAGTTCTCCTGTGGTTATATGCAGTTAGGTGAAAGAGCTAAAGATCCCTGAGGATTTAGGGCCATGGAAACCATATTAACAAGGAGATATCAAGTCATCTTTGCTTGCTCTTTTAGTCTCTTAACAGCTTAGGGAGTAGAAAATGGAGCCTAGAGAGGGGAGATGACTTGTCCTTAGCCACACAACCTGTTAGTAGTCAAGCAAAGGCAAGAATCTGAGGCTCCAGACTCAACTCCAGTGTCCTATCATCTACCCATCCATCCATCTGTTCAGCAGCTACTTATCAGCACCTACTACATGCAGTGCACTAGCTCTGGGGATAAAAGATCAACTTACAACATGCTATGTGTGAGATTTAAAGAGAAAGGAAGGGTCCCACAGAAGGGTGGGGGAAATGGATGAGCAACACCTGTTGATGGGAGGTAGGGTCCGAGGCAGTGAGGAGGGGGCACTCATGAGCTGTGAATCCAGGCTGCAGGATGCGGGCAGTTATGAGATGAAGTGCAACTTTATGCACAGCTCTGGCCTCACAGACCCCAGAGGCCTCATCTTTTCATGTTACACACAACTGCATCTGGCCCCAGTGCCAGCCAAAGGACCCAGGAGAACACGAGAAGCCCTGTTGAGGTGACCAGGCTTCCCACGCTCTGCTCTGCACATACCTCTCCCTGCAGCTCACCTGCTCCAGGATGAAGGCAGCAGGAACAATATCCAGCAGGTCTGTTAGAAGCAGGAGAGCTGGGTTAAGAGCTCAGAGTGGCCTCCCCTCTATATCCTCTGTGCAACAGGGACACTGGGTAGCCCCTACCTTCCCACCCAACTTGGGCCTTCAGCTTGTCAACCACACCAATGCCTGAGCCCCAGCCGGTGGGATTTTTCCTTCAAGGAATAAGGATGGCCAGGCTTGGGAAGAAATGGACAGTGTGACCTTTGAGGGCCACTTCAGCCCTGGCCTTTTAAGAGCTTATGAGAGACACCAGAAGCAGGAAATGAGGTAGGGAGGGGAAAGCTGGGGAAAGGAGGCCGGGAGCCCATCCAACCCAACTCAAACTGCATGGGCATTCTCATCCCTCACCTCATGCCCATTGGTCTCCTCCACACCTAGCAAGGCACAGGTGTACCTGGACACCCTCTGGGGAAGCATGCTGCCCTAACAGGCCCATTTGCCTGGACAGGCTTTGAAAACAAAAACATAGGACGCCCAGTTTAATTGACTTTAAGATACACAACAGATATTTCCTAATGGAAGTATGTGCCATTTAATATACTGGGGCCAGCAGTTGGATGGAAGGCTATCCCAAGCCTCTGGGCTTCAGAAAGTAGAGGCTGTCTCTGGGAGCTGCCACCTGCTGTCCTGAAAGGTGATCAAGAAGGGCTCTGTCATACCAAAAACGCCTGCAGATTATTTGCCAAGGAGAGTCAAGGCCTTGGCTTCAAGCAGCCTGGAGCATCACCCTCCAGTGATCCACCATGGAATGGGTCACCTAAAATCACTCCATCACCCCGAGCCACCAGCCCAGTCCCCACAGCCCAGGAGTGGCAGAGCAGGAGCCACCATTTTTCAGAGAGGGAAAGACTGGGTGGAGAGATGAGCTAGTTAGAGATGGCTGCTGCCCTGCTACAGCCTGGGGGATCTGCCCCACCTGGCAGGCCCAGTCCCAGGTCCTCAAAGTCTCTGGGTTTTAGCTGTCACCCACAGATGAATGCGTGGCTGCCTCTTGCCCACAGCCCACACCTAAACACATACATACTAACATTCCCATACCAGCAGCTCGGTCCAGCCCCAGGCTCTCCCAGGTCTGATGCACACCTAACTGGAGATTGCAAATTGGCAATCAGTAAAGGCTGCCAGTCCCCCAAAGCCATCACTTCAAGCCACACAGTAGTAGCCACAGTCATAGAGAGGGATGGGCACTCCCCAAGGCAGGCACAGCTGTTCTGGGACATTAGCTACCTACTTGCAGCCATTTTCCACCGCAAGCACAAACACAGTCCTGGAGGAGGCTGTCAAAAGTGGGCTGGCCTAGGGTAAGGGAAGAAGCAATATGTTTCAGAAAGCCCTTTATTAACTCTGTAATTAATTCACCCTCTACTCTGCAGGGAGCCCGGGAAAGGATGAAGGATGTGTGAGGAAATGAGAGATTCAAGAGAAAAATCACAGACAAGAGACACATGAGTGCACGAGGAAGAGTGGGACTCTCCAGATAGGGAAACTGAGGCCCAAAGTCCAGATGCGATGGGGGTGGAGGCAGCTTCTTGGGTTAACCTCTTTTGAAGAGAGAGCCCCTGATGATGTCCAATCTGGCTACACGGATTACCCTAGAAGGCAGGTAGGATGTGACAGCAATGGAGACCTGGGCTAGAAGGTCTGGGGAGGGCTGAAGCTAACAGTGCCGAGTCCTTCCCTTAGCCAGAATGGCGCCTCAGACCAGCCCAGGAAGGCTGGGAGGCAGGCTCCGCTGAGGAGGAGCAAGTGTTTTTCTCCTGTTTGGAAGCCTGGAGCCTTTAAGAGGGAGCTCACAGCTGCTGACATCCAGGTGCCAGGGCACACCCAAAGCAGGCAGGGACAGGGCACATCCACAGGTCCTCATGGGCAGCACACAGCAGCACAAATGGCTTTGCCCACTCACACCATGCTCAGGCACACTGCTGCTGCTCAGGAGCTCAGAAGTACAATCATCCTGGTGCTCGCTCTCTCTTTCTCTCTCTCTCTCTCTCTCTCTCTCTCTCAGCAGTGGAATAGAGATGGACTTCTGAAAACCTGGCCCCCACCAGTCCCCAGAGCTGCCACCTGGCCCCTGCCCTGGCCTAGTCAGGACTCAGGATGGGGTCCCACCTGGGATCTTCCCAGCATGAGCCCGTCTTCACCTGCCTTTTAACTCACATTTTATAGTACCCTCTTGAAATAAAGTTATATAAGGTATATAACCCACTTCTGTACATAATGTTGCCTTAATTGTAATATAAAAGAAAGAAATAAGGGCAAAGATTATAATAAAATAAGGTGGAGCTAGAAGTAGAGTCGAGTGCTTGCTAGCATGGGCCAGGCTGTGGGTTCAACCCCCAGCACCACAAAAATAATAATAATTGATAATAATGTATATTTCAGTATGCAGATGCTTGAGTAGGACCACCCAAGAAGACCCAGGAAAGATGTCATAGTCACTGGGCATCTTTTTTTTTTGGTACTGGGGATCGAACATGGGACCTTGCTCTTGCGAGACAGGCAGCGGCACCACTGAGCCAAATCCCTGGCCCAAGTCACTGGGCATCTTGACTATAACACCTATGAATACTGATGGACCGAGTGTATTCTTTTAGGGACTGAGGCACTATGAATGGGGTGGCCATTGCATTGTGGATTTCCAACTGGTAAACAAGTCTCAGTGTAATGCCCATAAAGAAAATGTAATCTTCCCTTGCTTTACTAGTGGTTGTAAGGAAAATGTATAAATACAAGTACACATATACACACATATTAATTCATGCTCAAAATAGTGGAAAATTGGGTGGGGGGTTTAGCTCAGTGGTTCTGCCACCTGCCTCAAAAGCACAAGTTCCCGAGTTTGATCCCCGGCACCAAAAAAAAAAAAAATAGTGGAAAATTAAGAACAAAGAGTTAGGCTCTAGCCTCAGACAAATACACTAGGGGTTTCACCTCTATGACAGCTGGACATACAGCACCTTTAGTCCTGCCCTCCAAATGGCAGAGACACTCCTACATCATGGTAACGGTCCAGAGTGCCCCAGGGGAATAGTGTTACCCTGGCTGAGAACACCCCCCCATCCTCTCTAAGGCTCTATGTCCAGGGTCCTGAGAACTCCTGCAATCTGCAGCCTGAGGTCAAACACCCAGGAGATGAGTGTGGAAAGTGATTAGCAAACAGGAAAGCCCTTCCCCGGGTGAAGTGAGGGAAGGGCATCATTGCCAGGGCAAACGCCGGAAGTTTAAGCAATGAAGGATGCAGAAAGCACGGCCCCCGAGCTGGGTGCTCCACGCACATTACTTGTGAGGCAGGTCTTGTGGTCTTCTTTGCACATGAAGGAAACTGAAGTTCTGGGAGCTTATATGACTACAGTCCAAGTGTTCCTGAGCCCAAAGCCCTTATTCTTTCTAAGACCCCTCTTACCCTCAGGAAATTCTCTAGGAACGAGGAGAGTTTGCACCAGTGATCATGCCTAAAGGACATAGAGCTTTCTAACAGGCAGAGATGGGAGGGGAAAGGCATTCAGATGGGGAAAACTTGGGTCAAAGGCATAGAAAATGCATGCAAGTAGCATAGGCCTGGGGTTGGCCAGGGGCATGAACTATGTGTAGCTGTGATGGACAAGAAGTCTGGAAAGATGGGTCTAAGTCAGACAGTAGATGGCCTCAAAAGCTCAAGCAGGGAGTTGGGTCTTGACTCAATAGGTAGTAAGGAGCCACTGAAAGCTCTTGAGCAGAGAGGTGAAGTACCCAAGCCCGCTGTGTGCAGTCTCCTTAACTGGTTCTGTGTCTTCTCCTCTATTCCTTGGACTGGGCTCTGTTCAATGCCTGCTCCTAAGTGAGTCCTTTTCCTGGAGCTAGTGCTGTCTAGGAATTCCTCTGAGCCTCCTCAAGCGGTTTTCAAGCCATAATTAATTGCACAGTAACGAGGATCTAATTGCCTTCCCCCTGCCAGCACCCTGGAGATGATGGGCCGTACCTGGAAGAAGGTGTGTTCAGAAAAAAAAGTTAATTAACACCTTGAACAAAGAGGCTGCTAATTGCATTGTCTCCAAGACTTGGGAAGACTTTAGGAATGGGAGTCGATTGCCATGGGTTCCTTGGGAAAACCCAGGGACCTTAGGATAACAAGATTTTGTCCCCCTTTTTTACACATGCACACACACAAAACCCTGCTGTAACAATCTCACTGCAGAATGAAAGAGTCCATTTTTTTCTGGGAGAATCAAAAAACCCAGATATCTTCTTGTCCCCATGTTACAGATGGACAAACTGAGATTTTCTTTTAAAGAGCACAACGATTTCATGACTTGGCAGCTTCCACCCCTTTAAATCGTGCTCACATCTGCTATAAATCTGATAACACAATCAGAAAGAGCAGGCCTGGACTGGGACATATTCTGCCCAAAGCTCTTGCCACTCAGGAAGGAGGAGGTATGTGCAAAGAGATGTGGGAAGAACCCCACTTGTGGCTCCAATGGGACATCAGCAAAGCCTCCTGGGGAACCACATCCTGGAGTCTTCCCCCTCACTGAGGAGGCCAGCAGGCATAGAGTGGGACAGAGGAGGGTTTGAGGATCTGCCTTTGGGCAGTTAGTCCCAGCCTGGCCCTCTTGGGGACAGGCGGCTCTAATGTCCCTAGACTGTAGCAAGTCCTTGAAAACACTGGGTTCCAATTGCTCCCTGTACATTCAATCTAGACTCTAAGGTACCAAAGAGTAAATATTTCACACTTTGCAGGGATGACAGTCTCTGTAACAAGTACTTCCCTCTGCCATTGTAGAGGGACATAGCGTGGACAATGTGGAGGCAAATGAGCTGAGTTCCAGTAAAACTTTATGCACAAACAGGTGGTGGGCAAATTTAGCTGGTGGAGTGAAAACTCCCTGAGGCTGCCTGCTTTGAATCCCCATTCCCTGGCACTGGTAAGCACTTGTGAAAGCCTTGATCTGTGAGAGGAGGTGACAGTGAAAAAAGGCTTGCCAATGAGCAGAGTCCCTGAGGCTGTGAACTCTAAGAGGTGACACCACTCCCCTGTGTTCCCTGTGGTCTCCATCCAAGTGTGGCATAGCTTGGAATGTGGTGCCAACTCTGCCTCCTGTCTGGGCATTAGAACTGTGTGGAAGGGCCTGACCTATATTGTCGGCAATTCCCCAAAGGGTCAGCAAAGTTGGCATCCAGGAGCCCCCCTACTCCTCCCCATTCACCTTCCCAACCCCCTGCAAGGTCTCCTGTCCATAGTGAAGCTTCTGCCCTTTCCAAACCCGTTGGCCTGGAGGCTTCTTGGCCAGGGACCCTGGAAGGCTATTCCCACATCTTCCCTCCCCAGCCTGGCAGTCTTGTGGCAAAGGCAGGACACAAGAGAGGTGCTGGCATTCTAGGAAAATCTGCAGACAGTGAAGAATGGGGGAAAGGCCAAACAGCTGAACCCAGGAGGTCAGTAGGTCTCAGCCCTGAAAATAGGCTCAGAGCTTCCCAGGAGCTGGAGAGAGTTCCAAGGGATGCCAGTTCTGGAAGCTCCATAGTTGCAGTAAAGGCCAGGGCAAGGCAGAAGAATGGATGGAACACAGACCAAGGCTGGAGCCTAAACTGGAGACAGGACGGGATCAAGCCCACTCTGCCTTCCTGCTGGGGTTGGGCCCAAGGGCCTCAGGATCCTCTAACTGCCCAGCAGCCAAGAGGCTCTGCCAGGGCCAGGATCCCAGAGGGAAGGGAGGCTGGCAGGAGGGCAAGTAGGTAGACAGAATCTAGAAAAGTTCAGGCTACCCTTGGGGAGTCGAGGCCCTTCGCAGACACCTTGATACCCTCTGCCCTACGTGTCCTCCTCAGAGCAGGGAAGATGGCAGTGACGAGCTGTGCACATCTTGCTGGAGAAGCCTTGTGGCAGACAGCAGGGACACAAAGTCCTTGGGTGTTTGTTTGTTTGTTTGTGTGTTTTGGTACTGGGGATCGAACTTGGGACCTTGTGCCTGCAAGGCAGGCGGCAGAACTACTGAGCTACATCCCCGGCACAAGGCCCTTTGAAAATGGGATTAACATTGAGTACTCCAGTAGGCCAGGTGCTGTCCTAGCGTTTTACATTTATTATCCATTTAACTCTGGAGAAACCTTATGAAGTGGCTATTTCTGTTCCCATTTTATAGATGAGAGAACTAAAGTTCCAAGATATTAAGTCACCTGCTCAGATCTCACAAAGCTGAGAGGTGGCAAGGCTGGATGTGGTTTGTAGTTCTGTCTGGCTTCTGAATATTTGGTAGATGCTCAGGGATGAAATTCAGGTGCTTAATGACCAGCACAGTGTGGATGTCAACCAAGCAGAATTATTGCCAAGTGTGAACAAGGAAGCTGGGCTGGTGACCTCATGTGGACTCATCAAGATGCACCTCCCCAGTCCTGACCCTCACCAACACACACGCAGCACTACTCATCCAAGCAGCAAGTTGGTCCAGCTTTACCTCCACTGGTCAGGGGAAGAACACACATTCCAATGAGTTGGGGACCCAGTGTCCACAAATCCAACCAACCAATCATTGGAACTTGAGGAGGCAGAGCAGAGCTGAAAGACAGTTTAAGATCACCTTGCCCACCTCCTTCACTTTACAGACAAGAATACCTAGGGGATAGGGAAGGGAGAGGTGGAAAGGGAAAGTAAAAAGATGCAATATGCTTCTAAGATGCAACAGGTTAATGCACCAACTATCCAAGATGAATGTATTATGGCTTGCAAACATACACTAAATTAAATTTTTTAAAAAAGAAAAGAAAATCTAGTTCCAGAGAGGGTAACTGACTCACCCAAGGTAACAAAGCAAATTGGTGGCAGACCCTAATCCCAAGAAACAGAAATAGCTGTCCCTACTGTTCCATTCCTGAACACATAGTATGATATGTGACAATTTGAGTCTGTCCTTTGAAAAGCAATCTGGCAAAGTGGAATGTGAGTTACAAAACTGTGTGTACCCTTTGACCTGGTAATTCTCCTTTTGGGAATAGACTCTTGGGAAATAAGCCAAAGGGATACAGGACGGGGGGATAAAAAGTAATTTGACAAAGATGTTCATAGCAGCCCTATTTGTAAGATTGGAAATTTGGCCACCACCCAAATGCCCAACAATAGCAGTAAGCAAATGGTGGTCATATTAATGTGCTGTAGTTATTAAAAATGACAGCTTTGTAGACTAAGTGGATACAATAGAACTGTTCGTGTAAAATACTATTAAGTGGAGAAAGCAAAAAAAATATCTTCACACATTGGTTACAACCAAGCAAAACGACTGTGTGTGGTAACAAAGGCTGGCAGAGATGAGGAGGGAGGAAAATGGCTTAGTGTTCAATCACACTTTTTCTTTCCCACTGAAAGTTGTCCAGTGTCAAAAATCTTTAAAGATTTTTAACTTATGCAGCAGTAATGGAGGAGAATTAATAACCAGAGAACAATGTTGCATTCAAATCAACAAGCGGAGCCCTAAATTCTTCTCTACTTCTCTGCTGAGCCCCGCAGCTCCCTGGAGACCTGGATAGAGGTCAGTAGCTCCTTCCCCTCTACTGCCTTTTCAGAAGCACGTTCAATCCATTGCTTTCATCATGGTGTGAGCAAGTTCTTCTGGATGT
The DNA here is from genome assembly GCF_000247695.1 of Heterocephalus glaber. The sequence continues at coordinate 2,653,625 of NW_004624875.1, forward strand.
CTAGTCATCTCCTCGAGACTAGCAGAAGTGGGATGGGTCCCACTGTGGCATCTTGGCCATGAAGTCTAGCAGAAATGGAACCAGAGGTAAAAGTGAAGTAAAGAAAAACAGAAATGAAAAGAAAGTGGGATGGGACACTGGAAAGGAAATGGGGACTATTAAGCTTTTGGAAGTGCATTTGGGGAAAATGAGAGGGGCAGTTTGTTGTAGGCCCAGGAGAAATAATGAAAATCCTTCCATGCAGTGGAAGCTGGTGTGAGCAGGGAGGTGCATCCTGCAGGACTAAGCAAAGGCCCTGCATTTGCAGGGGTCTCTGAGACCCCTGTGGTAGCACATGGTAGGTCTGAATGAGGAACATGGAGAACCAGGGGGAAAATCTGAGGCAGAGATAGAACATCTCCTTCCAGTCATCAACTCCTTCCTTCCAAATTAAATCAACATTTAGGATGTGAGCCTGGGAGGAACCATATCATCCAGAGTCCACCCCTATGTCAAGCTGCTGAGGACCAATGTTCTTTAAGCAAAGGAGGTAGCAATCATTTATTGTGCAATATTGTTAGCCAATCACTCCATAGTAACTTATGATGTCAGGTACTGCCCCCCACCCCATTTTACAGATGGAGAAACTAAGAATCAAGATGATTTAACTTGTAAAAGATCCCACTGGTAAAATGATGGAGCTGAAATTCACATTTCTTCTACTTGATCCCAAAGGCTGTTTTCCACCATAATTGGCTGGAAAGCCAAGAGCCCCAACAAGGATAAACAGGGTCCTGAAAAATTATGATATGTCCCACTTCTTTAGGCTTTTCTGCCCTTTGAATCAAGATGAAGTAAGCTCAGGATAACAGTAATGAGTTTCACCAACAGGAACAGCAAGAATTAGACAAGTTGTAGAAGAATGAAGTCTTTGGAAGAATGTGGAGATCTTAATGTGGCTGTCTGAATCCAGCTCTGGACATGATTACAACTTGCGTTGTTATCTTTCTTGTAAAGAAAGAAACACACTCACCAATGTGCATGTAGCTGTGGGTCATGTTAGTCTGAGCCAGTTTTGAACTGATGATTTAGAAGGAAGGATGTATATGGATCTGAAACACAAGACTCAAATCTTGGACAACCCACAAGCATGACACCAACCACCATGCTTACAGCCCACTGTGATGAGTGGCATACAGCCCACTGTATGCCAGGTGACCAGGTGGGACATGTATGGGCTCCTTGGAGGTGGCCAAGCTGGAAAAGTCCTATCCTAAAAGGGCTGGCTAGGCTAGTCCAATTCTTTGTTTGCAGGATCTAAATTAGAAAATACATAAAGGAAATAAGGAAGCCCAAGCTAAGTCCATGAGGTTGCCAGGGACACAAGAGGCCAGCAATGACTTGAAAGTTATAAGTAAGTGGAATCTCTGAATCTTTCACACAATGAGAAATGGAGGTAGGATCTGTTGATAGGAGGTCAACCCAAAGAAAAGCCACCACGTAAGGCCTAGTTAAACCATCTTCATGATGTCTCAGCAGAAGAATCCATCCCCAGCAATGTTCAATCGGCATAGGAAGGAAGGAAGAAAGGGAGGGAGAGAAGAAGGGAGGGATGGAGGGAGGGGAAACTATGCCACTCTGGACTACAAATGTTTTTCCTAGATCCAGTGGATGTGACACCCAAATCCCAAACTTTCAGTGGGATTCCTGTCAACACTGCCAGTGGAGCCCTACAATAAGTTCCACTTGTACAAGAAATATGAATGAATGTCTATTCCTTACAGTCCAAAGTCTGAACCTAGAACCCACAAATGGGTTAGATGCCCTTGTAAATTTTCCCTCAGTGTCCTGTATTTCCCATCATAATCCTGTGTTACAATTATAGTCCCTGTTCATTTGGCTGTCTTGACAGCCAGTACAGCATATGATCACATGGACCAAGGACTGAAGCTGACTCCATCCTCTCCAAAGGACCACTGCCTGAACCAGTGCTAGCCATCTAAACTGAATTGGTCACAGGGCAACCATGGGCAAACTTGAGGAAATGGTTCTCCATTTTCGGGGATGTTCTATACTTCATAGAACATTTAGCACCTGGATCCCCACCACCAATAAATGCCAAGAGTGGCCCCTGGTCACTATGAAAACCCATTTTTGAATGCCCTTCTGGGTACTCCATTCTCAGTCCTCTGATTACATTCATTTCTTCTCTGAAAACCTTGCAGTGGTGCTAAGTTTCTTACAAAATAATTATAATAATAGGGTGCCTCTCTGTGCCAGGCACTACTCTAAGCACATTACATGTGTTAATTTATTCAATCTATACAGAAATCACTATTATAAGGTTGTTAGGGCTTGTGTCTAGATGTCCCCCCACAACCTCATGTGAGGTTGGGGCTGTTCAGAAGTGGCTGGATCTAGAGTGTGTGATGCTGGGATCAAGGGTGTGTGATTACTAAATTAGTCTATTGATTGATTTGGCATTGTTCTAGGTAGGATCAAGAGTGCCCCACCCTGGGTGTGTACGCTACCTGCCCTAAGGGTAGGTAGCCTAGATGGGATATATGTAGGAGGCCTGTTCCTGGTTGCTTGCTGCTTGCTACTTCACTGCTCTGCTGCCTTATGCCTGCCATGAACTGTTTTTCCTCTGTGAAGCCTCTCTGCCATGCCACTCTGCCATGCCAGCCAATTATGGACTAAAACCTCTACAAACTGTGAGCTAAATAAACCTTTCCTCCTCTAACTTTGCATGCCGGGTATTTTGTCTCAGCAACAAGAAAAATAAGTAAGACAAGAGTGGATGTTGTTGTTACCCATTGACCAGATGAGGAAAATGAGGCTCAGGGAAGTTGAGTAACATGCACCAGAGCACAGTCTGAGTGGCAGGGCTGGAAATCAAGCCTACCTGGGTCTGAGTCTGGGGCCTGCACACTTCATCTCCACTTAGGCTGGTGCTCTAAGCTCCCTACTGCTCACTTCTCAACCTTCCCTCTCACACCCACTTATCCCATGCATGTACGAGCAAGTGCACACACTCCACATCAGACCGTTCACTCTTTCCAGAACACGTCAGCCACTCCCTCTGAACGTCCTTCCCTTGCTCACCCTCAGTTTGGTCTTTCCCATCATCATAATTTGAACTCAAATAGTGTTTCCTCCATGAAATTGAGACGGTTTCCTCCAACAAGATTCAAGTATTGCATTCTCCAGCACCACTACTGTCCCAGTCCTGTCCCCACTCAGGATGTCCCGCAGGCTTCCTTAGGCCCAGGTATGTTGTGAATGTTTCTTGAGTAGCTGAGCCATCTCTTTGAGCAGCTGGTGTCTGTTCTCAGCTTCCATTGATGGTCCAGCTTCTTCTCCCCAATCCCCACACACCCTGATACCAACTGTCTTGAGGGAATGCTTCACTGTGCCAGCTACCCAGGCCCTGTGCAACCTCCCAACTGCCATATCTAGGAGTAGCCTTGACCACCACCTCCATCAAACCCCAACCTTGTCATCAAGGGGGTGTCACTTAGCTTCAAGTCTTCCTACCATCCAAGTTGGTGAGTAGCAGACAGGGCCCAGGGGTTCCTATACCCTCACTTTACCCTCCCTGTAAGCCACTGGGCCTGTCCCCAACACAGATTTCCTCAACACAAGGCTAATGACCCCTCTTCCCCACATTCTGATCTCAGTCCACTCCCAACCATTAATAATAGCAGCACCATTGAGTGGTTTGTTACTTAGCAATTTGCAATCATTAATTAGCGGAAATGCAGATTGGGGCTGTGAAAAAGGATGGTGTGATTAAGCTCATTTGGAAATCAAGTCAGTCAAGCGATAGAGAAGGATGGCTGCCTAGCCCAGAGCAAGAGCCCCTCCTTCACCAGCCTCTGGCTTTGGACCAAGGTTCAGATTCCCCAGGAGAAAATGGAGAGGTGATACCTGGAGATGCCCCTAGCTGGAGAAAGAGGGAAATCTACAAAGACAGAGTTGGGGTAGACATGTAAGACAAAGAGACCCCATGGCCATGTTCTAAACCTATACCTTCATCAGCTTGCCTACTGCCCTTGAGCTCCTACAGCTCCCCTACCTCCTCAAGAGCTCTCCCCAACCAGCCCCTTTGAATTATTCCAAGTTTCTTGGACATAATCAGGCATTATTAATCTTTGGGAGTTGATCTTACAAAGGGCGTTTAAGGCGGAAAGGGTTAAACATGCTCCTCTACCACACCTCACTCTGGAGGAAGATGCTGAGTAGACATCTCTGCTCCCAAAGCTGAAAGAAAGATGCCCCTGCACGTGCCCATATTTCTTCCCGATGAGACACAATTATCTCCCCCACTTCCCTTTCCAGCAAGCAACAAGACGACACAGCCCCTGATATACGGGCAGCCAGCTGACTCCCTGAGCTCAGTAGGATGCATGGGAAAGCTGCCGCCCAGAAGTCATCCCCTCTCCCCCGTCTCTGGGGAGGAATCTCAATGAGAAAAGCACAGCCCAGGGAGGCTGGGAAATCCAGGGCAGGCTCCCAGCCTCTCCATCCATCTCCACCTAGATCCCAGGGCTTAAGCGGGGGATAATGACCCAGAAAGCTGTACCTACTCCACTTCATTCCTCACCACCCAACAGCTCTGTGAGCACCTCAGCATCTTGTCTCTCCCCCAAGCCTTTGTCCAAGCTGTTTTCTACCTGGAAGGCCACTGAGCAACTTGGACATCTATTTCTTCTGTGCTAAGTGGCTACTCTTAGCACTGTTAATGAGCCCCTGCCAGTTATAACAGGAGAAGATAGTCCCACCAAAAAGTAATCAGATACTACAGTAAAGAGAGAGCCCCACAGGGCCCCTGCAGCACAGGGTTGGGTCCTGAAGCATAAATAGAAGTTGAGTGGGTACTTAAGAAGGCCAGGGAAAGGGTATACCAAGCAAAGGGAGTGGCATGTGCAATGGCTCAGAGTCATACAGAACACATACATCTGGGGAGCTTGGAGCAGTGTGTGATTGCTGGGGAGTGGAAGGCAGGGACGTGGAACCTCAGGGTCCTGGTGTGCCAAGGAAAATGCCTTGGAGCCACTGAGGGCTGAGCTCAGGATGGCCAGCAAGGGGGAAAGAGAGAGTGACAAGCAAGTATTAAGACCTCAGGGGAGTAGGCCAAGGGAGGGAGACTGGGGCTGCAACCAAGGCAGGGCTGGTGAGCATGACCCAGATGGGTGGATCTGAGAGCACCCAAGGACAGAATGCCCCCTCCTCTGTGCAGCTTCCCTGATTTCCTCCACATCCAAGTAACCATCTCCTTCCTCTGTGACCTCGGACCTCTCTATCAGGTGTGTGTCCTGTGTTAGAAGAATCACACAGGCCCCTCCTTCCTCTGAATACTCCCTCAAAGCAGGGTGCATGTCTTACCTTCCCAGAGCCAAGCCCCTGCCCTGGGAATTGGAGGCCTTGGTTGTGTTTCTTGAGTCAAATCGAATGGAAATATGGGGAGCTGTAGTTTGGATGCCAGGCTCACCAGTGGTGCCCAGTGAGATGGGAGTGCCCAGCACTGGGAGGGCCCAAGTGGGTACAGGTGTTCCCTGCTCAGAGGGCCCTCTAGGGAGTCCTGAATTGAGTGTGAGGACAAGTGCGCACCTAGGTCCACTCCAACTCAGAGGTTCCCCATCACTCTTGGACCTCATGTATTTTATAGGGCCTAGTCTTCCTTTTCCCAGAGAGAGACTCACTTCCCCTGGGCTGCACAGCAAGTTCCAGGGGGGTGGGGATATATACCTGGTCCAGGATTCTCCCCAGAATAGATTAAGGCTGTGTCCAGGGCCTTGGAGTCCCTTTACTAGGGGCAGCATGATACTGGTCCTCTATCCTTCCTCTGTCTGATTCCCAAGTAACGTGGCCTCAGCATACATTGTCCCAAGAGGCATGGAAGTTAAGGCAGCTACAGTGTTTCTTCAGGGACATTAAAAACCAAAATGCAAGAAGACAGAGATGCATTGAGCCCACTGTATGTTAGCCATCATCTTGGGTGCTTTGTAAATTGGAATCTCTCAAACTTCAGTGTGCAAAAGAGTCACCTGGGGGTTTGTTAAAATCAGATCCCAATCTGGTAGCACAGAGTAGGGGCCTGAGGTTCTGTATTTCTAGTCAGTTCCTGAGTAAAACTGAGGCTGCTATTCAGCATACAAGGCTTTAAGGCACAAGGTTAACTCCCTGCTGTAAAAAATTAAATAAGGTCCCACAAGAAAGGTGCTGAGAATCCATTTTATGGATGAGACAGCTGAGGCTTAAAGAAGTAAACAACCAAAGAGTCAAGCCCTCAGGCCCAGGGTCTGTGGTGGGGAGACAGACACATGCAGAGCCTGGTGGAGAAGGAGGTGCTCCATTTTCAGGGAGCCTCAACCCAAAGAGGGAGAGGCACAGCTTTGTCCTGGGGCTGGCCCCAATCTGATGACTGGATAACACCCTTAATTTTGTGAGAAGAGACACATCCTTTGCCTTGGGGGAACCCAAGCTGGTGGCAAAAACACAGCCCCTACATATCAAGAGCTGCCAGTCTACTCAGAGAGCCAGGAAGAGGAGGAGAAAAGCACCAGCTTCACACTCACCTCTCCCACACAGAACTCCACCACAGAAGCTGGAAGGAGATTCAAGGGACAGAGAAAGACACCTCCTGAGGAGCCCCTTCTCAAGCCACAAATCCTAGCACAGATGCACTGAGCTGCCTGACTCAGTGGAGCTGAAGGATGGCCCCCAAGCAGAGGTGGGCTGGGCTGTTTAACACTGTAAACACCACACTTTACTGCGGCCATTAGGCCCATAACAGTGGCCCATCCATCCTCGAAGTGACCCTGGAACACCAAGCACTGATGTGCAATTAGGAAGCACAGAGCAGGCTGTAAATTGCCAGTGCAGCCATCTCTCTGCCAGGAGCTGCTGAAGAGCCCCTGCCTACCTCTCCTGCATTCCCAGCTCCAGTGGTGGCCATCTGCACCCCCAGGACACTCCTGGCTGCAAAGATCACCCACTGAGGCTGGGCCCCAGAGCACCAGAAAAAAAAAAAGGCTTTGTAAAAAGCTTCACTCCACTGTCCTTTTTGTGCCAGAATTTTCTGGAATGCCTCTCAATGCTGAAGGCTTCCTTTGCAGCTCCTTTGCAACCCTTAACTACTATCATGCTGTATCCTGGAGAGGAAGGCACTGCTCACCCACCAGACCATGAGCTTGCCTGAGGCTGGACTGTGTCTTCTGAATACATCTTTGTGCTCACTGAACCTTGAGCAGAGTAGACACTCCAGGTTGGAGAGGGTACTTTCTAGTCTGTAACGATGGACATTTCCTGACATCTTGGGTAAATTGCATCCAGGCTGTAAACCTAATTATCCATTGATCATATCAGGGGAATAGACCTAAGAGGTTGCCCACTAATGCCATAGATGTGTTTTGTATGGCTCAAAGAAGGTCTTTTTAATTATTCAGCTATTTGAGGATATTTATGCACCTAGAAATTTTACCTTAAAATCCAAATTTCCAGTGCCTCTTTAAAAATTAAGAGATGTGATATCACCAGGCCCATGTTCATCTGAGGTGACAATCACCTGGTGCTGTGTAGCCGCTGCCCCTTACAGAGGCTGTGTACTTTCCACTTTGCCCAAGACCTCACTTCTCCATCTCATATGCCTCAGCTTCCTCACCCTTGACCCCCTTAATTCATTTCTGCAACTTTCCTCAGGGCTTTAGGTTGTCATCTCATACCTATGGCCTCTGATTCTGATTCTGCAAATTAATGAAAGAGTAAAGGACGTAGGAGATGCTTGGCTAATGAAGACCAAGCCCTTTTCTTTCTTTATAAGAAAAATCATAACGCTCTTCATTTTTTTTTCTGCCTAGGAGCAAGAGGGAACATCTTTCTCGCTCCTAGCTCCCTCAGACATTAGCATAGAGAAGTTATTTTATGAAATATTCAGAATAAAAACAAATGAAAGGAACACTAGAATGTCACGGTGCCCAAAGGTCAGAGGAAGAGTGATTTTGAGGTTCCTACACAGTGGAACCCATTGTCCATCCTACTGTGAGGCTGCAGGCATCCTGAGCTTCCTTCCCTCTCTAACCAACACCCAAGGTCTGGCTGCGGCTTGAGGCCCTTTTCCGATCAGCACTGTGGACAGCTCCCTCCGCACCCCGGACTCTCCTGACTACCAAGCAGCCCAGGCATTTCTGATCCCACCTACTTCCCCAGGCTGGGTTCCTCAGCCCTGAGCCCTCAGGCTTGTGTCCAGCCACATGGGCTTTGTATACTTCCTTCAAACTCACCGAGCTCTTTCTCCTGGCAGGGCTCTCACCTTCTTCCACTTTGCATCATTTTATGCCTCCTCCTCTCATTTGATAGACAGAAAAGTTATCCAGCCATTTTTCATAAGGCTATTCTGCTCCTTCAACCTCTCTTTCCCTGGGAAAGCTGCTCTAAACTCACATTCGAAGTTAAATCTCAATATAATGGTCTCATAGCATTTTGTTCCCTTTCCTTCAGAACATGGATTGTGGATTGTAATCATACAGATATTTGGATGGTTTTAATTAGTGCCTCCTTCCAGTTTAGAATAAATACTCCAAGAGGCAAGGTTCAGGCCAATTTCATTCACTACCCTCAATCCAGGAACAAACATCAGATCTGGTTGCACCATTGTTGTTGTTGCTGTTGTCTGTGGTACTGGGGATTGAACCCAAGGCCTTAAATATCCTAGGCAAGCCCTCTACCACTGAGTTACATCCCTAGCCTACACTGTTGTGGGATTATTAAGTCACTGGGTCCCTACTGAATGTAGGAACTGTGCTACAGTATAGTTCTTTTCCTAGAGTAGCTACTGGGTTCATTGGCCAGTTAACTCCAGTTTAGCTGAAGTTAAAAAATAATCCACCCTCTCTCCCATTTAAAAAAAGTTAATTCTGAAGCATAAAATCCCATGATTGGGAGACAGAGCCATGGCCAGCACCCAGGTCCTCAGCTCCCCAGTGTAGCCTAGGCTTACTGTGGGGTAACCTTTTCCCCTGTGGTTCTGTTATTTCATCTGCCTGTCAATGAACAGGCACATACCTCCTTCTATTATCCCATCAGCCCTGCTTGGGCATCTCTATTGCTGGCATTTAACTCCCTGGGGCTTCTGTTTGCTCTGGCTCTATCCCATTGCTGCTTTCTCAAAGAATCTGCCTGAGACTCCTTGTAGCTCTGAATGTAGAGAGCAGGAAGATTTAATGTTGCTGCTTTGGTCTTTGTCTCTCCAAAGCAAACCCTTCCCCTGCTGGGAAACTCATCATCACCAAGCATCAAGCTCAAGCTGAGTTCCACTTAGCTGTTTGCAAATGGCAGTGGGGTGGGGTGGGGGTGTCAGGGAAAGAAGGCAGGCCCAGGGAGGGGAAACAGGAGATTGTGAGAAAAAGTAAGATGACTTTGGGGAGGCAGATGAGGCTCGTGATGAAGGCTAGCTGGCTGTGTGTAATGAATGCACAAGGGTGCAGGTCTGCCATGCCCACAATCACACCCTTACATTGACCATTTTTATTGCAAGTACATACATTGGTAAGTGCAGGCTTCAGCACCATTCCCAAGGTATATCCAAGCAGCTCTCTTCCTTCCAAGTGTGGATTGATTACCTCACCAGCTAAGCATTCCCAGAATTCACCTAACCTCCATGGGCCTCGATTTACTCAGCCTGAGAATGGGAATGCTTGAGAAGGTACTGTCAGTATGCAATGAGCTCGTTCATATATACACTTGATGAGGGGTCTACACATCACAGGATGCATAGCATATGCTCTGCCCTTTCCTTGCCCAGCACCTGGCCTTGTTTGCTCCCTACTTGTACCATAGCTTGTCCAGCAGTGTGGCTCACTCACCACGGTTGGCCAAAGATAATCAGAGTAGCCATCTGAGAAGCCAGCATGGAATGGAGTAGGTGGTGGCTGTGGCAGCGCTCCACATCCTCATCTCCCCCTGCACCCTCCACCCCCACACCTTTCCTCCTTGTTCATTCCAGACACCAGGCACTCTCTGAATTGCAGGCAGTGTAATTTATTGCATGGGCATCTTCTGCCCCTCCTCTGCTGCCGTCTGTGTCTTAGTCTCCCTCTTCTCCACCCCATGAACATGAAGACAAAGTACCCATAGAGGAGATGAAAAGGATGGGGAGAAAAAGAATAGAACACAAGAAGGGGAGCCAAATCTCGCCACCATCTCAGACTCTCTAATTGAATGACTCTCCTACCTGAATCTCCTTGTCTGCTCCCATGTTCCTTCATTCTCTCTGACAGTCCTTGAAATCATCTCCCCATCTCATCAAATCCTTCTCTCTTCCTCCCTGCTTGTTCTCTAAGCTGCAGATTACTTTTTCATAAAATTCAATTTCTAGCCATTCTCATTACTTACTCACTTAATGTGGCTGGTGGGGGAGGGGGAGCTGAGGACGATGGGGAGGGGGAGATGGTGTTCGGCACAGCACTTATCCAACCTAGTTACTGAGGCCTCTCGCTGAGGTGTATTAGAGTCTGATATGACCAGATAATGGACTTCTATTCCCACACAGGAAGCCAGCACCAGTGTATTCAGATATTGCAGCATCCAGGCAGAGGGTAACAAGACTCACAAATTTCCTCAGAGGCTCCTCTCTTGCGGGGTAGAGTCCACTGGGGAACTGTTTGTTTGACAAATATTTACTGAGAGCCCTTTATAAGCCTGGTGCACTACTTACTAGGTGCTAAGAATGTAGCTATAAAAAGAGGGTCCCTCAGCTGGGCACATGGGTCAGGGAAGAATTGGGAAGAGGTGACAGATGACAATCTGAGTAGGAGTTGTACAGACTCAAAGAAGAAAACAGAGCCTGAAACAAGTCCTTGGCAGCAGACCATTTACTTGAGATGATCCTAGGGGACCAGACCAAATGAGCAGGAGAAGAGAGATGGGGAAGGGAGAAAAATCATTCAGGAGTAGATTATTGAGCTGGTTACTTCTGGAGAAAGCTGAGAACTCTGGAAGAAGCACCAAAGATGAACTTGAGAATTTTCTTTTTGAAAGAAAGAGGCTGGGATCAGGCTTATTGTTTCTACCCCCAGAGGTAGCCACTGTCCTGCACCTCCCTTCTGCACAGGTGCAGGCAGAGCAGGGAAAAAAGCCTTGAGTCATAACCTCTGCATGCTTGAGACAAGGTGCTGGCGGCATGGCCAGAACTGTCTACCACAGTGGCACTGAAGTCAGATCAACTGAGGCAATGTAGCATGGCACACAGGAAGTGTCTGCTACACTCCACCCCTTGTAGTGCTTCAGCCCTACATTTTGTTTGCTTTGGTGCTGAACTTTCAAAGAATGGTAGACTATAATCTTTTTTTTTTTTTAATCTGTGGACAGGAAGGTGAGTGGTTACAGTTCAGTACTAACTGCTACAGTAGGCCTCAAAGCTAGACTTGGGATTCATGATCTATGTCCTTTACCACTAACTCTGTATTTCCTTCACCTTTACCCAGTATTTTAACTAGACTGGGTTGCTTACTTGGTGGGGAAACCCAGAAAAATGTTCCTGAAGGGTACAAGCCCTTGGTTGCCTTGGCCTCATGATGCCATAGTTGCTGCAATTGTCTATTCACCGATATCATCAGGTATGGAAGCATCAAGAGACAGTCCAGTGAATCTCCCACAAGGAATCTTTCTCCTTGTCCTCATTAAGTAGAAGCAACCCTAGCCCTTCATGCAATCCATGCCCCTGCCTTTTCTTTGCCTGCTGTCCCACTGACATGAAGAATCCTAAGTGACCAGGCAGACCTAATACTATCACTCACAGCAAAAGCATTTTGTGCAGGAACAAGGACCTGTCCCCTGCTGGAGCCTAGGGTTGTAGTGACAGAAAGCACATACTAATGAGTATTCCTGGAAGTGATAGTGAATGATCCCAGCTCTATTCCATCTCTTCTTAACAGCTATTGGAGAGAAAGCACTAGACATTGTATATTAATTCAAAGCATATACCACATCCTGGAGGACATCACCACTCTCTACATGGTGCATTTCACAAACTGGTAACTTCCCCAAGCCTTTAAAAGGCTATGTCAGTATTCTCTTAGGCCAACTGCTTCTAAGAGATGCAATAGTGGGAACCATGTACTATTATACCACATATTAAGTCACTTTCTAGGGCAACTTCTAGTGTCAGCTGTCATATTGATATCTCCCTAAAAGCAGAACCTGAGACAAGGTCTTAGGTGCAGACAGCCTACTTGGAAGATGCTATTAGGAGTTAAGAGTAAAGGAGCAGGGACAGTGAGACAAGGAAGGAGAAAAGCCGATTTATGGTCTAGGTCTGAGCTACTTACACTACAAGCAACCAGAGCTTGATCCTGCCGTGGACCCACTACAGAACACATGAAATGGTTCAAGAAATGCTTCTCCAGGGGCAGAGGACAGAGACATATGATCACTGACTCCTATGCCCCCTGAGTGCCCCTAAGAATGTAAACTACCCTGCCTTTTCAAACTGCATGGGCTCAGTGACTTTCCACTCAGTCAGAAAAACCAAGAAGATGGTATAGCCCATGTTTGAGATGGAACAATAATGGAATGTCTGGAAGTGTTCATGATGCCATGCTGAAGTCAGATGGGCTGAAAGGGTATGCCATGAGACAAAACAGCATCTGCTGCAAAGACTCCTGATGGCAGAAAAAGCATGTGCAAAGGCCAGGCAGTGAGAGAGAAGATGGCTTTTGTGAAAATGGTGGGGATTCGAGGGAATAGGAAACTTGAGACAAAAGAGGTAAGATCTAGCCATACAGTTTTAAAATTTTACATTTTTCCTTAAGATAATTTGATAGCAATAGAAGGATTTTTAGCAAAGGAGTGAAATTATGATGGATTTATTGTAGAATTTTGTAGAAGCTACTACTTGTCACCTAATATCATTGTTCCTCTTCTTCTTCAGTGCCTCTGGCCTTTCAGTGTGCTTTTGACTCCAGCCCAAGTCTCTCTTACATTTTAATGTAGAAGTAGTGGGAGCATGCTCCATAAAATGTCCATAATGGAACTACCTTCCTTCCTGCTAGCTGGACTACAGATGTAATAGCTGGCACTGACGTAGCCATCTTGGTCCAGGAAGTAGCAAGATAAAATGGCAGAACATTAAAATAAAAAGGAGTTTCAGCATGTGACAGCACGTGGAGCAAAGCCACCACAGCAACCCTAAACTGGTCACTTGCAGAGTTTCCCATGTAATTTTGGGTCTCTTACTAACAGTGTAACCTAATTTAATCCCTTCCCTCAGAGTGAATGCAGATGCAAATAGAAAGTTATTACAAGGATCCTGGCAAAGGGTGACAGTGCCTTGGGCTGGAATGGTGGCAGTAGAGATTGAAAGTAATAGATAGGGTAACACCACTCCCAGCATAGAGGAGGTGACCTGCATGGGCACCAACAGCACATCCCCTCCCCCCAGTCAAAATGAGAAGACCCGTAAACAAGTCTCAAAACTACAGTTCCAGAAAACCTACAGCAACCCCAAAGGAAAATGAGATGGAACATTCTGATACTCAACCACCTGGACTCCCTGAATTGGCAACAAAAGAGGATCTGGAAACAATGAAACCAGAAATAATTTCTCAGATAACAGCAGAGATTGTGCTCATAGTGCAAGACATGATTAATAAATCTAGAGAGGAGCTCAGAAACATGATGGAATCCCAACATAGGAAACAAATGGAATCCATAAAACAGATGCAAACAGATTTTCAGGTGATTAAAAACTCCACTGAAAGTCTACACAGCATGGGGCCGGGGATTTAGCTTAGTGATTTAGCCGCCTGCTGCACAAGGGCAAGGACCTGAGTTCAATCCCCAGTACCAAAAAAAAAAGAAAGTCTACACAGCAGAATGAACCAATGTGAGGACAGAGTTTCAGATATAGAAGAAAAGATTGCAATTAGTGAACAGAAAAAGAAAAAATGGCAGAAAACTTCCTAAGCAGGAGGAAAGAACTTGACATACAGATAAGTGAGGCATATAGGACTCCAACTAGCCATGATCAAAAAAATCTACACATAGGCATATAATTGTTAAGATTTCAGGAACCCAACAGAAGAACAAAGTTCTACAAGCAGTTAGAGAAAAGAAACAAATCACATATAAAGGAAACCCCATCAGAATCACAGCAGAATTCTCAATGCAAACCCTCAAGGCAAGGAGAGGTTGGAGTGATGTATTCCAAGCACTAAAGGAAAACAGCCTCCAAGTCAGATTGATGTACCCTGCAAAACTATCATTCAAAATTGATGGAGAAATAAGATACTTTCATGACAAAGAGCACCTTAGGAAATTTATGAATACCAATCCAGCACTCCAAAAACTTTTAGACAATTTCCTAGGAAAAGACAATGAGGATCACAACCCCAGGAAGCATAGCAGAATGAATCCATCAGCCATGACAAGATATTAAATGTCAAGGGGGAGAATTCAACAAACAGAAAAAGTCATGACAATGACAATTCAATACGTATCAGTTATAACCATCAACGTTAATGGTCTCAATTCACCAATCAAAAGAAATAGACTGGCAGAATGGGTCTCGAAGCAAGATCCAACAATATGCTGCATACAAGAAGCACATTTAATTCAAAAAGAAACTCACAGACTGAAGTTAAAGGGTGGAAAACAATACTCCATGTGATGGGAACCTGAAAAAAGCAAGAGTACCTATCCTCTTTGCAGACCAAGTGGATTTCAAACCCACACTGATTAAGAGAGAGAAAGGAGGACCCTACATCCTTGCAAAGGGAAGAATCCAAGTGGAAGAGATGACAATCATAAATATCTATGCACCAAACACTAGTGCACCCAACTATATAAAACAAATA
>NW_004624875.1:2672184-2731351 GCF_000247695.1 Heterocephalus glaber
TTTTTTTAAAAATAAAAGAAAATAATAGATGGACTTGGAGGGATATTTTAGAGCTGTATTCAATGAACTTTTGTTTGTGGGGTGTGTCTGAGGGTGGATGACAGCAGCTATCTAGCAATGCCACAGTTCCATGCATAAGCAATGGGATAGTAGTGGGTACCCTAAGGGTATCTGTTCCCATGAAGAAGACCTTGAACTAATTTTAAAATCACCTCTAGACTTTCCTTTTCTCTCTTTTTGTTGTTGTTGTTGTTTTTGTTGTTGCTGTTTTCCTTTTTGGCAGTTCTAAGGATCAAACCTAAGACCTTTCACATGATAGGCAAGCACTCTGCTACTGAGCTACATCCCCATCCCTTAGACTTACCTTTTCAGTAAATCTTTGACAATTCCTGCATTCTCATCCACAAAACCATGTTCTTGTTCCACACTCTTGATTTGCCAACATCTATTTTTGGTATTTCATATGGAGCTCAGCAAATTTCACTGGGCACCAACTCTATGCTCTGCATCTGATGGCTTGGTTGAGGGCAGTTAACTCAAAGCACTGTGACACCAGGGATAGAAATGAAAATAAAACCACCTCCACCCTCAGGTAGCTCACAGTGAAGAAGGTAGATCAGCAAGCAAATGTTGCCAGTGCTATGGGCATGCAGCCAGTGACAGTGTATTCTGGGTGCCTAATTTCCCCCAGGGAAAGTGGTTTTCCTTGCCTGAAGGGTTACAGAAGTCATCACAGATGAGAGCACATCTGGACCAGGTTTTAGAGACCAGATGAGGGTAGACATTCCTGGCAAAGGCACTCGCTTGTACAGAGACATTTAAGGATGATTCAGTGTCATAATTTCAGAGAATTGTTAGTGGGGTGGGGGATTATTGGAGAGTAAAATTTTCATGTTTTTCAGCAGACAGAGGAACTGGAAACTCAAGTTGCAAGCAAAGCCTATGTCAGAGAGAACATTGCAAACCAGTCTAAGGGGTGTGTCTGGAATGTGTGGGCAGCAGATTGTGTGGGAATGACAAAATCCACACCAAATCAGTAGTCATAACTGCAACCTCGGCCAGCATTCACTGAGTACTTCCTTTGTGGCAAGACTCATGCTAAGCATTTTACATAGATAAACTCATTTGCTCTCCAATCAGTAAGATGAGTATTATAGATGAAACTGACAACTGGGTAGATTATGTAATGAGCCCAGGTTCACACAACAAAACAGGTGATGGAGCCAGGATTCTAACTGGAGAGGTCTGTCTCCCCAAGTCCTTAACCAAGATGCTAATGCTAACATTCCTTCTCATTGCTTATGTAATGAGATGTGTAATGAGATACATTACTTTGCAACTGTGCTTTAGGTCATCCCAAGTGTGGAAGTGAAAAGGAAGGAGGGGCAGGGTGTTTTGTACAAAGTGGTTTTCAATGAATATCTGCCCAAGGGAGAAATCGAAGCATAAAAAAACATGGAATTCTAGATGCTTAAAACTTAAGTGCACTTTAGAGAAAATATGACCCAACTCTCTCATATTCCCAGTGGGTCACACCGACACTTGGTGGCGGGTCCAACTCTGCAGCCTGGACTCTGATGTTTTTCTTAAATTGTCAGGACAAATTAGCAGTTCACCGGTAGTCTATTCCTTATTGCTTGGCATAGTACTATCTTTCTGGAGGTACTGGCAAATTATACTCATTCTCTGGAAGTAAGAGAACAGCTTTATTATTTTTCTTTTAAACAGCAGAGGTCCCAGAAACAAAGCCAGAATCGGCCCCCAGAAACTTGACATGCACATGAGGAAGTGTGAGCCAGTAGGGAGTCAAGTTGGAAAAGCAAAATTTCCCCTAATGTCATTATGAGGAGGACTTTGACCACAAAAGAAAAAAAAGATTAACTGGTTCATTAAAGAACTCCAGCTCAAGTATTCGAATCCCAAAGGGGAATCAGGTGAGTCTACCCTAAGCAAAAACTGCTCACCTCTATGGTCAAGATAAAAAAAAAAAAAGCCAAGCCGACATAGTGCCAACGGTTATTATAAGACAAACTGAGTTGGAACTCTGCACTCACCTGAGCCATCTCTCAAACACACACACACAAACACTCACAAATACACACAAACACACACATAGGGACATACCACTCTCCCCCATCATACACCACATGTCCAGGATCTTTCTAGTGTCTCCAAAAGGAAATCTTTAGGATGCAAGACATTTTGCATAATAGAAATAGAGCACTAAACTTTAGGATTCTCTCTTCTTTATGAAATGTTATGACTAAGTTTGTTACATATCTACTCTATCCTCTGATGATAGGATGTAGAGAAAACAGCACTGGCTAGAGATCCAGAAGGTTCTGATCCTCTTAGCATTTGCTGTGTGTCCTTGGGCTCCTTAATTCTCCTTTTTAAGCCTCAGTTTACTAATCTGAAAAAAAATAAAGAGTTTTTCCAATTCCAGGACCCTATTAAATATGATGGACCAGCCTTTTCACTGTCCCCTACCAACAAACATCATTTGCTCCCTGCCTTCACTCTTGTGGCTCCCAAGAGGCATGCCCTCCCAGCTCCCCTCACCAATCCAATCCAAGCCCAGCATTCTCCAAGAATCTTCCCCTACTGAATCCCACAGCTGCATTCCCCTTACTTTAGAGCCCCTTGGCAAGTCTCCCGTTGCTCACACCTTAGAGTCCCTCTGAGGCAATGAGCTCAGTCCCCTCTCCTTGTAGAACTCACACCCTTGGCTACTTGAGAGACACTTGGATCACATCACTCTATCCCTTACCCATCTTTGGTGAGCCGAAGTTCAAGCTCCACATTGTCTACAAGATAATGTCACTCATCTCTTCAGCAAATACTTGTTAAAGATCTACTATGTTCTGGACAATGTGCTAGGTCCTGGAGATACCACAAGGAACTAGACACAGCCCCTGACTCCAAAGACTACTCAGTGTAACATTCAGGGTCCTTCACAATTACTCTTTTCTCATCCCCTCGGAACTCCCACCCAAAGCTCTCCAGGTTCCCTTCCTTGATTCTTCTCTTGCTAAATACCTTGCTGGCCACTCCACTCCTCACCATTTTTATAAACCCTAAAGAAGGGTGAAGACAGACCAAAAGAAAAGGGAGAAGAGAACATGCCAGGGG
Organism: Heterocephalus glaber; assembly: GCF_000247695.1. The sequence goes on from NW_004624875.1 coordinate 2,675,317, forward strand.
AAAAAGGATTACCAGAAAACCTAAATCCAGCCCAAACTTCCAGAGAGTTCTGCCAAAACCTATCCTGTTGATGGGGATTGAGATCTTCACTGTGCAGTTTTGAGGTCACCTAAGGTAAGGTGGAGTCCAGATACCCTCTCATCCCAGAGACACTCCCTCGTGGCCCTGTCCACCTTAGCCCCACTCCCACCCACCTATCAGTCACACCAATGGGCGCCCTCGCTCTGTCCCGGTGCTACATCACCTTTCTCAGCTGATGTGGTCAGACTGGAATCCCAAAGGAAATGGCTGACTGAAGCAGTGAGACACACAAGCTTCCCATGCCTGGTATTTTCCCTAATTGGATCAAGAGCAAAACACAGTTCCTTCTTTTTCTCCTTATGCGTGCTACAGATCAGTGCTCCTAAAAATTAGACCCCAGAGTATCCTACGCAGGAGCCCAGGGATCCCAGTGGGCTGTTTGGAGGTATGTCTCTACTGCCTCAAGAGACCAAGGGCTCTGTCAGGGAAAGATCCACTCTCCTTCCAAGGCTGGAGGCTTCCCCCAGACCGGGGCCTACCAGATGGGATAAGCAACATGTTGCCCAAACAGTGTGTGTCAGATACTTTCCTGAGCAAAGATCACAACCTGGCTCCTGCTGGTTCAAACAGCAGACACAGCATTCCCCTCCCACCCTCCATGAGCCCAGAGGCCGAGATGAGAGCTCTGCTCTCCTGGTCCTAACAGCCACCTGAAGAAAATATGTGAGTACTTCACTCAATAACTAGTACATTGCTATAGTCCTGTTCATTGATGAACTACATCCTGCCTACAGGGCATCAATCCGGGCTGTCTGCACTGGCTGGGCAAGTCCCAGTTTCTTAAACCAGAAAATCTAAATATCAGAGTTTGCCTCATAAGAGTTTTGTGAGGCTCCTGCGATAGGACGGGAAAAGCCAGAGTGTTGGGGGCCGACACCAGCTGCGGAAAGGGGGGAACCCTCACCTGCCACCTGTGCCCACTCCTTTGACTTCAGCACTCCCAGCATGGCCCAGTTCAGGATAACAATTTGACATCACTAAGAACAGAGCTGGGGAAAGACGTACTAAATCAGCTTGCAGGAGCTGGTAGGATCCAGTTTCCAGCACATCGTACCTTAAAACCTACCAGGTGTTCAGGAAATAGTGAGCTCTTTTTGTTACCTGGCCAGGCCACAACACTCTTAAAAGGGACGTGGAAAAGCTGGGTCATTCTGGAGAAGGGTAGCAGAGGAATGGAATGGTAGAGACTGGCTAGTTCCTCCTGGGAGCACTGCCAGGTTGTACTTCCTCCCTTCCAGTGAGGGCAGCCATGGGACTGAGTTCAGGTCACAGGAATATGGGTAACAGTGTTGTGTGCCTCTTCTAGACACGACCCAGGAAACCTTCCACAGCTCCCCACCCCAACAGTCTCTTGCTCTCTTTCCTGTTATTGGTTAATGGCAGAGGACGGAGCCCAAGAGGAAGGAAGTAGGGAGGAGGAATTACTACATGGAAAGCTGCCTGCTGAATACCTGCACTGGACAGTTACGAAACCAAAAAAGTCCACTTCTGTGATGTGAATTAGGCCACTAAGATTTGGGGACAGTGTGGGATGGCACTTGGCCTGTCCTGATTAACAGAGATGAGCTTGAAACCCCATGACAGGACACACAGCTGAGGAACGGTCACCCTGGGAAAGAGAAAGTTCAGCAGAGAGCAGGATACAATGTCCTCCAATACTGCATGCACTGTGATGGGGCAGAGCTGTCCCATGTGACACCAGAGAGCAGTTCTAGGACCAATGGGAGGAAAATTCTGGGGGTGCAGGCCACACACAGGTAGGAAGATGTGAACTCAGCTGACAAGAGGCAGAATGGAGACTTCAGGGTGTGCAGACAACAGCAAAGCTGCAGCGCTGCTTGAGCATCGGCCAGCAGCTTGATCTCAGCTACATATTTTGACAATATCCCAACCCCTTAGGTCCTGTGATATGATTTGCATTCCCAGCCTCCTCCAGCAGCCCAGGATCTCCCCAGGCCTGGGCTTGACTCTTCCATAGGCCTGAAGCTCTCCAGGCAAGAATCCCAATTCCCCTTGACAATCATTCCTAGCTCCTCCTGGCCTAAGCATCCATCAAAGTCCCAAGTTCAAGTGTGGGGACCAGGCTCAGTGTTTGGGAAAGAACTGATTACTAGAAACACTGGATCTGAGCTCCTAAAAGCTACATTTCCATCCTGAAAGGGATAGGGAATTAACAGAGAGCACTCGAAGTAGGGAGACACAGGGACTTGGGATTGACCTGGAAAGCAATCGGAGATGGAGGGGAGAAAAGAGGAGGGGAGAGGTGGGGAGGGAAGGGAAGACGGGGACTGGCTGCTTTCCAGCGTCCATTCTACAAAGGCAGTAATGTCTCAGCTTCATGAGGATGACGTCTCAGCAGGGATTTCAATAGCACATCCTCCTGAGAGAGGCTCAGGCTCTTCTCTCCAGAGGCTTTTGGATACAAGTGTTTGGCCTGTCCATCAACACATACACCTGTGCACTTGCATACACACATGCATGCACACACAGAAACCTTTCCATCTCTCTTCTGGCCTCAGGGACAGACTTGCCATCTTCTCAAATATTTCTCAGAGCAAAGCTCCTCAAATCACCCTGGGATTTCCAGGAAATCTGGGGCAAGGCCCAGAAGTGTGGCAGGAAAATCACAGAGAAAACGGCTCCAAGGCTCTTCCTGTAAGAGTCATTAAGACGTATTCAATCCTGATGGCTCCTTCCCTGCCCACTCCCAGCCTCACCTCCGCCTGGGCCTCCCCATCACCACGTACACCACATTAGGGCCAAATTGAATTAGAATAATTAACTTTTGGTCACACTTTTAATTTGGTGCAGGAAATAAGAGAGCTAATGGAGATTAAACAAGGCACTCACTCCAGAGACCAGCCTGGAAATGGCCAAGGGAAGGCCCTGGCTCTGGAGAGAAAAATCAGCAGCCAAGGAAAAAAGGCTAAGACAGATGTGTGCAGCATGTGAGCTCGCACATGCAACCCTGTGTGTCGATGTGTGTATTTGTGCTCATGAGTGCACAGCTGTTACATATGAAAACGTGCTGTATGTCATGTAGGCAAACATGAACTCATGTGTGTGTGTATAAGCACATCTGAGGCTTGCACACAAGTGTCTGTATGTGTGGGAGTACATGTGTGCTCAGGTGTGCACTCAGTGCTTCAGATCCTGGGCAGGTAAAGCTACCTGATTCTTACAGCATCCTAGCAGCTCTGACTTGAAAGAGAGCTTCACAAATATCTTCAAACCCAGTTCCTTCCCACTGCTGCTTGGATCCCAGTTCTACATTTTCCCAGGAGCATGTATAGCATATGTGCCCACTCCCCTACTGACGGGGCACGCACCACCCTGGCAGGCAGCCCACAGAGCTCAGGTTGTTAGGAAGTGCTTTTGTCCTTCACCACCAACCACAGTCCTAGATCCGTCTCCAAGGCCCCTCTGTGGTATTTCCCCAAAGATGGTGACTGGTGTCTCTGAGCGGCCCGTTCTTTAGTTGTTAGAGCACCCTGATCCTTCTGTGGAACTTCATGTGACATTAGCACATGGGACCTAGCACTCAATTGAACACTAAAGTGTGAGGGAGTCGGGATGGGAAGCACTAATGCTTGGAGCCCTTTAGGAGTCATTTGCTCTGACCATGGTGAGGTCAAGTCCAAGTTCATATGTACCAGAATCATCCGGTGGGACTTAGTAAAATACAGACTCCCAGCTACTTCCAAGGAGCTCTAGTCCTGAAGTTCTCTAGAACCGGGTGCCCCTGAGGCAGGGGTCCAGGAACCATCATCTGAGAACAGTGACATAGACCAGCCCCCTCATTTACAGACAGACAGCCTGGTGCCCAGAGAAGGGCTCAGAATGAGTTTGAATCTACATCAGAACTGATGCCCTGTCTTCCAGCCTCCCATGCTCATCCCTACCACCAACCCCAGGGGGAAGAAAGAGCGCCCCTCCAAGCCTATTCTCCTCCTAAAAGGGGGCTCCTCCCCCATACACACACCAGACAGGCGCACACTGGTCTAGGAGAGAAGCAACCCTCCTCCCATCTGTTGTCTCCATCTCTCCCCACTCTTATCTCTGGCCAAGGGTCAACAGGGAAAAGGCCAGAATCAGCAGCACCGGGCCTGCTAAATGAACTGTTCTTGGCCCCAGCAGAGCTGAGATGCATGGAAGCCACTGATGCACCAAGGGAAGCAAGTGAGAAATAGACTGGGGTCAAGACCCTGTGGAGTATGCAAGGCAAGGGGAGGCAGCCTGGGGTTTCCCCAGGTGAAAAGAACAGACCTGCAGGGCCAGGTGGCTGCCAGAGGCCACACCACCCACTGAGTCCAGAGATTCCCAGGCCCACAGGAACCTGCCACACTGACCTGCACAGTGCACCCAGGGACCCTGAGGTCCTCCAATCAACCTCAGCTCCACATACATGGGGACCACAGAGAAGTGAGGGCCTCAGTCCACACTGTCTTTCAGGCAAAGTGCAGGCTCTGAGCGGCTGGCCAGTGGCCTTTCTGCTGTGTCAACTTCATGCCCTGCTGCAACAAGCCAGCACCACCACGAATGAGCTCAGAGGGTCAGAGAGGGAAGACAGACAGTAGCAAGCCTGCTTTGCCACCAGATCTTCTCCAACAAAGTCAGGGCAAAGCCAAAGTGCCGCAGACCAGCCAGGAAACATTGTTTTTCACCGATATTGATCTTCCTCGTTATCTTCGACCATTGTCACCCTACCCTGGTTCCAGAGGACCCCCTCTCATCACTTTCTAAGATTAGGTGAGGTCAGGAGGCTGCCAAATTCGGAGCCCTGCAGACACTGAACACAGGAGAATAGAAAAGAAAGAGAGGAGATTTCTGCTCCCTTTGAGCTGGCTGCCTGATCTCATTTGGCCTGAGGCCTGGTTTCACTAAGTCACAGAGACAGTTCCATTCTATTTCCAAAGCTTTTTGGAGGGTGAGAGCCCCAGGGAAGGATGGGGCATCCTCCACTCTTCTCAGTCTCTCACTCACTGTCACGTGCCACCCCTGCCAGTGACACCACTCCCTGCCAGCCTCCAGCCACCAGCTCCAGGAGGGCTCTAGGCTTCGTCCCCACCCTGTCCTCTGCTCCCAGTGTGTCTGTCATAGGAGAGCTGGGAGCAATGGGGCCAGATGGAGCAGGGAGGGGAGAGGGAAACGAGGTGGGGAAAGCCAGTCCCCTTGCCACTCCAGGGCGTCCCTCTGCTTTCTGTCTCTAAGGCTGAGGGAAGGGTGTGAGTTAGGTTGATAAAGAGGGGCCCAGCCCCACCTGCTATGGGGAGAGGCTCATGGTTGGCAGGAGGGCGTCCAACTGGGAAATGGATCTGCCTCCTCTCATGAAATAGTGTTTATGTCCCAGATCAGCCCACACTGTGCACTTGGGAACAAATGGCTCACTTCCTCGGGGGTCCAGCTCTCTAGCTTTCTGCCCCACCCTCTCTCTGGCAAACACAGAGAGCGATGGGAACAGGGCAGGAGATATGAAGGAGATCTTCCTCTCTGAAGGCTGAGGCAGAATCATTGCCCAGGGCTAGGAAAGCACTCGACCCACTCTCTCAAGGCCCAGAGAAAGCCCCCAGGTTTTCTGAGGACTCACAGCTGGGCCAGAGGAGGCCGCAGTGGTACACAGGACTCCATCACCAGTGTCTGGTTGCCATGAGGGGTTTGAGACATGGGAGTGGCAGGAGGAGATCTGATCTCCAGCTGCCCACTCTGTTGGGCATAAATGCTGGGTCCCCCTTAGGGGGAGGCTACAGCAATCCCAAAAAGAGCCCATCCCAACTCAGGCCTTGTCAGTGGCGAGGAAGCAGTGAGGAGTGGGTGGTGGGAAACAGGATTTGCATACATGGGAGGCTCCAGCAGGCCTGGGGTCTGTAAATGCAGGGATGGGGGTCCAGGGGGGCTTTGGAACCAGAGGCAAAGAGCGGGGTCTGTGCAAGCAGATGCTGAAGCTCCCACTCTCTGCGTAAGCTCAACCAAGCTCCTTAACTGCTGTGAGCCCCAGGGGCCTTGTCTATAAAAAGGGAAAAATACCTCATAAGCTGGTGTGATGATTTAAATTAAATTGTATTGGTATGAACAGTGCTCAGCACCTAATATGTACTTAACAAAATTGCTTTTTTTCGCCCTCCCTCCTTCGTCTAATTCAGAGGCTTGTTCGGCAAGCTCATGCTCTTGGGCAAAGCATGGAGATCAAGGTCAAGGTCAACCGCCCCGTGACCCTCACACCTTCCACCTAGGTCTGGAGTCTGTAAGAGCAGGTGCCGAGCTGTTTCACCTGTACCCTCACAGACACTTGCTAGTGTTGAAAATCGTTTCCCTGCTGCGTGTGGATCTTGATCCCTTCACACCAGGCTCAACCCAGCCATCAGTGTGGTCCCATTGAAATGTGAGGCCCAGGCCCTGCTCTGTTTCCAAGCTTCCAACAGCTGTCTCACTCAGGATAAAAACTCGAGTTGTAACAGACCCTACCTGCCCTGCTCCTACTTGGCTGTCTGCTCTCCACTGCACCCTTTGTCCTCCACCCAAGCTACCACTCTCACACTCTGTAACCCTGCCCCTGCCTCAGGGCCTTTGCATGTGCACAGTCCCTCCCCTCCACTAGCTCTCCATCCAGATATCACCTGCTAGGTAAGGCCTTCCCTACATATCACCTCCAAACTGCCCATCCACACTCCTAGCCTCTCTTCCATATCTACTTTCTTTCTGCATAACACTCATCATAATTAATAATACTATATATTTGTGGATTGGGTTTGGTTTTTGTTCCCTTCCTCGAAAATGTACATTTCTTCAGGCAGAGATTTTTATCAGTTTTGTACCTCAATACCTTGAACAGTGGCCTGGCATGTATTGAACATCTGAAAAATGAATAAGAGAGAGGGAACATTTGAAAAATAAATAACATTTGAAAAATGAATAGGAGCCAGAGGGAGCAGGGAGGGTGTTTCTTCTCCTCAAGGTCCCAGTTGCAGTCTGAGGCACAGAATCTCATTTCACGGAAGGGCAGATGCCGGGTCATGGCTGGATTGTAGGTAGATGAGGCACACGTGGCTCCTTCTGAGCGCTCGATGCTCAGGATGAACTGCAGGGAGTGTTCTGATGCATGGAGGGAGGAGGTGGGTGTCCAAAGGCTGGTGGAGGGAGGCTGGATTGGCTGCGCTCACCCCGGCGCAGAGAAGGTGAGGGCCCAGCCAGGCACAGGACCCAGGACTGACTTGTGTCCCGCCCCTGGGGCCACTGAAGGTGAGCTCAGTGCTGTTGGGACTCCCTGAGGGAAGAGGCCAAGCTGCCGTGGAGGGGTCAAGGTCCCCACCCTTGCCTGGCCTTTCTGGCTGGGGACCTTAGGACCCCACCGCTCCCTCACTGCCCTCCACTTCCCCTTTAAGCTGAGGGCCATTGTAGGCACCATCCTTTCTCCTGGGCTGGCTTTTGACAAAGCTCAAGTGTGTGTAAATGCAACTTCTGCAATTATTTTTCTAGTCCCTGAAACTCTCCTCCATCCAAGCTGACATTCCGAGAACAAACACTGTCTTCCCCCTTTACCTGCAACCCAGTTTAATCTCCACATTTTTGCAAAAGGAAAATTCCTCTGTCTACATCCCTTGGCTTGCTCTATGCCTATCTTTACCTCTCTTTGTTTCTCAATTCAGTTTCTCTCTCTCTCCAACTTAGCCTCTGTCAGCCTCTCTCTGTGTGTGTCCACGTTCTCCCTCTTTTCTCTCTGACACTTCACATAACCCTCTGTCTCTGTTTCGCCCTTCCTCTGCCTCGCTCTGTAAGTCTGTATGTCCCTGTCCTCTTCTGTTTTATTTTTCTCCAGCCCTGCCCCTCTGGCTGGGTCACTGTTTTCTCTCTCTCTCTCTCTCTCTCCCTCTCTCTCCATGTCTCACTTTCTCTTCCTATCTTTCTAAGTGACTGTATATCTCTTTTATTCCTCTCTCCTCTCCTCTCCCCCTCCTTCCCTCACCTAATTGCTTCTTGTCTCTGCAGATCACTGTGAGGATTTATGTAACATGCAACCAGCAGTGGCAGTAGCCAATTTGAAAGGCTGCTGCAGACATAAGAACTTAATGCTACACCAGCCTTCAGGAAAATGAACGGTGATCCTCCCAGGCTCCTCTGCTTGGGGCATCCAGGGCCTGCTCCCTAATCCCCGTGAGAAGGAGTGAGGCTGCCTCCTCGGTCCCCATGGTGCTCAAGGACCTTTGTATCACATTTTGAGAGGTCTAAGACTCTCAAGGAGGAAGACTCGGGTTGGGCTTCCCATCTAATTACACAGTATAGGCAGCACTGGACCCCAAGTCAGGATGCCTGTAATCTCACTGGCATGGGGAGGAGGGTGGGGCAGACCCTGGCTCTGCCCTGGGCCTGTTTCCCCATCTGGAAAATGGCTCCACCCTCAAGGAGTCTAAGAAATCTGGAGCATCCTGCAGGAAGACTGGTCAGAGCTTCAGCAGACATTGGAGCTAGAGACTCTGATCCACAAGAGAAGGTGCTCAGTGGCCAGAGGCCACAGGGAAAGCTTGCACCCTCCCAGCAGCTGGGCCTGGGGGATCCCATGCCTGCTTCCCTTCCCCGGCACCTGCCTGGAGCCCCTTAACCAAATGATGGGTTGGGGGCCTCCCAGAGTGCCCCTGATCCTTTCTGAGGGGCAGCAGCCGAGGAGAAAGTGAGGGTGGTGGAGCAGGGAGCAGGAACTCCTGCAGGAATGTTGGAGGTGGGGTAAAACCCTGCTGAGCCTCTGCTCAGCTCAGCTTTGCTCCCAGAGGTTGGTCACCTCTGCCTGCCAAGCACCCAAGCCTGTGCTTTCTCTGCAGCCACATGGACCTTTCAAGGGGGGGGCGGGGGGGAGAAGAACGTCAACAAAAGAGTGGACAGGAAGTTTGCAGCCAGGCACATTTTCCTAGGGTATGTTTCCCCCTCATCATCCCCACTGGCAAGGATGGCTTGGGGAAATGGGTTTGCTCCATTTCTATAAGAAAATCTGGCACGTATTTTGACAGAGGAGTTCAGTTTCTTGTCTCAGGTGCTTGAAGGGTTAACATGAGAGGGCAGAAAGATGTCACCTATTTCCACATCATAGAGACAACAGACTCAGACTGCAACAAGAGAGATTGCAGCTGACCTGAGGAAGGACTTCCTACCTATGAACGAACTGGTGCAGGTGTGAGTTAGCCCTGTAAATTACTTTAGTAAAGAAGGGATTCCCTGCTGGAAATCCCTCTGAAAGGGTGCCAACTTGTGTGTGGACACAGAGGATTGGACCAAATGACCTACTGGGGGCTCCTCCACCTGTCGGGTCTGTAGTGGAAGTAAATACACGCCACACATGTTGGTGGACACACATCTGCTTCTTAGAGGCTTGGACACAACTCTCTTCCTGGCAAGGCTCCGCAGCCCACCTGCAGCTGGGCCCTCCAGCCCTGACTCGCAGCTCTGACCCTCAGCTCCTCCTGTGTGGCTAGGATTGCTCAGGGAAGGGCCCCAGTGGGCCAATGGGCAGCAGAGCTCCCCAGACAAGCAGGAAGCCGCCCAACATTGCTATCTCTACATCAGTCCAGCCAGCCACCTCTGAGCCCTCTGCCTTTCAGGAAGCCAAGTCAGGAAATTAGCTGGGAGCTGAGCGGCCTCCAGATACCTTACTGGAAATTCAAACCCAGAACAGATGGGGACTGGTGTGGGGGAGCCCAGAGGGAGATGAGAGAGGCTCCCTGCAAGGAGGGTGGTCCAATCTTTTTTAAAAATTTGTTTGTTTATTCTTTTTAATTCTTTAATTTTTTTTTTGACAACTCTGGGGATTAAATCCAGAGCCTTTACACTGAGATACATCCTCAGCCCTTTTTAGTTTTTCATTTTGAGACAGAGTCTCACTAAGTCACCACACTTGGCTCAGACTTCAGCCCTCCTGCCTCAGCCTCCCGAGGTGGTGGAATCACAGGCAGGCAGCACCACACCAGACTGCTCTGGCCCTTTTAAACAGGTAGATGTCACAGGTAACCAACCTGGCTGCTAGGACAGTACCATGAGGGCCACAGAAGGCTTCTTCTGGGCCATGTGCTCCACCCAGCAGGAGGCTGTAGCACAGGGAAGCCAAAGCAGCAACCCTGGGACCTGTTTCACAGCTCCTCTGCCTGAATTTCCCTGGGAATGCAGAGAGAAACAAAAATAGTAACAAGGCCTCTCCTTAGAACCCGGAGCTGAAAAAAGACTGCACTACACTAAGGCAAGCCAGGTTTCAAAGCCAGACAAACCCATGTTCAAACCCACACTTTGTCACTTCAAAGTCCTGGGAACTTGGCCTCAGTTGCCTCATCAATGCAATGGGCATCACAGTAGCAACCCAATGTTGGCAAGGTAGGCCAGCTGTTCTAGCAGATAATCCTAAAAGGCTCAGGGTTTGGGCACTCTAGAGACATATTGCTTCTTGCTTGTACCCTAATAGCAAGGGAGGCTGTGTTCCCTGTTTGGTTGGCCCCAAAGCCTTGAGTCCACTGCAGACCAGCACTACTGGCATTGGCCTGGACAATGCTTTCATGCAGGGTGCTGTCTTGAGCATGGTGAGATATTTAACAGAATCCCTGACCTTCACTGCTAAACCTCACTAGTCCTCCTGCAAGTCAAGACTCAAACATGTCTCTAGACATTGCCAAATGTCCCCAGAGGGCAAAAGTGTCCCCATTGAGACCATCACTCTGGATCCTCTGAGGCTAGCCAGAAGAGGAAGGAAGAAAGAACACAGGAGCCACATACAGGAGGTTTCGGAGCCAGCCTGGAAGTGGCAGTGGACATTGCATCCACCCATTTTCCACTGGCCAGGTGGAAGTCACACGGCTCTATCAGAGGGGAGCTTGGCAAGTATGGTCCACTGTGCGTCCAGGAGGAACAAGACACCAGGTCTGGGGAGCTCAGAGCCATGCCTCTGCAACACCACCTCTCAGGACTACTGGGATAGTATGAGGAGCTAAGGGTTGTAAGTCAGTGAAACACCCTGAGTGTGTCAGACACTTATCTTGGCTACTGTCTTGGAAAATCTGTCATGCCTCTATGCCCTGCTAAGTGTCTAGGATGCACTATCTCACTGGATCCCCATTTGCTGACACAGAGAGGGAGTAACCTGGGCACCATCGAAGAGCAGCTGGTTTTGATGCTACTCAAGCACCCACATCTCCACCTGTTATATTCTGCTGAATATCAGTGTCTTAGCTAATTCCTGTCACTTGGACAATATACCCAACACCCACAACTTAGAGGAGGAGAGGTTTGTTTTGGCTCAAGATTTTGAAAGGATCCAGCTCATAGTCACCTGGCTTCAAGGCAGAAAGGGCATGGTAGGAGAGTCTGGTGGAGGATAGCTGTTCATCCTATGGAAGCCAGAAAGCAAAGAGAGGAGAAAGGAGACAGGAACAAGAATACACCTTGCCAGACCATGCCCTCAGTGATCCACTTCCAACCAGGCCCTACCTCCTAACACATTCAGCTACTAAACCAATCAATGGGTGAATCTACACATAAATTTAGCGCCTCTATGCTAAAATCATCCTCCAAACACAGGAAGCTTTGGAGGGACTTCTATATCTAAACCATAACATTCTGTTACTAGCCCACTAAAGTTTCATGTGTATTTCATTATGCAAGATCCATTTAGTCCATATCTAAGTTTCACCAAAGTCTTAAAAGTTTCAACAGTGCCAAAGACTCCAAATCCAAAGTCTCCTCTGAAATGCAAGCAAACTCATAGTGTGAGCCCCTGTAAAAATAAAAAAGAAAGTGAGATACTTTCAACATTCAATGGCACAGGATAAACAGTCCTATTCCAAAGGGGAGAAATAGGGGAATAGAAAGGAATCAGACCAAAACACTTGACACCCAGCAGGGAAAACATTAAATCCTATAGTGCTGTGTCAAGCACTCAGGGCAGTTGTGGTGAGACGTATACTCCAAATGTCTTGGACAGCCCCACCTCTACTGCATTGCCTGTTGCAACTCTAATGACTTCTCTTTTGCAGTGGCCACTCACTGCCTGCGTCTTCCCTCTGCTGATATTCTGCATTCCTTGCATCTCTGATTCCCTGGCATTTCCACTACCCTTTTGGTTTCATTCTCATTGCCCTCTCAGTGTCACATTGCTGGGCCAAAATCTGGGACAAGGCCTCTCTGACTCCATAACTCTTGCATTGTGCATGCCTACAAAACCAGCACCATGTGGATGACACCAAGGTCTTCCAGTAGCTCAAGTAGTAGCCAGGCCCCCTTGGACTATGCCTGCAGAGGCTTCTGAGTACCTAGATGGCTGAGCAGTATGAAACAAATGACAGGGATATAATTCCCTAGGCAGCCCTTCTTGAGCAGGGGGCCCAAGGGATCTCTTCTCGAATGAAAGCTTTACAATTTTGCACCCCTGACCTTGTGAATGACAGGGTCTTGCTGATTCCAAGATTCCCTGACCCCATGGCAGTGCACAAGCCATCTTTTCTATTGTTCTGATGCAAAATATTTGGCTTCTATTTAATGCTGATCTTTTCAGCAACCATGCTGTCCATGGCCTCAACTTTGTAGGCACTTCTTTTCTGATGAAACTGCAAACATTTCATACCAATATTTGCTTTTCCCTCCTGATTTTCACTGTAGATCTGGCTAAAAGTAGCCAGCAATATCCATGCCATGACCTGAACATTGGGCTACTTTGAGATTTCCTTTGCCAGATTAATTAGTTCACTGCTCTTAATCTCAGTTTCTTGCAAGTTTTTAGGACATGGGCAAAATGAAGATAAATTTTCTGTCGAGTGTATCACACACAGTCTCTAGTCTGATTGTCAATGGAGCCCTATTCTCAACAGAAACCTCCTAAGCCTGCTCTTTACTGTCTGCTTTTCTATCAGCATTCTGATCTTCTGAGCTCTGACCAGAATCTGCCTTCAAGCTCTGTTTACAGAATTCTAGGGATTTTCCAGCTGGCATATCCAAACCCTTCCAAAATGTTCTTGCTAGTTCCAAAGGCTTCTAAACCACATAGTCAGGTACAGTGTCAGCACTGATCCCACTCCCAATATCAAAACCTGTCTTAGTCACTTTATTCACTACTGAGATGAAACACTAATCACCACAATTTAAAGGAAGAGAGGTTTACATTAGTTCTCAGTTTCAGTGGGTTTATTCCATGGTCAGCCAGTTCCAAGACAGAAATGTCATGATGTAAAGGCCTAACAAGAAAAGCTGCTCATGTTGTGATAGCCAGAAAACAGAGAGAAAAAGGAGGAGATAAGAATAAGAATATACCCTTCCAAGTCATGACCCTAGTGACCTGTCTCCAGCCAGGCCCTGTCTCCAACAGCACATTCAGCTATAGAATTCATTAATAGATGAATCCACTGATGAGTATAGTGTCCCCATGATCTAATCACCCTCCAAACACATAAAGCTTTGGATGGATTTTTTTATCTAAACCATAATAGTTGTCATCCTGCTCCAAATCTTTTACTTACGCTGTCACATGCAACATGGTCACCCTACAAGTAACAGAGGCAAGATATGCCTTCTCTGCACAAAGGAGGAAACAGAGTGTGAATGAGAAGCAACGGCCCGGGGTCACTCAGCAAAAAAGGGGCAGAGCCAGACTAGAACCCAAGTCTGGTAGCTAAAGGTACAAGGCTTTCTCTAGAAGAGAGGCCACTTTTGTACCCCAGGCAAGGTTTAAAGGTGGCAGGAATCCTTGCCTTTTCCTCTCCCCTCCCCTCACAATGTCTCCAGTCACAGCTGAGCAATGGCTCCAGAAGACAGGAAGCTGCTTCTGCCAGATGACCAGGCAGACCAGGAATGGGAAATATAGATGGACAGTCCTTGGATACCCTTGGATGCCTGGGGAAGTGACAGAAACCTGGTAGGGGAATCAGGTGTCTCAGCTTGAGCTCTTTCTGAAATAGCCTCCCCACTGGTCCCAAGATTCCACCATCCTCGCTCATTCCATCCTCCACAATGCTTCCAGAATCACCTTTATGACAAACCTGTCTGGGTCACTCATCCTGCTTACAACACTCCATGACTCCCTGATATCCTCAGGATAAAATCCCGACTTCTCAGTCAGGCCCACAAGACACTGCTTTGGCTCCTATTACCTCATCACTCCTTCAGTGTAACTCCAGTCATGCTTTTCCTTCCTTCCTTGTTAGAGCCTTCAGGGCTCTAACAGTACCAAAGTGCTCTTGTGCTCCCTGAATACATCACTTTATCAAGCTTTCTATGACTTTGCCCAAGCTTCTTCATCTACCTAAATTGTGTTCCTTACGAGGTACATATTAAACTCATGTTCATCCTTCAAAACCTTGAAGACTTTACCACCACCTTCCTCCAACAACACTAATTATAATACTTTTTAATGTTTACTTATACTTTCTTGATTATAATGAAACTTAACATTTAAGTATTATTTTTCATAACACTTAATGTTTATTAACAACTATATTACTGCCTTTCAGAAATTCTTCATTTCATTATCCAAATCTGGGTACAGTGTTTTTAAGTTGTTGGTTTTGTGACATCTCCACCAATAGTGTCCTGAAGTGATGTGAGGAGGCTTCAAGCCTGGCTGTGAAAGCTGCCACCTTGATCTGTGGCGGTGCCCACTCTGGATGTCTCCTCCCAGGATGCTCCTCTCTGAGCCCACCCACCATGCTAGGTAGTCCAAGCCAACACAGGGCCCAGCTGGTGTGCTGGTCAACAGCCCCAGCTGAGTCCGGCCTCAGAGACGCACGAGGGAATGAGGGCCCTCCAGATGTTGCCAGTCACTCACATCACTCTTAGTCATTCAAGTCTTCCATCCAAAGCCCCCAGTCACCATGGAGCAGGAACAACCATCTACAGTGTCCTCTCCCAGTTCCCTCCTGCTCACCATAGAACCCATCCACGCACAGTAGAAGGTGGTAGTTTTACGCCACTGACTTTGGGATGTCTGTTGCCTGCTCACCCATTTCACAGATGAGCTGACTGGGGCCATGCGTGCAGAAGCTCCTTAAGCTAAGAAGGAACACACCAAGGCTGACCTCAGCAACTGAGTTCCAGACCCACCGACCCACCCTCTTTTCCTCCTGCAGTTATCCTGTCACTGTGTCACCACCTGTACAGCCGTGAGCTACCCAAGGACAGGGCCAGGTCTCACTCTGCTATGCTCAGCCCTGGCTCAGTGCCAAGCCCAGAGCTGATGCCAAGGACAGGTTTTCCAAGCTGAGCTGAACTAAGCTGAGCATCACAGTGGCCCCTGGATGCTGAGCTGTGCCCCACAGAGCCCCTCCAGTGCTGCCCTGCTGACCCCAGCCCTCATCTACCCAAGCCTCAGTGTCATTATCTGGTTTAACTGATGATCCCCTGCCCAGTCAGCTCCCTGGGCCCAGTGGCCCAGCTGTCAGCCTCATTAAAAATGCCAATGGCCGGCACCTCTCAGTCCAGCAGAAGCCAGCCATGTGTCATCGCTGACCCTCAGCCTCTGGTCCCTCGCTGCCTTTGCCAGCAACAACACACAGGATAACTCAGCAGAGCATTTCAGTCCCTACTACTTAGAACCCTGAGCACTTCTCCTGTGGCTAGGGGCCAGAGGACAGCATCACAAGTGTGTGGCCCCCAAATGGATGGATCTAGACTGAGCAGATTCACTGCAAAGAGGAGGCACCAGGATCAGGAGTTGGAGGAGAGAGGTTTGTGCAGAACCTGGCTCTGAGCTGGTCAAGTCACCCAGCGCCCCCTCCTTCCTTATGTACCTTCCAGCTCTAAGAGGAGCCTCCCAGGGTGATTCCTCAGAAGTAGGCCTTTTTCTGGGGCACACAAGCCTCCTGAGGGCAGCTGCAGACAGAAAGGGCCTTCTCCCTCCCCTCTGCTGTCCCCAGCATGTTCCCCCTGGGTGACCTTGGCCAGGCCACCCTACCTCACCAAGCCTCCCCTTCCTCCTGGCTCTAGTTTACCTCAAACAAGAGGCTGGGCCTGCCTGGGCTGGCCAAACACCCTTCAGCAGAGAGATAAGGCAGTCTCTTGGCCAGGGCCAGCTCAGCTGATGCAAAGATGAAATGACACAGGCAATCAAACAGCTAATGCATGTCGGCAATTTTTCTAGATCCCAGCACTCTCCTATGTGCTTTATCCCCATGAGATTATTTATTCATCCAACAACTTAGTAGGTAGACACTGTTGCTGTTCCCATTTTACAGATGCAGAAACTGAGCCACAAAAGGGTCAAATGATCTCATAGCTAACAGCGGAAGAGGTGGGAACCCCACTCAGGTAGAACAGATGTCAAGGTCTGTTCTCTTGCCTCTCACACCAGCGTGGAGGGCTCAGCACAGCCCGTGGTGCACATAGTAAGTGGCCAAGGACTATTAGACCCTTCCCATAGAGAGCACAGGAGGAGGGCTGGGACCTACGGCTCCAGAGGAGAGCCTGAGCCCCTGCTGCAGAGCAGTGCTGAGCAGAACCCCACCCAGTGGTGGTTTAGCCAGCTCTGCAGGCCCTGGCTGGTGAGGATAGTGAGGGCGAGGGGCCATCTCCAACGAGGCTTGTCCTTTTGTCCTCTTGCTTGCACAAGAAAGGGATCCAAGAGTTATTTACTGCGGAGATTTCATCGAGATGTTCTTACCCTTACTGTACATCTTTTAAAGGTGAAATAAAAATATCTAAAGGGGAAAAAAGGGCTTTTTATTCGGCATCATAAAAGCTATTGGCAGGCATTCCCTTGGAAGGGGAAAAACCAGCATAAAATTCTGCAGTGACATTGTTCTGGGAGAAGCTCCTCAGCCAGCCAGAGTCTGGGGTGGGGGATAACTGGAGGTGGCTGCCAACAGGGGACCATGCAGGGCTTGAGGCTGTCCCAGGGGTCTGCACAACATCCCCACAGCTTGCCCCCAGGTCAGCACAGGGTGGAGCTTAATAAATACTTGTTAAATTCGAGAGTGAATTCAGGAATGAGCACAGGCATGGACGTCTCCCCAGCAGGAGGGGAGGCAGTGGGCTGGAGTATCATAGAGTGCAGCGCTGGACCACAGCGCTCTGCACCCAGCCCCCAGCACATCACCGCCAGCCAGCCCCTCTCTCTGCCATGCCTCTGCACTCCCACTCCATCGTAGACTCCTCCCACCCTCTTCCCAGCCTTGATCCCTGGGCAGGCTCTGTGTGCCATGCGTGGCATGGCAGGTAACAGGGTAAAGCATGCTCCTCAGAATGGGGAGTCTGCTAGGAATTCCTCAGATGAGTGAGCGAATGAATGAACAACATTTGCCTGACTGACATGGTACAAAGCATTCCCTGTATATGGCTCCAAGAACTCTCCCAGCCCCTCCACACCATAGCCAACTTTGACATCAGAAATCTTGTTTTACAGGTAAGAAACAAAGACTCAAAGCAAGAGAGCTGCCTAAAATAAAATGAGTGTGGGTGCTGTGGTCTGAATGTTTGTATTCATATGCTGGAATCCTAACCTCCAAGGGGTTGGTATGAGGAAGGGGGCTTTGAGGAAGTGATTAGGGTCCACCCTTATACATGGGATTAGTGATTTTATAAAAAGAGGCCAGGGGAACATGTTTTCCCCTTCCACCATGTCAGGACACACCATGTCAGAAGGTGCCCTCACCAGACACCAAATCTGCCAGCACCTTGATCTTGGACTTGCCAGGCCCCAGAACTGTGAGAAATAAGTTTCTGTTGTTTATAAGCCACCCATCCAGTCTCTGTATTCTGTTATCGTAGTCCAAAGAGACTAAGACAAGGAGTGTTCTTCCGTCAGGTCCAGTCTAAATCCTTAGCTTTTCCCACTGTGGCAAATTGAAGCTCATAATTTCATTCTAAATCACCACACACACATTCCTTTGCTTACATAGGGGCTTGCACATACATAAACACATGTGAACACACAAACAAATGGGTGCACACAAACATAATATGCACATGTGCAGCTGTCACATATATACATGTATGTGCACACGTGTGGTCAGATGGGGCAAATGCACAAGCAGACACACACACACACACACACACACACAAATGTATGCACATGGGTAGGAATGATAGGCCTGAAGAGAAAAATAGGAGCTGAGAGGAGAGGAAAAAATCTTCAAGGTGTCCCTCAGCACCTTCCATCTGGCATCAGGCTTTGCCTTTGATTTTTAACTTTTAATTTTCACATCATCAGTTACTACATCAAAGCAATTTTTCTGCAGGTGCCCTGGACCCAGGCTGTTTCCAGCAGCCCTGATTCCAAATTCCCCTTCCCACTGGGCCCTGGCTGCCAATGGCACTTCACTTCTCATTAAATTCCACGTGGGGAGTATGGAGAAGAAAAGGAGACCGGAGTGAAACTACCTCTCACCTCTGCGGCCAGTGCTTGCTCACTTCTGTGTGAATGCTGCTTAAGAAGCTATGTTCAGATTTCCAGTTAAATATGGCAGAGAAAACCTCCTCTCCCTCCACCCCCAACCACTGGGCTCTGGGGGGATCACGTGAGGAAGAGCTGCATAAAAAATTTGCAGAGGGAAGATGGGGCATTTAGCAAAGGTCTCTGCACCTCCTACCTCTACTCAATTTCCTGAAGGGCCTCCAGGACCTACCATCTATGCTGCAGCATGGGGAGGTCCTCTGTGCCGAAATAAGACAGACCCAGAGGTACTATCTCCAACTACATCTTCCCCACCACCATCCTCTACACTCACCTGACCCTCCCCAGGCCCACACATGGGGTCTCCAGGCAGCCAGGGCATCCATTAAGAAAGACGGAGACAAAAACGGAAAAGGAGGAGAGGGTGCGTGGATTAAACAGAAGCAAAAGTAGAAAGCAGCAGGATACTCCAAACCCCTAAAATTATGCTCAGAGAAATAAAAGAAGATATTGCATCCATGCAAAAAGAACAATCTCCTATTTTTAAAAAATCCAGGAACAAATAAAAAAGAACTCGGGAATGAAATAAAAAGATAGATTTAAAAATTTCCATTGGAAAAGTGAAGGATAGTTGAGAAACACTGGTTAAGAAAATCTACTAGAAAATAGATCAAAAAGAATAAGAATGAAAAACAGGAGAAAAATAATTGGAGAAAATCAATCCAGGAGATGTAGCATCTAACTGATAGGAAATCCAGAGAGAGAGAGAGAGAGAGAAGAATTAGAGGTAATAAATACAGTGATCGCCAAAGTGACTCAAGAAAATGTCTCAGCACTGGAGAATGTGAATTTCCAGATTAATAAACCCCTGGATACCAAGGCACTTCACTGGGAATTTCAGAACACCAAAGATAAAGAAAAGATATGAAAGCCATCAGAGAGGAAAGGAAAAAAAATCTGGTCTTAAGCAAAGGGTCAGGAAATTGAATAGCATTAAACGTCTCATAAGCAGTCTCAGAAATTTGGTCTCCCAGGCTCCACCAAGATAAAGACATAAACCAAGAAAAAATAAATAAATAAAGGTGTGGAATCCAGGAAACAGGATACCCAATTAGGAAAGGGACAAAAGGGATTCCCAGGCAGTAGTGAGGAACTCCAACATGCCAGTGCATAGAGAGAAGAATGCGGAGCTCTGTGAGGAGAGTTCCCAAGGAAAGAATAAAACCAAAAGATGTGTGCACTGCATACATTAGGAGCTGATACCCACTCCCAGTACAGGGTGGGGAGACTCTAGGTTCAGAAAAAGAACCGTAAAGTGCCTCTAACCCTGGGACATAAATTCCCTCACCTCCCACCCCTTAACAGGAAGCAGTTTCTGGCTCATCCTAAATCTCCCTTGGTTGCTATGGAAACAATTATATGTATAAACAGAACAAATACCCCGAGCACACATTTCTTTCTAAAACTGGGCAAGGGAAGTTATTAAGGTATTGCTTACTTGGATAAGACATGGGAGATATTATGCTTGGGTTCAGAGATGTTTACTTATTTATTCAGAATCACCCACCTCAGAGTGGGGTTCCTCAGTGGAGATGGGGGAGGTTTATGTATGAAACTTCACTTCCAGGGAAAAGAGAGGCCTCAACTTTAGGATGTTGGCTGTCTTTTTTTTTTTTTTTTTGGAAGGGACCAAATTTCAAAACTTCCTAGACACTGATAGCAGGTAGAAAATGAGAGATGCAACTCTTTGCTCTACAAAAAGGGCTCCACAAGGTCACAAAGCAGCTCAGCAAGACAGCCTGGACTCTTAACCCAGGACTCTTAACATCCCTGGCCAACTGCTTCCAGAACCTTCTCTGTGGTCACCTATGTCTCACTCAAGCATTCTATGTGGATAGAATCAAGCCAGGCACTAGGAGTACTTAGATAAAAAGAGCTATCTAGTGACAAGCACACAAACAGTCCCAGGGCCTCCAGCAGGGATAACAGGGTTAGCAGGAGTGGAATCCAATGGGAGCCAAAGCCTGAGCACAGACGGCCTCTGTGGGTCTCTGTTTGCCTGGAGTATGGGGTAAGAGCTGGGTAGGAGAATGGAAAGGCAGCAGGCAGACGTGGGACTGAGTTCTGAACAAGCTAATGAAGACCTGAAGGAAGCCTTGCACTCCCCAGGTAAGGCCAGTCAGCCTGCAGAACAGGTGCACCCCAGCCAAAGGAGGAAAGTGGAATGGAGGGAAGGAAAGATTGTCTGGACCTCTTGGGAGGAGTCTAAGGGGGAGGTGGCCCAATCCCCTTTTCCCTCCATCAGGCCCTGGATCCTGCTTCCCTTAACTCCTCAAACTCCCCCATCCCACTCCCTCCTGGCCACCGGTCCCAGCCCGCAAGGTAATTATAAAGAAGTTAAACTGAATTACACACGCAGGGTTTATTTTGTGTTTTTCTGCTGTTGCTGCTGCCAATTATGGTGCAATTAGACTGCCTTCATTAGCAAATGAGATTAGAATTAACATTGTTAATTACTCGTCCTGTTAAATGGGGAAGTGCTGCAGTGGGGAGGGCCCTGTGTAGGCGGTAGAAAGGGAGCTCACAAGGCAAGGGGAAGGGAGGTTCGTACCCTCGAGGGGCTCCTGGGCCCATGGGAGCTGGAGGAAGAAACAGATTTACCAAATGTCAAGACAGGTGGGTGAGATGGGGTGGGATCTCCCCCATTGGGAGCAGAGGGCTTTACTCCTTAAATACTACCATTTCTTGAGACTCAGAGCAGCACTTTATAGGTATTATCTGCTTAACCCTCGAAACACCATGACAAGTAGGCCACAACCTTCCCATTTGACAAAAGAGAAAAGTGATACTCGGAGAAGTTAAAAGTAACTTTCCCAAAGTAACACAGCAATGCCAAGTGGCAAATCAAGCACTTCTCTTGTAAGCACCAGGACCTTTGGTTCTCATAGGAAGAGGGAGGCATGTGTACATTATAGTTTATGTAGTGATAGTTTTAAAACAACTCATTTGATATTCAAATTTGCCCCATGAGGAAATGAGAAATTAGGAAACATCAGCCTCATTTTTCAGATGAGGAAGCTGAGACTCTGCGAGTTTAATGAGCAGTTGGCAAACCATGGCCTGCAGGCTGAATCTGGCCTCCCACCTGTTTTTGTGAGTAAAGTTTTACTGGAACATGCCATTTATGGATGTGCTATAAATAAATAATATGTACTTGTTATTTATGTGTTATATCTTGCTCTCAACTACGAAACTAGTTCATAAACTATAACCAAGAGTGAGTAGTTTGCCACAGTGATCATAAGGCCCATAGTATCCATCACCAAAAAAGGAAATAGGATTAGTATATTTGGGTTTTTAAAAATTAGGATCCATTCCTGGGGCAGGCTCGATGGCGGCCTTCCCTGTGGCTGCTCATGTCTGAGTGACTTCTGATGCATGAAAGAATAGAGGCAGGTGGGGAATTGCAGGGGACAGAAACTGTAGGCTTCCTCTTCCTGCTGGTCCTGTGGAAAGTCTTACCCTCTGAGGTCCAGGAAGCAGACAAGGCCCACGTTCCACATCTCTGTTCAATGCCTGTGGCTTCTGACTGCTGGCAGGGTCAAGCAAAGGATTAATCTTTCAGCAGCTTGGCCTCCCAGCAGCCCAGAGCACAAGCACAGACCCTTCCCGGAGACCCTGTAGACTTTGTTTCCCTCTTCTTACTCACATCCCAGCCAGCAAGGCAGAGACTTCCTGGGTGTTTTCCGGCAGCTTTGCCTCCCGTGCTCTTCTCCTGCCATAGTGGTCAGCATGCACGCCCACTAGCTGTGACCAAGTAGTGGAGGACTAAGAATGCCCCAGGGGGAGGCCCAGGGCCACCCTTTCTCAGAGATTCTCAGATCCCTACCCACTTCTGCCCAATGTCAGGTAGCAGGGCGGGTCCTGGGACACCTCCCCTCCATTCCTGTCCAGAGATTCCCACCATATTCTCTCTCTCTCCTTCTTTCTCTCCCTCTCCCTCGTGTCATTTCTTTTAGACCCTGGCCACTGTGCTCCTTGCCAGAGCTTCCTTCCTTCCTGCCACCTGGGCAGGACACAAGAGGCAGAGAGGTAACCAGGCATTCAGAGAAGGTTCTGGAAGAAGGTGTCAGGCAAGGTGAGTCCCACGTGGTGCACTTGTCATGCAAAGGCTCAGGGACAAATCTCACTTAGCCTGCCTTAGGGACAAGAGTTACAGGGGGCTGGGAGCAGGGGGGCCATGCATGGGGTCAGCAATGGGAGGCCTGGGCCTCTTTCCTGCCAGCATCCCCCGTGTCGGTGCTATGGCCAGGCTATTTGCTGATAGCCAGCATGGGCTTGTATCTCAGACAGAGTCTCAGAAAGTATCTGTCTGTGACAAGCCCAGTCTTGGGAGATCACCACTTTGTTCCGAAGTGGAACGTCCTGCATTACACACATACACACACACACACACACACACACACACACACACACACACACACACACCCTGCTGGCCCTTCAACTTCAGCCAGTGCCTGAATAGACATTTCCTCCTCTAGCAGTCCTGCAGTCTGGAGTGTTGGGCCCAGAAGACCCCATTGCCTTGCCCTGGGTTGACCCATCCCCAGCTGCTTCCTGGGACAGGGTGGGGCTCTTCACCCCTTCCTCCTTGCTCCAAGCTGTAGGACTCAGAAAAGACCTTCAGGTGACTGACAAGGCTCCTAGATCTGTGCCCTTTCCCTCCTGCTAACCCAAGCCAGCAGAAATCACCCTTATTAGTCTTCTTGCAGGATGCCATGGAGTTCACCCTGCGCCTAGGTGCCTGGGCGAACCCCAGAGAGAAAATCTGGTCCATCAAGGGAATGGCCAGCCCCAGGGATTGAATAAATACGTGGTAAGGAGAGAAAAGACAGAGGTTCAAATGATCTCTCTCCCCTCAGCCCAGAATGGGAGAGACCCAGTCCCTGGACCATGATGCAGGAAGAGAATTGTTGGAAAGTAACTCTGGGTTCTCCATCTTCTCAAAGGGTGGCTGTAGTCAACCTCAGCTTCCTGAAATGCTCAGAGCTTCCCTCAGCCCACCTTTGATCTGCAACTTTCACAGGCTCTAAGGATGCTGGATACCATGTAACAGCAAGCTCCTACCAACAGCCAGCACCAAATCCAAACTGCTGGGAACCAAGCAGCCTCTCCACTACCAAAAGGTAGAGGAGCCTGAAGTGGAGGGGCAGTGTCCTACTACAGGCACACAAACCCCCTTCAGGATCAAGCATACATCCTAGGCCAGAGACCCAGGAGGACCAGAAAAGGACAGATCTGACTTTCCTTTCACTTATTCACCTCTGGTTTGTAAGTTTCCCTTTTCCCAAAGACAACCTCTCTCCCAGGGCCAGGTGGTACTGGAGATCCCAGGCTCTAAACCCTGAGGGAGGACAGGCCATCACCTGGAGATCTTCTACCTGGCCCAGCAGAGAGGACAAGGGAAATAGGAAATGAGTCAGGAATTGCACAGACGCCCACCCCATACATGCCAGGTGTTCTGTGTAAGGGAGACAACAAGCAGCCTGTTCCTTGAGTCCTAGAGGAAAGAATAGATGAATTGGAAGGCTGAAATAAGAGGACTCGGGAACAATAGCGAAAGTCAAGGAGGGATTGGGAGGCCCAGCTCAAGGAAGGGGAAGCCCTTGGTACAGAAAAAAATAGGGAAGCCCCCAAAAAGGTAAATTGGGGCCAAATCTCACAAGGCCAAATCAGGTATTCTGAACTCATCTGATAAGAATAGGGAGCCATTGAAGTTTTCTGAACCAGGGCGCATTCTTGCCACTACCCCAACAGAGACTTAAAGATGGCTCATAGAAGGTCAAATTGAAAACATACACAATAAATAAATAAATCCCAACAGAAAAGAGTTTGTTCTCTGTCATCTCAGGAAAGAAAATATTCCAGTCCGGACAATGAACCTAAATGATTCAAGACATTCCAAGCAGAGCCGGAGTCAGGGAGCTGGGGCCAGATGATGCCTCATCTTCCGACCACTGACAAATCTGTCTCCCATAGGTGGCTTGAATAAAATGTCGGCTTCAGGCCACATCCCATCCACCTGACATTCCTGTTAATAAGGAAGCCTAATTAGCATGGCTTTTAAGCATCCATTACATTAATTTAACGTGAAAATCTAATGGAGCTTTATTGGAATTTTTTTTCGGCAAAATTAACCCTGCAGGTTTCTCACACATGTTTTCATTAGGGGCTGTGAGCTGTGGAGAGAGTCAGAGAATTAGAATTAGCTTTAGTGGTTCTCACTCTAATCCATGTCCTCTGTCTCTATGTCTCCAAGTGACTAAGTCTTTGTTTAACAAAGCTTTTGTCGCCACACCAAATACCTCTCATAAAGGATCCTTATGAAGGTGGGACATTTAAACTTCAAGCCTTCAGTGGGTGCCCATCTGCTTCAAACATCCCACCCCATCCCAAAGGCTGTAAATCTGGGACTGGGGAGAATCTCAGGGCAGGCTTCATAGATAGGCTTCATTTTCTGGTTTTGTTTTTGGTTTGGTTTGATTTTTGTTGATTTTTATTTCTGAGATTTGGGGGGCTTTTTGTGTTTGTTTTTTGTTGTTGTTTTGTTTTGTTTTGTTTTACACAGGCTGGCCTTGAACTCACAGTAATCCTCCTACCTCAGCCTCCCAAGTGCTGGGATTATAGGCATGTACCACCACACCTGGCTTCTTGTTTTTGTTTTGTTGCACTGAAGCTTGAACCCAGGGCCTTTGCAGAACTACATCCCCAACCCTTTTTATTTTTTTTATTTTGAGTTGCTAAGTCACCAAATTGCCCAGGCTGGGCTCAAACTTGTAATCTTGCCTAAGCCTCCCAGAGTGCTGGGATTGCAGGTGTGCACAGCTACATCTGGCTTTCATTGGCTGGTTTGATCCAAGCTCATTCCCCACTCCCCTTCCCCTGTCTATTTTGAGCTCTGACCTAAAGCAAACAGGCAGATGCCTCTGGGGTGTCCTTCCCTGAATGAAAAGACAGGACTAGAAGAACACCCTCTGCTGAATCTTGCTCCCCTCTTCTTCCTGCCTGGATATAAGGTATCTAAGGTATGGAGCAGCAGCAGCCATCTCCTGCCAGGATGAGTGCCCCAGGCTAAAGGTTGCAGAATGTACCTGAGCCAGGGTGCCATGCGGAGCTGTGGTGGCACCATTGTTCAGCACTCTGTGCCTGGGCTCCTTGTTGGATGAAACAAATGCTTTATTTGCTTAAGCCACTGCTAGCCAAGTTTGCTGTAACTTTGGCAGCTGAAAATGCTCCTTACTAATATACTTAGATTCTCACCCTAGACTCTCTGTAATTGTGGGCAGGTCCCTGCCTTTCTCCAAGTATCCATTTCTTCACCTGTAAAATAGACAAATAGAATAAGTCATCTTGTTTAAAAACTTCTTTGAAGCAACAAACCCTAACAGTCCCACCTTACTCTGATGAAACAGTGTTCCATGCAAAACTATTAAAACCTAACCCAGGGTTTAGACAATGTTAGGTGGGGAGACTTCTGAAGTCCTGCCTGCTGGGCACTGTCCCACGCCCACACCAGAGACACCCTGACCCTGGGAACCCCAGAGCTCTAATAACCAGATTGGGAAATTCCCAGGCTTGAAGACTCAGTGGACCTTCGCCAACCCCTTGAGGACCTTGGCAAGGCCAATCCTACAGAGCTTGTGGGTAGGGACAGAGAATTCCAGCTGCCACCTCTGCTCACCTATGTGGTTTAGAGAAATTATCTAGAGATTGGTGTCAACCAAGCCTGTCTCAGTCACATCCTGGCTGTGTGAGCTTTGCTTGTAATGTTATGTGGATCCACCTCAGGTGTCAAGTGGCTCTGGAACCTCACAGCAGCATGGAAGACAGACTTCTAGAGCAGGACTTACCATCTATCCTGTGTTCTTCAGTCTCCTGGGGATCCTGATAAATGCAGACCCTGATTCAGGTCTGGAATGGGAGTCTCATTTTTTTTTTTTTTTTTTTGGTACAGGGGATCGAACTCGGGTCCTTGGGCTTGCACAGCAGGCGGCGAAACCACTGAGCTAAATCCCCAGCCCCGGGAGTCTCATTTTTAGTGAACTCGAAGGTGGCACCCAGGTGCCTCCCATGAGGCACACTTCCTGGCCATTGGATTATCATCATCACCAGCAGCTGGGCCAACGCTCCTGCCCAGTAGCATGTCCCCAAGCAGGTGGACAGCATGGAGCAGGGAGGGGAGTGTGGTTTCAGAGTGGAACAGGTAGGGATCTGAATGCTGACTCTGCCACCCCACCACGTCATTTTGGACCAGTTGCTCAGTCTGTCTTGGCTTTTGTTTCTTTAGCAGTGATGAATATCTGAGTCATGATGCACAGTTCCAGGCATATCATAGATATCACAAAACTGAGTCACTCTAAAATCAGCCAGAGGCTACATTTGAGGCTCAATAATGTCTTCCTGAGGGTCCGGGGATTTAGCTCAGTGGTTCTGGCGCCTGCCTTGCAAGCACAAGGTCCCAAGTTCAATCCCCGGTAATGAAAAAAAAAGGCGCTCAATAATGTCTGCCTGGAAAACTCAGTCCTTCTAGAGCAAGGCAACTCAGCCCACCAGACAGCTCCAGGGCTGCTATAAGTTAGGGTGAGACAAAGGAGGCAGGAAGTAGAAGGAAGTGGAATAGGAGGGAGAAATTGGAGTGGGTGTGTCAGAACATTTGATTTTCAACAAAAGTGCAAATTACATGCAAATAGCATCCCAACAGAATGTGGTTGGATGAAGACATCTCTCCTTGCATCTTTTATCTCTCCAGCCTGGCTTTAGACCTTGGCTTCCACTGTCCTTCCAAATATCAGTCCTCAAAATGGGAAGGAAACCCAGGTGCCACGGCACAAATCTGTTCTAACAGCACCTGAGAGGCTGAGGCAGGAGGATTTTGAGTTCAAGGCCAACCTGGACTACATAATGAGAGCTTGCCTCAAAAAACAAAAACAAAAGATAAATCTACTTTTCTTTCTTTTTTTTTTTTTTGGTATCGGGGATCAAACTCGGGACCTTGTGCTTGCAAGGCAGGCATCGGAACCACTAGCTAAATCCCTGGCCCGATAAATCTACTTTTTAAAAAGTGGGGAGGGAGTCATCTAGACCCTTAGCAACTGTCTGATCCAACCCTTTCCCTCCAATTTTGCAGGTGGAGAAATTGAGACCCAGAGGAGCTAAGCAACTTGTTGCTCAGGATGCCACACTAAGATGATGGACTTCCAGGCAGTACGCCAGTTCTCCTGTCCATGGCTCTGAAAATGGGGACTGAGAGAGATGCACTTTTAGTCCTAGAGGGCTGAACTGAAGGAGGCAGGAAAAGCAAGATGAGTGCTGTCACTGGGCCAACCAAGACAAAGCCCTTTTGTTGGGCCAAACAACTAAGACAGGAAATAAGGATATGGAGACTCTTGCTCCCCAATTAGTGTCAGCGTTTTGCTTTAACCCAGACCTTGCAGGTGGCAATGCTGGCTGCCTTGGGGGCCCAACCCTTCACCAGCTCCTTGAGGGTCTTGGCAAGGCCAAGACTGCAGAGCTTGTGGTGGGGGTGGCGAAGCCCAGCTGCCACCTCTGTTTGCCTGTGTGGTTTAGAAAAAGTACCTTGATCTTGGTGTCACCCAAGACCAGTTTCCAAAGCCATTTCAGTCATATCCTAGCTGTGTGAGCGTAGGCAAGCACCTCCCCACTCTGGTCTTCTGGCTCCTCGGCTACAAGAGGAAACAAAATCACACAAACACACAGTACGGACAGTCAACCACGCACAAAGGTACCTGGCACAAACAGACCCTAACACATGCGGTTTCCTGCCCTCTTCTCTGCCATCTGATGACTCAGAACCAGAGGCTGCCCTGGGGCAGGCTGTTCTGATGGGGAGAGAAATTTAGTCTTTGAATGATTCAGGAGCCATTTCTTCCTGGGCACCTGGATGGTATTTTCCTAGTACTAGCTCATTTCTCCTCTTATTTAAAATTGAGATTAAGGTTTACTCAAGCCAAGCTCAAAATGAGTTTGCCTTTCTGAATTCACAGTGGGGGACAATTTAGGGAGAGGAATGGCCAAAAATGAAGACTTAGAAATCATCAAGTCAAATCAGGAGTAGGCTCACTGGGAAATGGACAGAGCCAGAGGCCTCAGAGACCAACAAGGAAGCATAGGCCAGAGAACCAGCTCCTCCCAACCTTCTGTGAGCCCAAGGGATGACCATGGCAGGGTGAGAGGAGCTGGTGGGCTACCAAGGAACTCCATGCCTTGCTGTCTCTCCTGCCTTGACTCATTCTTGTGCCTGGCAAAGTAGGGGTGCATCTGGGTGCCCCACACACACATATAAGCTTCTCAAGCTTCAGCCAGCCTTCAAGGACCTGTCAGGCTCCAGGTCTATGTGGTCTGCTCATTCTGCACTAGCTTTCTGATCATGTCTTGCTCCATTGTTCCTCAACAAGTATGAAAGTCTCTGAGGTTTTGATCTACTTCTTTATATACATCTCCCACCCTATCTCACACACACACACACACACACACACACAAAGACCAGAAAGCGTGGGATCTGGCTTGTCCACACTGACAGCTTCCCCTTCCCCTCCATGCCAACCTGGCACCTGGCCTGCCTCTCTCAGAGCAATGGGAATGCCAAAGCCATGGAGGCCTTGGTCCCCTTTGGAACAACCACAATCAGGACACCTCTTGAGCATGCCCAGCAGAGAGAACAAAAAAGCCCTGCATGGGGAACAGGCGACCTGGTCCTTGCCCCATCCAGTATTTCTGCCACCAACTTGCCATGTAACCTTAGGGTTTCACTGGCCCTCACTGAGTGCAGTCTGTAAAATGTAGGGGTGGCACAAGATGATCCAAGGTCCCTTCCGGTTGTGACATCCTGAGCCCCTCAGCCTTCACCACAAAGGGAGACTGAGAAGGACAACAGAGAAGAGCTGGCCCAGAACTGGCCCTGGGCCTGGGACGCACAGGGTTTGGGCAATGGGAGGCCACCAAGCAGAGCTAACACGAGGCCCTGTCCTACTTTGAGCCATCCAGGGAGAGATGTGGTCATAGGGAAGGGAGAGGAAGCCCCACACGGATTTAAGTGCACTTAAATCCACTGGAAATTTAGAGCCGAGAAAGAGCTAAAGGAAAGAATGGTGCACCCTTGTGTGGTTATGCAAATTGTTGCTGCAAAGTCCTCTGGGAAACCAGATTACCTGTGTGAAGAAGCAGGATAAAGGGTGAGCAGTGACACTGGTTCTGCTGTCCTTCCTTCCAATTCTCCAAAGCAGAATAGGTCCTTCCCACATCACAAGGATGGTAAACCCAACAGGTGGGAGCAGAGCCACTGGAGGCCTGACAGGCCACACAGACCAGCACCAGCATGGTGCAGGAAGCAGAGGGAGTCAAGGGGAAATATGGACAAGAAAGAGCCTTTACTGTGGTCTCCATGGGAAGGAATGGATGAGGCAGGGAAGGCAGGCTGAGAAGTGGCTAAATGAATCATCCTAGCGAGTTCTGGGGTGTAGGGGCTATCACTGGTTGTCTGGTGCTCACCCCTGGGGTGATGAGGAATAGCGACCTTGCATATAAGAGCTCCTTAATGGAAGTGATTGGGGTATTGGCTGTAGATGGATGGATTGGTTTGCATGTGACAAAGCACCCCCAGGAACTGGACGGCCTGGGGAGGTCACACCAGAGATCCAAGCATCAGAATACAGAAAGTGAAATGGCAAGGTGAATGGAGGGGTGGGGTGGACCCCTACGCCATGGCTTGGCTTCCTGTTCTTGTGAAAGACCTCAATGGCCCAGCTGAGGAGGGTGGAGAGAGGCTGAGTCCTTAGTGCAACTCCCAAAGACAGTGGTAACCATGGACATGGAATGATCTGTGTCCATCAGCACTCTCTCAACCTCTCTCCACAGTGCTGTGGCCTGAAGATCTGTCCAGGGTCTGCCTCCATGGTCCCACCCCAGTCTTACTCTACAATCCCTACTATCCTCTTACACTGGATTCTCATTGTTCCCTCCATGGACTCCAAGTCCTCAAATATGCTGTTCCCGCAGCCTGGAATATGCTCTTCCCTTTAGTCATCTGACAGACAGACCCCTGCTCAAAAGCTCAGCTTAAAGGCCACCCTCGGGAACACCAGCTAGATGGACACCATAGGTAGTGATAGATGGCTTCACTCTCCATCGCTGCCCATGGACCTGAGCTCCCTGGAAGCAGGGCCATGTCATTCATCCTTGACCGCATGACACTAGGTTTGGCACACAGTCTGTCCCCAGTAAACCCTCTTGTTAAATAAATGAGTGAATATAAATGAGTGAGTGAGTGAATATAAATGAACAAATGTGGCCTTGAACAATTCATTCCCACTCTTTGGGACTGAGTTGTCCACCTCGAATCACCACCATCACCACCACCACCACCACCATCATCCTTTCCCTGTTTCCTGGGCAGCCTGTCATGGTGATCCAGTGAGGCAAAGGAAGTGGGAGGGCTTTGCCAGCTGGGAAGTACAGTGTAAGCACGGGCTTTCCTTAGCTCTGCTGGGACCGGTATCACAGCCACTCTGCATGGCTGCCCATCCTCCTAGCCCAGGTTTCAGGGCCTTACCCAGGACCCTGGGGGGCAAAGGCAAAAAAACACTGCTCCCCTGGGGTTTCTACCTCCTCCCCTCCCCTCCCCCGGCTTCCTTAACAGCAGTAAAAGAGGCCCCTGTAGCCACAGCCTTCTCCACTCCCTTTGCTTTCTTCGCCTTTTTTCAACAAGCAAACTTGAAAAATGGTAAACGTTTTTCCCATTATTCAAATGGCATGGAAATTACCTACTTGGCATTCCTCTTTGACATGGAGCCTTTAATTAGCCACTGGTTCCCAGTCCCTGGGTGTTTCATGTTTCTCCAGCTCTGAGGCTCCCTCACTTGCTCACTCCCTTCCCTCCATTAGCATCCTAATCAGGGATGTCCAGGCTTCTGGGCTTCGAGGAAGAGAGAAGAGTTTTCCAGCAAGAGCTCACACAGAGCTGGAGAGGAGAATCCTGGTTCTGGTCTCTGCTCCTCTAACTGCTCTCTAGTGACCTTGGTCTTTGGCAGGGTCATTCAGAAGCTGGAGGCAGAGCTGGGCTCAGATCTCCAGGCCACAAATCATCCTTGCCCCACACACTCGCACCTCTCCGGGGCCACCCTCCAGCCCCCCCCTCCCCCTTCTCATTCTTAGAGTTCAGCCCCCCTGTTACCTTGGCCATTTCTTAGGATTCTCCAACCCTGGGGCAGCCAGGGATGTCGAAGGAGCCCTGAGGGTGCGATCAGGCTCAGCTGGGAGGAGTAGGGTCTCCGGCCTCTCAGCTGCCCGGGGCCTTTACATACCTGGACTCTGATTCTCACAACAACCCTGAGGATGGGTGTCACTGGTCCTATCTTATAGATGGGGAAATTGAGGTTCACAGAGAGCAAGTCATCCAAGGCACTCGACATGCATTTGGCAGAGCCAGGAGCTGAGTAAGCTCCAAGTGGCCTTCCCTTCCACAACACCATTTCCTCCTCAGACAGCAAATGCTGAATTCCTCTTTGTGCAGAGACCAGGGCCCCAGCCCTCCTCCTTCTGTCCCCTGAGAGCTGAAACCCCATTGCCCACTCACCTCCTACCCTTGCCTAGGAGATCACACACATGTGAAGCTGTCATATCAACCACTACCAGGGGTCCAAGAGTCTGAGCCCAGGTCACACAGCAAGGACGGGTTTAGATAAATCAGCTTTGGGTTTAGCTGCAACGTTTCTGGTGAGGGCTCAGAGTTGTTATGGTTCTTTCGGGGTCAGGGACACAAGCTCCACCCGCTTTGCTGCTCACTAGCCTCTTTCCTCAGGTCACCTCAGGGGCCAGTATGGCTATTCCAGCACCGCCTAATACATCTGCATTGGATCAGCAGAAAAGAAGAAATGAGGGAATAGGAGCCCCACACCATTTGTTAAGGACACTACCTGGAAGCTGTGCATGTCATTTCTGCTTCTGTCCCACTGTCCAGAGCTTGACCTACTTGCAAGGGAAGGTGAGGAATGCCAGCGTTTTGGGTGGTCCAGGGTTCTTATGGAGGAAAAAGGGGATGCACTTAGAAGACCTGAAGTCTCTGTCCCTGGAGCAGTAGGGCTCAGCTCCTTGTCCTACACCCAGGCCTGTGACAACACTGATAATGGCAGAGACAGAGCTGGGGCTGGACAGGCCCTGGATAGGAAAAGGGGGCTCCCTGGTAACATCCTTCTGTCAGGAGCCTTGGCTGAGGCTTCTGGCAAGAACTCAGCCCCAGGTAGGAGTTTTACTGGTAACAAATCTCCAAGGGCTGGTGGCTGTGTCCCAGGAACTTGTCCTTCTTTCTCACTGCCTTGTTACCCTAGCCCTCTCTGCAGTCAGCGGGGATAAAATGGACTTCCATATCCTCTCTCTATTTTTCCTGGAGCCATACCCACTTGAAAGCCAACAAATCAGGGTCCTCATGCCAACTTCAGCTCTGCCCCAGAGTCCAGCTAAGGGCCTTGCCCAGGTCCTACAAAATGTCTTCTTCCCTTGTAGCATTGGCCATTGTAACTCCCTGTGGGCTGCAGGAAATATTGGATCAAATGGTGTGGCGGAACACAACTATACTCCTAGCCACTCAGGAGACTGAGGCAGAAGGTTTGCAAGTTTGAGCCCAGCTTGGACAAATTAGTGAGACTCTGTTTCAAAATTTTAAAAAGTAAAATACAAGGGTTGAGGGTATGGCTCAGTGGTATTGCATTTGCCTAGCATGCACAAGGCCCTGAGTTTGATTCCCAGTACCAGAAGAAAAAAAATGAGATCACATAAGTAAAGTGTGGGCAAATACTAGGAGCTCAATTAACCTTAGTTTCTGTCCCAATCCTCCACCCAGGATAAAGACCAATGAACTGGAAAGAGCAGGCAATGGCTGTAGTCTTCTGGAAGTAAAATTACCTTCTCTCCCTTGTTCTGCCCCATGGGAGTACTGTTGGTTTCTGCTGTCCCCGAGACTCTCCTCCCAACCTCAATTCATGCAGCGGACCATGTGAACCTTCGAGTGAATCCCTTTTGTGTTAAGTGACTCAGAATTCATTTCTATTGCTGGTAGGCAAACACCCCAACCTGGTCCCACACCCTGCGCATAGTCCATCCTCGGATGCAGCTCTTTAACACAGAGTTCTGGTCGGGCCACTAATTTCCTTGCTTGTGTCCTGGCCATCTCGCTTTATGATCAGTTACCAACATCTCTTTCTTCTTCTTTTTAAGAATGGGAGAAGAGCCGGGGATTTAGCTCAGTGGTTTCGTCGCCTGCTGCACAAGCGCAAGGACCTGAGTTCGATCCCCGGTACCAAAAAAAAAAAAAAGAATGGGAGAAGAAAGAGATGGTAAATGCAGGATGAACTATTAAGGAATACAACTTTCCAGGAAGCCCTCCTTTCTTCTCACCCAACTCCAAATTGTAAGCAGCTGAACTGAGCTATTTCGAATTAAATTGCACTCACTGACCAGCCATTTGTACACTGGTGCCTGCCACTGTGCTAGGCCTAGGGGACACAGGTGAATGAAAATACACCTTCCCGGGATGAGCTCACAGTCTAGCCTCCCCAGAGAGATGAAAATTAAAGTCATTCAGCAGTAAGTGTCGCTGTGTTTTATGAGATTTTGCATTATGTGACTTTGACACTGTGATGTAAAGATATTAATAAAGTCTCACTTTACATGCACAATTTGAAGTAATATGTATCGCTAACATTTTTTTAAGCAGAAGGAATGTTGAAGCTGTCAGGCCCAGTGAACTGTACACTGTGTTTGCATGCTCGCTGCACAGCCATGCCACTTGAGCTGACAAACAGAAACACCTACCAACCTTTGTCAAGATTTGTCCTAAATTAGGCAAGTTTCTGAATTATGCAAGACCTTCTGGAGCATGTGTCTCACACACAATGTGACAGTTATGGTATTCAGAGTTCTGGCTTTGTAATCAAGGAGTTGGGATATTACTGCAGGTTCTGCCACTGTGAGATCTTGGGCAAAGTATGGAGACACTCTGTGCCTCAGTTTCCAAATGTGTACGATCATGGTAAAAGCACTACCTCTAGGGGGCTTGTGAAGATAAAATGAATACTTCTGTGCAGCAACATGCTCTAAACAGTGTCTGCAGCCTCAATAGCAAGTGAGATTCCACTTCATCTCACTAAGCTGAGGGGTGGCAGCAAGGGGTTACTCCTGTCCAGAGCTGAAGCAGGTGCAGCCTCACTTACCATGTCCCTAGCCCCTGGCAGCTACTCAGCCATGCAGCTACTTGAGTCTTTCTTCAGGAAGCTAGGATCCCAGGGCTGCAGCGACATCACTGCCCTCCCACACTTGAGGGCTCTTGACACTAGATGGACACTTGACCCTGACAGTCTCTGTGCTCATTTCACAGAATGCTCATAGACACTCTGGATTTGTAAAGCCAACCCAACACTAATAGGGCCACATCCTCATCCAGAGAAGGGAGTAGAATTGATGAGCAGGTGTACCTGCCCAAAGCCTCTGCCCAGGGGCATAGAAGCCAGCCTCTCTGAAGGGTTCTATCATTGTTCACTTCTTCTAAGCCAACCTCCTATGATCAATGCCACCCTGGAGCTCACCCTGGCAGAGCACAGGGTGACTGGCACTCAACCCTACCTGGGGCCCAGGGAGGTTTCCCCAGAGGGAGGGAGAGACCCTGTACTTCATGGTCCAGTGGCAAGGAATCCAGTGATGGTGCAATAGCAGGCCATACAGAGAGACAGCAAGCCCAACATGATGGAGAAGAGATGAACTGGGCACATCCCAGGAGTCTCCCGTAGCTCCAAGGAAAGCAGGAGGAGTGTCAATCAAGTCTAACTTACTCCCTTGCAGGTACAATGTCCTCCTGGGTCAGTGAGCAAAGCTCAGGGAGACACTCTAGGAAGGATTTGTCAACTTTTTTGCACTGTGGCTACCTAAGCCTGTGAGATCCTTCTCAGAATCATGCCTTTTAAAAACATATAATAAAGAACCAAGGATTGCAAAAGAAACCAACTTTACTAAAGTATTACCAAGAGGTTTTTTTTCAATAAAAATATACTATAAAAAATAAATGCATGTTATAGTAATCTATGTGTCTTTTATTAATATACTAAATGACAAGCTCTAGTGGCAGGAAGTAGTGAGGAGCAAAAATTGTTTTTCTAGATATTAGAGCATCTGTAATATGATATGAAAAGGACTATTTTCTGTTGATGACAAATCACAGCGACTGCTAAGTCTACTGTGGTTTGTCACCTACATTCATAATGTAAATGCTCAATCTCAGTGAAAGGTTAGCGAACATGAAGAGGTAACTTTTTCCCAGCCAAATTCAGGCCCCTTGAATTTATTTCCCATTCCCTCAGATGTCCAGGATGCCAGAAAAGAAATCTCCACCTTACAAAAAGGCTCAGCTCTGTTCCCATGGCCCAGTGGTTAAGAGCACCAAAGGCAGGCTGCCTGCTCCACTACGACTGCAGGACCTGGAGCAGGCCAGCCTCTCAGCGCCTCATAACTTCAAGGATCAAATGAGTCACATGCAAATTAGTTAGAAGAATGCCTGGCACATAGGCAGTGCTCAATACACAAGGACAAGTTGTTTGCAGTCTGATTCTCAGCCCCCAAAGACAATGGAATGAGAAAGCCACAGGCGCGGGACATTATTTACTAACTAGAGTCATGTTAATAAGCACACGAAGCGCAATTAGCAGAGTTATTTCAATTCTGAGGTTTGCTTGACTATAAAAGCTTCACATTTCTCCTTTCCCAATTTCTCTGCTAATTACAACCTCGGCTGTCCATCGCAGCTGCCATGCACACTTATGTTGGCTGCATCTAAAGCAGTCGTTTAGGCGGCATAATGGAGCACACTGACTAATTGGATATCATGCCCAGGATGAATAGAGTCAGGTGGTGGAGGCTGACCAGGCCCTAATCCCGGGACCCCAAGCTACACAGCCCAGAAAGCTCCTGCACCCTCTTCCCTGCACTCGCCAGCTGCCACATAGAACAGACCATAAAAAGGCAGCAAGATAGGAGACTGAACTGGGAGGCTCCAGGGGCCTTGGCTGGGCCATCCCTGCCTCTAACTTGCTGTGTGACCATGAGTTAGGTGTTGAGTCTATCTAGGCTGCGCTTGAATCATCCTTAAAGTGGAGCAAGGAGGAGGTAAGTAGATTAATGCTATCTGGCATCTTCCAGCTCCCACCTACTGTACTTTGATCATTTCTCAGTAGGTCACTCTTGAAGAGTCTGGTCAGCCATTTCCAAAACCCCTCGGACATGGCAGCCCACCTGAGGGTGAGGAAGGGCAGGGTGAGTTTGGTCAAATAGCTGTGCTCACCGAGTATTCCCAGTGGAACCCCATGCTTCCCCCCAACACCCTGCAGTTAAATGAGGTCACATGTCTAACACTGGCCAATGGGCTGTAGGTAGGAGTGACAGATGTCCTTTCTAGACTAAAGCATGGGTGAGCTAGGATGTGACTACTCTGCCATCCCTGGCCATGTTGTGGCCTTGTGGTGGGAAGGTAGACTCTGCTGAGCTATAGTCCAGCCCAGCCAAATGAGCACTTGGAGGACATCCCCAGCAGATTCTGCGGAGGTCAGAAATGAACCTGTTGTGAGGATGTTCAGGTTTTTGTCACCACGGTATAATCTGACCTATCTTGCCTAATACAAGTATTTTCCCCAAAAAGGTTCAGGCAAAGGTGTTTTTTTAAAATAAGTGACTTAGGAGGTAACTGCTTCATCGTGCCAATACGTAACGAGGAACAGTAAATGGAGAAAGTGGATTTTCAGACAAGGAAGCTGGCTCATGGACATTGCAAGTGGTTTTCCTGAGTCCCCTCCCCAGCTCCCTGCAGATCACCAAGCAAGGAGTTCACAACCAAGCTCAATGAGCCAGATGTACATGTGCAGTCCCCAGAGGTGCAGCTCAGGGAGGGAGACCCTCAGTATTATCCAGGTCTTTCATGAGGTGGGTTACCAAAAGGTAACAGGTTTGGTGAAGGAAAACTCATAAGATGGGTTTCAAGACTGAGCAGAAATGTTGGTGGGGGGCTAAACTCTGGGATCCCCTCTATCAAGAAATGCTAATGAAGAACTGACCATAATTGGATTTTCCTCTTTACCTGTAGCAAATTTTCTTCCTTTGGGCAATCTCCCTTTCCCCTTTCCTGGAGGGGACTCTGGAGTATGAGCAAGAAATGGACCCATTTTCACCTCTGTAGGGTAGAAGTATGCACAGAACTCTTGATACATGGTTTAAAATCACAAACTTTGTGAATAAGGAAATAATTCTGGAGTTTCCCAGTCCTAAATCAAAGACCCAGCATGGACCTCAGAGTCTCCAGCATGGATCATGAAGTCTCCAGCAGCACAGAATTCCAGAGTCCCAAGAGTCAAAGCTATAGAGCAGCCCTGGAAGGAACCAGAAGAGTCCAGGCTCCCTTCTGCCCAGTCATCAGGGCCTCACCCATGGAGGGCACCAGCTGCTTCTCCTGGAAGATGCCCAGGTGAGCAGACCCCCAGCGCCCTCTCTCCAGTGCCTGTGCTTCATTTGTCCATGGTGTATTCTAAGCAAGCTGTCCTCAAGCAGCAAATAAATAAATAAAGAGCACGACTTTGTGTTTGAAGGGCGAATGCCGAGTCTCCTCTCTGGGGCCCTCTCCCAGGCCTCCGTATATCACCTCCACATGACCAGGCTGTCAGGCCTGCCACTGGAGCACCGCTTGGCTGTGATAAACACAGGAGACAATGCATTGCCTACACCCTCAAGCCCTGCAATCAGGGTGGGGTAGAAACATCCATCGAAGCCATTCCAGGATTTATGTTTGAAACTGTTTTCCTTTGTTGGGGAGAAAACAAGCAGATGTTCCTAAAGGTGAACCTTGTAAATCAGTGTATGTGTGCTGATGCATTGTGCTCTTTGTGGATGCCTAGCTGGGGTGGGGTTTTGCACCAGCACCTGAGCAAGCACAGGGACAAGGACCCACCTGCCACTTCCCACTATAGCCCACCTTGCTTCAAATCATAGCCTTGACTCCGTCTCCAGGAAGTCTCTCCAGATTTCCCATCATTTCCAAGCCCTTCACTATAATCACTGGGCCTATCTCAGCCCCAGGGAGTTTAGGTCATTCTGTAATTGTTTGCTTCCCTTCATCCCATGGATTCCTGAGAGGTCTGATTGCCTGTCCCCCATCAATTCCAGGACAAAAAGCATAGGTCTCTTGTTCTATCACTGCATTAAAAAGCAAGGTGCACAATGTGACTACTCCTTCCAAAGCAGGGGAGACACGCTCTGAGTCTGAAAGTCCACGCAAAATGTTCTGAGTCTGAAAGTCCATGCAAAATGTTTGTATGTGCTTGCAACTTTCTGGAAAGTAAGTCCATCTTTTTCCAGTGATCCTCACATTGATCTATTCAGAGCTGGGTGGAGAACTTCAAAAATACCCAGGCCTGGGGAGAGTGTGGTACTGCCCCACCTGTATCCACTATAGGCAATTCAAGCTAAAAGCAGCACTGAGCTCTAAAAATTGAAGCTTCCATGATCCATAACATCATCAGAGCAAGATGTCTTATTTCTCCTTAGCATACATGGGGGTTCATGCCATTGCCTGCTATGGAGGGAAGGTAAAACACACAGGTTCGGGGCCAGGGATTTAGCTCAGTGGTTTCACCGCCTGCTGCACAAACGCAAGGACCCCAGTTCAATCCTTGGTACCAAAAAAAAAAAAAAAACACACACACACACACACAGGTTCAAGGGAAAGTTGAAAGCAAAACTGAACACTCATAGTTTGGAGGTGGGAAAATAGACCTGTGCCCTCCCAGTCCCTGAAGTAGGCAGATGTGGGTTAGTCTGACTCCCCTGGAAACCCCAGCTTCCCCAACCTGGAGGGGTAAGTAGCAGGGCTGCTTCTGTGTTTTCTGAACTGGAATGAGACATAGAGAAAAAACCTCCCCAGTACCAGCTAAGCTCTGCCAGGCTTGGGAACCACTGGGACCTTCCTCCCCAAATATCCACCCAACCATTTCACAGCCTCCCTTTCAGAACACAGGAAAGAAACTGCAATAGTCAGATGCCCATTACTATACCAAATGCCTGAGATAGTCAGCTTATAAAGAGAAAAGGGTTATTTTGATTCGGTTTCAAAGGTTCCAATTCATGATAAAATGGCCCTGTTGCATCATGGTGGGAAACACGACAGAGCAAAACTGCTCACCTCATGGCTGGAAAGTAAAAAACAAAAAAGAGGAAGGGACTGGGGCCCTACAGTAACCTTAAGGCATCCCACTAGGCCCTACCTCTTACAGGCTCCACCACCTCCCAATAGAACCACCCTGGGAGCAAGTCTTTACCACGTAGACACTTAGGAAACATTTAAGATCCAACCCCTAACAGTACCTGAGGTACTCCAGTGCAGGAAGGACTCAAGACTCCCCCAAAATCCTTTGCCACCTTTGAAAAACCATCAGCCTCAAATCTGGTTGTCCCCCATATGTCCCAAACCTACTTGGCCATGGCTGCACCAAACACACACTGCTTACCACCTGGAACCCAAATTACCCACAGAAAGTGTCCAGGTTAAAACTGAGAGCCTGCTTCCCAGTCCTCAGGGCTTGGAGATCAGCAGGAGCCACCAAGAGGAGTCTAGGAAATGTCCAAGCTCCAAACTGGGAGTGGGGATAACTTCTTCTGATTCCCAGCCCAGCAGCCCAGGGGAGAGTGTGAAGCTTGTGAGTAAAGTGCCCCCAGGATGCTGGGGACTCAACAGCCCTGATCTCCTTGGACCTTAGAGCTCTTTCTGATGGAAGAAAAGGAAGTTCTCACAGTGACAAGGGTGCAGGAGAAAATGAAAGATCACTGCTATTTTGCTAGATACTGGGCACACAAACAACTTCACTTAATCCCTGTGCCCTGTGAATATTACTGTGATACTTATTTTACAATAAGGAAAGTAAGGTGCAGAGAGGACAACTGACCTGACCTAAATGCTAGGAAATGACACAGCTAAGACACAAGGTCTTTCCATAGGGTCTGTGACCTGTGCAGTGATAGGGGCCTGCAGTGTCAGGCCCAGGCTCCCCTTGGAAGAACTAGAGAAACAACAGTGGCCCAAAGTGCCCTCTCACCCCTGCCCCAACCTTTCCTGCTCTGCATCCAAGAGATGCTCAGATCCCAGTCAACCCCTGATCCCTGCAACTCTGAGCCAGACACAGGGGAGAATACGAATTAGATACCTGAAGCCCCCTCCAAGTCTACCAGTCCCTCCAAGTCTAGCAGCGAGGCAGCACAACCTCTCCCTGCCACCCCAGACCTGCAGTGCCACACTATGTCCATAGCTCCTCCAGTTTCCTGGCCTCCAGCAGCCCAATTCCTGCCCTTCCTGCATAATGAAGTGTGCATACTAATTGCATCCCATAATGACAGCCCTCAGACTCCCGGGAGACAGGTGCAGAGGTAAGGAGGGGGTTACAGAGAGCTGGCGCTGCATCCCATTCCTGTCCCTCCAGAGGATGGGGCCAG
This sequence comes from Heterocephalus glaber, assembly GCF_000247695.1. The sequence goes on from NW_004624875.1 coordinate 2,716,325, forward strand.
GGGGAGGAATAAGAGTTGCTCAGCCAGGGGAATGAGGAGGAATGAGGACAAGGCGTCTCTAGTCTCCTGGGACCACAGAGTTGGGCTCTTGTTAGGAGCATTCCAGCTGCCAGATCCTTTAGTTGAACTATTCTTTTATAGCTCTGTATACGGCATCCACTCCTCCAACTGCTGCTGAAAGCAGCCAGGATCCTTCCACACAGAGCCCAGGCAAGTCCAGGAGATTCCATAAAAATGGAATTGCCCAAAACACAGGACCCCAGCCTTGAGGGCCGGCACCACCTCCAATTTGCCATGTGACCCCATGAGTCATAATCCTCTCTGGGCCTTAGTTTCCTTGGAGTTTTATTCAGAGTTGCTCATTTATTAATAAACTATTTGTGTTAACTGGTGCCAGGCTGGGTCTTAGAAGCAGGGAGCATACTGGAAAAGACATGGGCCCTGCTCTAGGAAGCCAGCATCCAGTGGAGATGATGCAGACATCTGTTGAGTATCAACTGCTTACCAGGCAGAATCCCATGAGGAGGTACTAGTATTAACTTCCACTTTACAGATGAAGAAACTGAGGCTCAGTAATTAGCCTAATGCCACACAGCTAGCAAGTAGTAGAGCCAAGGCTTGACCTATGCTCCTAATCCCTTTACTATATGGTCTCCTTGAACATAGCTAACTAATTCACAGCTGACTGTGATGGAGCCCATGACCAAGCAAAGATTAAATAAATACCAAGAGCTTTCAGGAAAGAGAAGGCTTCTGGAGGAGTGTGGCTTCTGACCTGAACCTGTGCAGGACAGAGCAACTAGGACATGAAAACATTTAGGAAGGGAGGGACAAGAAATTCTTAAAACTTCAACAGCACTGGACCCCTACTCCCTGCCAACAGCTATAACCCCAGCCGCAGGAAGCACCAGCACCTAGGCCTGCTTCATGGTGGAGGCCTCAAGGATGAAATAAAGAGGGAGGGAGGGAGACTGAGTCTGGCTGAGCTTCCAGCAATGGGGCAAGGGAAACATGGGGGCAGCAGGCAGGTGCCAGCAGATGGGGAGAGGGCAAGAGGGTGAACTACACATGAGGGAGTGGGGAGGGCACTGCACCCCCTCATCCTGAGCCTGGAAACCCCAATCCTGACCCCACACACAGTGGATCACCGTGAGGCCACAGACTGCAATGTTGAGAGGATATTTATTGACATAGGAAAATGTTCTCATATATTTCAAGGAAAAGTCAGGTTACAGAATAACATGTATGGTATGATGCCATTCTTAGAGGGGAAAAATATCTTTATCTTCAGATGAGTCTGGAAAGATATATATCCAAGATTTCAGCAGGGATTATCTCCAGGTAGTAGATTTGGGGCTTTTATCTTCTTTGTACTTACCTATGTTTTTTAATACTTCTACTATAACAGACATTGTCTGCATAACTTTTTAAGACTGATTTTAAAACTAAGGTAAATATATCAAAAATGTTAGCAGGGTCTTGTGGGCAGGGAAAGAATGGGCCAGTTACCTGGATGCCAGAGAGGAGAGGAGATGAGGGGCAGATTCAGTCAGGATGAGGGTCAGGTTGGGTAGAAGAACAGGATAAAGGGCTTGTTATAAAGAGTGGCTTTGGGGGTCCTGCCTCCTCTATCTTCTGCTCCCTAAGATCCTCAGAAAGGAGAGGTGCTGTCTAGAAGCCTACAGCTGCCTGCTGGAGGGCAGAGGGGGGTGGAGCAATAAGAAGCCCGGGGAGAGAAGGGACTGGGAGGGATAAGCTAAAGTGTATGAGAGGGGAGAGCCCCAAAAGGCTTCTCCAGGCTGAGGCAGGTGGCCCAGAGAGGCAGGAGCAGCAGTCTGAGTGGCCTCTGAGATGCAATTATTTGGGGGGGGGGGGGGTCATGGAGATTTAAGCCAGGGACTTTTCACTGGGCTATATTGTTGTGGCTTGTGTCTAGATGACACCTCAAAGCCTCATGCAGTCTTTTTCAGAGGTGGCTGAGTCTGGGATGTGTGATGCTGGGATTAAGGGCATGTGGTTTCCAAACCACTCCACATGAGTGATTGATTTGGCACCGCCCGAATCCCGGTAGTCTGGATGGGATAAAAGGGGCAGGAAGACGCTGTTAAGGACCCTTGTTGTTTTTGTTACCTTCAGCCGCCATGAACTGTTGACCCTCTGCCATGTGCCACCCTGCCTTGGAGCCGGACGATTATGGACTGAAACGTCTACAAACTGTAAGCCAAATAAACCCTTCCTCCTTTAACTTTGGGTGTCAAGTATTTGGTCTCAGCAACAAGAGAATAGTAACTAAGACCTATATCTCTGCCCCCCCTTATTTTGAGAACAGGGTCTTAAAAAGTCACTGAAGTTGGCAAGTCTGGGCTTAAGCTTGCAATCCTCCAGCCTGAGCCTCCCAGAGTACTGGGATTAAAGGCATTTGGCTGGCAACCTCAAAGCTGGCTAGAGAGGGAGTCCTGTGGAAGCCTGGCATGTGGGGAGAGAGGAAGTCTGTTGAGCTCCAAGCCAGGCAGGGAAGGGGAAGTGACCTACCTTCTCTGACAGCCAGATGGAAATCGAGTAGAAGCCACAATGGTGACTGCTCATGTTGCTTAGATGTGTCATTTGTCCCCATTGCTCTGTCATCAGCAGTAAAATGCTTAAGATGGCCAGGACCTTTCTAGACTCCAGTCAATATAATAATAAAAATAATAATAATATTTTATAATAATATTATAATAAGCAGAGTTCCCATAGCTGTTTTCCAAGATAGTGCGTCTCCTGCCCCTGGAAGTATTCAAACAAAAACTGGACCACTATCCTGGCCTGCTCTTCAGAGCGATGCATCAGAAAGAGTCAGACTCAGACCCTCCCATTTCCATGAGGCACATGGCCTAGACAGATCTGATAAAGGCTGGCCATCCCCGTGCCCCTCCCCAGTCCTCAAAGATCCATGCTGAAGGAGCCTTGTCTGGGCACCTGCCAGCTAAGGCGGAAGTGAAAGTCTCTGGTCCTCCTTGGTGGACACGCCTAGGGGCTGAAGGCCCTGGAAAGGAAAACGCTGAATGTAAAGGGAATCAGCAGTGATTCAGCTCCAGGCCATTGGAGGAGTCCACAAGGTGAAGAGAACTTGCATAATGAAATACTGGACCCATTCTATTAGTCTTTTATTGAGGGCACGGAATGAGCATTGAGCAGTGGGGAGAACCAGTGGAAACACCAGTGTCATTATTGTTCATGGACTCGGGGAATCAACAAAGCAAAAGAGAAAAACCGCTGTACAAACTCGGATAGGTCATGCGAAGCTAACAGCTACCACTAATTGTAGTCACCCTGGCTGCCTCCCACTTACCGCTCCTCTGCGGCCTCGTGTCCACGGTCTGCAGTTAAGTGGGGAGGATTTATAGAGAAGTCCAGAGGGCTTGCTCACAGGAAGAACTTCCTGGTCCTTGGGGCCACTCAGTGGTGGGACCTGTGGCTCAGGAGGGCTGTGCACTGCCTGTCTCAGTGACCCATGGGGTGCCCTCCTCTTGCCTCTCAGGTTCACTCTGCAGCCTCACCCTACAGTGGACTCCATCACAGGCTCTGCTTTCCCTAGCCTTTGGTGGGGAGCCGTGCAAAAGGACAAAGGGACGTGAAAAAGGAGAGAAACTTATCTCCCAGGCTCCCTCCCCAGGGCCACTCTGGCTTCTGGTCTCCACCCCCTTCCCTCTCCCCTTACCACCCAAGGAGGAGCACAGTCTTGTGCCAGCTGCCCCACACTCTGCCCACACCTTGACAAATGATTCTTTTGTTTAAAACCCTCCTGGAGTTATCCTAATGTGCGCACGCCATCTGGTTCCTACCGAGATCCCGACTGATACCCGGGATTCCTAATCAGACAAAAGGATGAAGCGATATGTCCTCTCTACGGTGGCACACAATTAAGTCAGTACTTTCCCAAAATGTGAGTAGTCAGATCCACTTTGCTGTCAGCTCTGTTCATTACAGCTGTAACTCTAGGTTAGCAGTTGGAGCTTGTGGCTCACAACTCCCAAAACCCCTGCTGCCCCTGCTCTCTTGTTCTACAGATAGGGAAACTGAGTCCTAGGACCTCACCCAAAGTCACAAGCCAACATAGAAAGCCAGGAGCCCATTAAGGTGCCTTCCTTGAGCAGAACATCCACCCAGGCCTTGCTGTCCTTCCCTGTCCCCCTCCACCATGGAGGCTGCAGCCCTCTTTCCCCCATCCCTTCCCCTCACTTCTCCCTCGTGGGGGAGGCCCTTGGGGGAAATGATGAGGTTTTTATAGCATTCCATGGTAAATGCTTAATAGCTCTCCAGGCATAGATCTGCACTTTGCATGGGCTGGGGATAATGCACAGTAAAATATGACTTTTCATTTATCACCCTGACGGGTAATAAATACTTCTAGTGAAGCTTGGGCACCAAAGGGAGGTAGAGTGAAAAATCACCAGATGAGGCTCCAAACTGGATGTTGGGGTTCAGGTCCATAGCAGGTGGACTCAGGCTGAGCACACTCAAGTCTCAGAGGGACCAGAACCCAGGGACCAGGGAAACTCAGGACATAATGGGAAATCCCTCGAGATTATCGGCCAGGCAGTACCTCAGCTCCCCACCAGCTTTCCCAACTGACCCCCTTCCTCTGGGACCAAAGGACAGTGGGGCCTTTGTCCAAAGATCCGGGTAGCAGCCCTCTGCCTCCTCTGACATCCAGCTCTCTCTGACTGGTCTTGACTAGCTACGGTGCCCTCAACCTTTCTGTCTCACTGGCACTGTGCTAATAATTGGACCCATGGGTTGTTTTCAGATTTTCCACCAACACACAATAGTCATAATAGCTCCTATTAATGCACCATCTGCCACAATCAGGAGCATTTGCTCATTCGGTTTTCAAAACCGCCCACGCCTTGTTGCCTCCCTTGGCTCTCAGGTGAGGGCGGTGACATTTCAGTTTTGAATAAGTTGCCCAAGATCCCATTTTTGATGGCACAGTAGCATCACCTCCTCACCTGAACCTAGCCAACTATAGTCCCCTTGTCTCAGTGGCCCCTCGTCTTGGGTGGCTGCCCCAGATGCCAATCCTGAGACAAGGATCTGAGTCGGCAGATTCGTTTAGGAGGTAGCCTAGGAAAATTCAACCAGGAGACAGGGGAGAGGAAGAAGCCCATGAAGACTGAGCTGAGCAGGTTTCTACTGAGGGCATTTGATGGGCTTAGGAGACAGTGTGACAGACCTCAGTAAGCAAGGGAGCTGGGGTGTATGGCCACCGCTCCTGCCATTCACAGCAAGGGGTGTGGATCCACTTTCCTGAGGTGGCTGAGCAGATTCCATGGCCAGAGAAAGCCTGAGCAAGACATCTCAGGCTGGCAGCTGATGGCCATGGGGCCCATGTACATGGAATTGGTGAGTACCAAGGGAACCCGGCAGAGCACCGACAGCGTCTGTCTCCCTGCCTAACTGGCCTCCTGCATCACTTTCCCGGACAAACGCAGTCATCTCATAACTGGTCTCCCTGTCTTGGTCTGGCCCCATTGGACACATCCAGACAAGAAACACTTTCCACTTTAGCCCATGCATCAAAGAGCAAGCTAGGAAAGTGTTCCTGCCCCAGGAAGGATACTTGTTCCAGAGCCACCAAGCCTGGGTTACCTCTGACCCCCCACACACAGGCTCAGGGCAGGGTCTGATGCCCCACAGGGGCTCAGGGGCCTCTGAGCACCCCCAGTGCATCTCCCCAGTGTGATCTGCAGTGAGGAGCAGCTCCTCTCCTGGGACACTCTGATTACTGGCCCAGCTTTGCATGGCCCACCCTTGGATGAGCCAGTTCCCCAGCCACTGAGTCAGCCTCTGTGAGACTTCAGGGAGCAAGATCCCTTCACAGCACTGGAGACATAAGAGGGAGACAAACTCAGACAGGAGAGCAAGGTGGAGCACAGGGACAGTAGCCAGTGAGGTCAGAGGCCAGAGTTCCAGTCCTGAACAGATGTTGTTCGTGGCAGGAAGACTTCAGGGGCTCTTGGCAGTGAGGGCTCAGGGCTGAGGGCAGAGTCACAAATGAAGAGGCTGCACATGACGGAAGGAAGTGTTTTCTTCCCACAGCCCCGTCACGCATTTATTTTGGAAGATGTGGCCGTTTGCTCCCGAGTACCTCCATTCATAAGCTCCTCACTGGCAGTAACTATTCTGAATGATTTTAAGGAATCCATGTAATGTAATAATCCTCAAAGCATCCTATATGACATGAGGGGTGCCTCCTCCAAGAAACCTTCCCTGATACCCCTCTCTGTTATTTCCAATGAGAAAGGCGTTTCTTGGTAGCTTTGTCTATCCACTGCAGGCTGCCACGCTGTCTTCCCTACTTAACTGAGACCCCCCCGGGGGGGCTGGCTGAGCTGTGTCTCAGCATGTACACACACACACACATACACGCAGCCCTGGGCCTAGCTCAGTCCACCATGGGCAAATGTGTGTCTAGTGATGGAAAACCAACAAAACTGACAAACCGCTTTGTGAGCAGAGTCATAACCCAACTTGAGAAATTCTTTGGCCCAGCAACCAAATGAGATTGTGGAAAGCAGGTGAACTCAGTTAAGCATGTCCGGCAGCTCTGGGATGGGCCTACTTATTTCTCTTTCCTCCCTCACCCAGCCTGGAATGTCCACAGCTACTTCCTTCCCATAGACTTTCTACAGAGACGTCACGGACTTCTCCCAAAGCCCATGCAGGAAGAAACCTTGGAGGATGGAGGATGAGCATCTTAACTCCCTGAACACTCCTGAGACAAAGGCAGACTCTGCCAGACATGATGGTGCACACCTGTAATCCCAGCACTCAGGAGGCTGCGGCAGGAGGACTACTGTGAGTGTGAGGCCAGCCTGGGCTATATAGTGAGCCTAAATTGCATAGTGAGACCTCATCTCAAAAAACCAAAACAGCCAGGGATTCAGTGGTTCTGCCACCTGCCTCGCAAGCCCAAGGTCCCAAGTTCGATCCCTGGTACCAAAAAAAAAAAAAAAAACCAAAACAAACAAACAAAAAGCAGCCCCTGGGCACCCTCCTGCTGTCCTCTCCACTCCACTCCTGCCCACCCCCCAGGTCAGAAAATGGACCAGACAATCCCATCACCAACAGTATTTAACCCCACGATTCAGAAAGTCTCCCAGGTCCTGAGGGATCATCACAACCCACTGGTCTTCATGGGCAGGGTGTGCATGAAGCCGTGTCTCAGAGGGGAACCTGGAGCTCCCCAAGAGGGGGCCAGTAGCTCTCCAACAGTCACTCAGCAGGCTTATGGCAGATGGGACCCTGAGTCATGGTACCCTGTCCCCTGCCCCAAACCACCCTGCTCCTAACTCAGCCAGACGAGACGGGAACATTTCCACCCAGAGGTGACCAGGGATTTGCCTCCACCTGCTGGAGATGCTCCCCAAGCCTCCCACTCCCCATTTAAAGCAAAGAGCAATAAACAGTTTGTGGCATTTCTCTCCTGTTGGAGTGGATTTCTTGCTTACCAAGGATACATGGGTTTCTGAATAATTAAGTATGACACTCAGCTTCCAGGGCCCAAAACTCCAAAAAGCACAGGGAAGCTGGGCAGAAATTTTTCATCAGCAGCCAAGCCCAAGAGAGCCCAGGAAGTATATGACTCCCATCTGAGGCCCAGACAGACTTGGGCTCCACTCAGAGCAAGAAGTCCAGGTTGGCAGGGCCTCCAAGGAGATCTGGGCCCAATGCCCCATTTCCAAGCACGAGAACTGAGTTCCAGAGAGAGGGTTCACCTGGGGCCCAAAGTCCTGAAAAAATAAGAAAGGGCTTAAATACAGCACAAATACCAGGGTGAGTTTAGCTCTACTGCTTTCTAGATGTGATGCCCTGGACAAGTCACTCTATCTCCCTGAGTCTTAGTTTTCCTCACTGTCAAGTGTGAATACTAAAACCTTACTCATGTTGCTAAGCCCCCTTCCTACAGATGGAGAAAGAGGCAGGTGATGAATGTGGAAGCTATTGGTGAATTTCAGACAGACGTCAAGGATGGGCCTTCAAGCTAGGCCTCCTGCTTCTGGTTTCCAGCATTCTTCATTGTTCTCTCTCTCCCTCTCCCTCTCTCCCTCTCTCCCTCTCTCCTTCCTTTCCTCCCTCCTTCTCTCTTCCCCTTTCTTCTCCCCTCTTCCCTCCTTCTTCCTTTTTCCTCCTTTCCCTGCTAATTCTCTCCAAGGAAGGACTAAAGGACATGTTTAAGAAGCAGAAGGAAAACAAGGTCAAATTAGAATCAAGCAAAGTGCCAACTTCAGAGGAGCCACAGAACTCAACAGAAGCAGCCTGCAGTGAAGCCTCCTGGAAGAAGCACAGGGTCACAGGTCAGCAGACTTGAAGCTAGCTGCATCAGGGGCCTGAGTAAACATCATCTCCAGCTCTTTTACTGATGTCTATGCGCCAGCACAATGCTGCATCCACACACGCTGTCACCTTGTTAACTCACAGCAACCCTATGAGATAAGGACTTTTGTCCTCATTTCATAGAATGAGGAAACTGAGGTTCAGAGCAGTTAAGTAATTTTAATGAGATCACACAGCTAGTAAGTGGTGGAGCCAGGATTCCAACAGAGGTCTGCCCCAAGCCTACAGTCCTAAGCCCTCTGCCTTTCTGCCTCCTTGGAGCATTGCAGGAGGTTTCTCTGAACTCTGGGCACTCCGTGCAGCTCCAGAGCAGCACAGCAAGGCCTGTGCAGGCATCCCAACTTATAAGTCCTAGAAGATGGCTCACACACACACACACCCCTCAACCCTGACCCTGCTCCTAGACACAGAAAAGGGCAAGGGGAAAAAGAAATAAAGACATTGAGTAACGTTTCTGTTTTACACTCTCAGGACAACAAACGCAGCTGCACATACCGGCCGAGGCCAGAGCGGTGATGCAGAGCGCCTCTGGACCCCACTTGCCACCTCCACACACCGGACAGATGCCCCTTTAGAGGCAGTGAGTCAGCTGCCCTTCTCTAGCCCTCTGCCCTGCCCTGCACCCTGTGAACAAAGCTTCCCTGCCCCTGAGGCCACTGCTTTGGAAGATGCCCAGGAAGTGGTGCTTAGGAGTTGCAGGCTAAGGCAAGACCCCCACCAGGGCTGAAGTCTCCAAGGCCAACAGGCCAGCTTCTGGCAGCCTCTGCTCCTCCTGTGACCTCCCTCTGAAGTCACATCACCCTGGAGCTGGGTGGCCTGGTGGGGGGAGCCACCTGGATTTCCGAGAGGGTGGGCATGAACCTTAGTGGCATCCCCATCCAACAATCCTGTTTCACACACAGAGACCAGGAGCCCAGAGCAGACGACCTCTCCCAGGGCATCGGGCACATTAGGAGCAGAGTGAGGATGAGGACAGAACCTCCCAGCTCCTGGCCCAGTCCTCTTCTCTCTCGCCATCCATTCCTCCAGCTCCAGGTTGAACTCTGTCCTCGGTCATCATTCCCGAATTGCCCTGAGCTTGAAGCAGAGGTGCTCCGGCTGCTCTCCCCACACTAGGTCTGAACAGCACAGGTAGAAACAGGCAGCCTGGTGTAACTGAAGTGACTCGGAACCTTAGCACCAGACCGGCCTGGCCTCCAATCCCAGCTAGGCACTGTCTTAGTTACCCATTGCTGCACAGCGATTACCCCCAAACTCAGCAGCTTACAGCAGCACACGTGCATTATCATGCAGTATCTGGGGGTCAGGAATTTGGGTCCAGCTTAGCTGGGTCCTCTGCAAGCACCATGGTTTTTCATAGCTCTGTGATCAAAATGTCAGCTTGGGATCTGAAGTCTCATGGCACGGTTTGATTAGGAAACAATCTACTTCCAAGCTCACTCATGTGGCTAGTGGCAGGACTGCATTTCATTTAGGCTGTTGTAATGAGAGCCCTAGTTCCCTACTCCATCAAAGTGAGTAAGGCAAGAGACCCAATGTAGCTGGGTGTGGTGGTGCACACCTGTAATCCCAGCTCTCTAGGAGGCTGAGGCAAAGGATGGCATGTTCGAGCAATTTAGCAACTTAGACCTTGTCTCAGAAAAAAATGTAAAAGAGCTTGGGATACATCTCAGTGTGAAGGGCCTAGGTTCAATCCCCAGTGCCCCCCCTCCACAAATAAGAGAAGCAGAAACAGAGAACAATGCAGAGTCTGCACTACTAAAGCCACAATCTTTTGTAACTTTGTCATGAATGTGACATCCCATTCATTATCTTTGCTGCATTCTGTTGGTTGCAATCAATTCGCTAAGTCCAGCCCTGATTCAGAGAAGCAGAATTCCACATGGGCATGAAAACCAGGAGGCAGAGATCAAAGGGACCAACTTATAAGTCAGCCAACCCCAGCCACTACTGGCTTGTGTCCTTGGCCTCATTCTTTAACTTCCCTGAGTATCGATTTCCTCCTGTGTTCCTGGGGATAGAGAGACTGTGTTCAGCCTCAGGCATGCAGAGGATGCCCAAGAAACAGTGGGTATTATTCTTCCAGGTGCTGTCAATAGACTAGGAGCCAGGGACAGGAGTGCCAGGCTAACCAACAGCCAGGCATGCACAAACACACAGGTGCTCCTGAACTCGGTGTAAGGGTGGAGGACACAGAGCATGAGCCATGCTGGTCTAGGGGGAAAAAAGACTTGCTTGAGAAGCAGAGGAAATCCTATGCTCAGTTGGAGTCCAGAGGCAGAATAACAGGAAGCACTTGAGACATAGGAAAAACCCGGGAATGGGCCACACAGAGCTCCCCTGACACCCACCGCAGCTGCACCTAGACAGGGACATGGAGATCTAAGGAGCTGGCTTCCTCCACAAGGATATGAAGGCAGCCACTGGTGGGGTCCTGCCACCAGGGCAGGCTCATCATTCGGACACTCCTCCATGGGATATTGCAATCCAGGGTATTGTGGCTATACCAGGATGTGGCCTTAGGTACCTAGACAGGGCAAGGCCTTCAAGGGAGAGCCTCCACTTGACACTGTTATAAACAGTTATCTCTTTAAAACTAGCCACTAAGGCTGGGGATTTAGCTCAGAGGCACAGAGCCTGCCTCGCAAGCACAAGGTACTGAGTTCAATTCCCAGTACCATATAAAAATAAAATAAAATAAAATAAAAGCTAAAACTGTAGCCGCTCACTGTACGCTGTGAGCTGTGGAGAAGGAACAGAGCAGAATCCTGGACAACCTAAGCTCAAGTGGCCCTACAGGATTACAGATGGGCACTGGGGACCCATGAGCTCTCTGAAATTATCTACAAAAGTATGTGTCAGGGCACATTTTGCATAGGAATAAAAATCTGTCATAACCCCAAACAGATTAAGATCACAGAACCCAATCAACTCTCTCATTTCACAAACGAAGAGACAGATTCGCCCAGTCACACAGCTGTCCTGCAAGAAAGCCAGAGAGAGAAGCGAGGCCTCAAGACCCCAGGCCACACATTGCCCTCCTGCTTTGGGCAGAATCAAAGCCCCCTGCACCCAGAGAAGTTTAAACTCCGCATCCTCTCAATAAATCAGAGACGTCTTCAAATGATGCTTAATTAATTATTTTGCAGAAGAATCACGGTAGTGGGCCCCATGAAACTTAAGGGATTTTTAATAAAATCTCAGGAGCTCCCGGGCTTCAGCCCCCTCCGAAAGCTCCCTTTTGTTATTTCGCCTGATCCCAGGAAGATACAGCATTTGTTACTGTTTCATTAGGAACCGTGCTGCCCCGTGTTATTTATGAGCTTGCTATTTATTGAAAATTGTATTTTTGAGGGGGAAGAAGGGAGGGGGTGAAGTTTATCACAGAGACACCTTGGCAAGAAAATTAGTGACATTTCAGATCCCTGCTCCTTGGTAGAACGAGCCCCCCATCTCCAGATGTAAAGCCTGAGGAGAAGTCTTGTTCCCAGGGGTCATCTGGCAGCTCTACTGTGCCTCTATTGTCCTTAGGAAGAGACAACGTTTCTTTCCCCTCCTAGATCTGACCTTTGTCTGTCTTCCTCAAGAAAACCTGTTTTTATTCTGAGTAATATGTGCACAAGGTTAAAAATAGAACCCAGCTAAACTACTTCCTGCCTCTCTTCTGTCCCCCCCCTTACAAAGCCGCATCTAACTCTTTAAAATGTCTCCGCATATATTTATCTCCATTTTTCTTAATAATAAGCTTCTGCAGATATTTCTTGATCCATCAATTTCAGACACAATCTATTGACTTAACGCTAACACAGACAAGGATTTATCTCACCCCGGCCACCTCTAGCCTCTCCTGCCATATCTCTATTTTTAATTCTTCTGCTGGTTACTTTTGTGATCTTCCATCCTCCAGAGACGCACTTTGTAAAAAGAAGATATTAGTACTCCCATCCTTCCTTTCACTTCACCTCTCCCAGTTTTACCTCCTAACTCTTGACATCTGTGTTTCTACTCTTGTAAAAATTGAAAATATTTACTCTTATTCTGTTACTATAATAGGTCTCTCAGATTGATTATAAGAGTTGAGGGCCAGGGATTTAGCTCAGTGGTTCTGGCGCCTGCCTCGCAAGCTGAGGACCCGAGTTCAATCCCCGGTACCAAAAAAAAAAAAAAGAGTTGAAAATCACTGAAAAATATCTCCATTATTGTGCCTACATTAAGCCGTTCACCACAGAGCCAAGTACTGTATTTGATTGTGGTGTGCGTGTGTGTGTGTGTGTGGTGCGTGTGTGTGTGTGTGCTTGTTTATAAATTCTGAGTTGCCTTTCTTTATCCTTATTATTTTTTCCTAATTGTCTTTATCACAGGCACAATTCTTTTTATAGTAGATTCTTTTTTTTTTTGGTACCGGGGATCAAACTTGGGTCTTTGTGCTTGCGCAGCAGGCGGCAAAACCACTGAGCTAAATCCCTGGCCCTGTAGATTCTTCTTTTAAAAGTGCATTCCAGGGCCGGGGATTTAGTTCAGTGGTTCCAGCACCTGCCTCGCAAGTGCAAGGACCTGAGTTTGATCCCTGGTACCAAAAAAAAAAAAGTGCTTCTAGCCAGGTATGGTGACACACACCTGTAATCTCAACACTTTAAAGGTTGAGGCAGGAAGATCTCTACAAGTCTGAGGCCAACCTGGGCTATACAGTTAGTTCAAGGCCAGCCTGAACCATACAGTGAGAGCTTGTCTCAAAAAAACAAAAAAAGAAGTGTATTCTATTCAGCCCCTTCTTCACCAAGGAGCCACCCCGGGCCCCAGGCCTCTGGCTCCAGACTGGACCTGGTGCTTTTTGGGCAGTACACAGACCTTGTCCTGGACCTCAGCCCTGCTCTTCTGGTGTCTCCCTGGAGCTATTTTGCATTCCCAGTCTTCCTCTTTCTCGTTTTACTTCCTCACTTATTGGAACATATCTTCAAGTTGGTTCCTTTAAAAGGGTTTATGGAGATAAATTTTATGAGTCCTTGCAACTTGAATAATGGGTTGGTTGAAGTCCTAAGTTGGAAATCATTTCTTTTGGAATTGTGAGGGTATCCGGTGTTGCTGATGAGTCTGATACCAGTCTCATTTTTGTTGCTTTGCAAGTTACCTGATTTCCCTCTTGAAAATCTTGAGGATATTCTTTTCTCCTACCTCTCTTCTGACTCACAATGAGGTACAAATCAGTGTGGGCTCCTTCCATTTATTATGTTGAGCACTCAGGGGCCCTTTCTTTTTTAAGTTGGAACTGACATGTAGCTCTGTTGTAAACCACACGAACATATATCAGGATAGAAACATCTTTAGCTTCTCAATGAATCCCTTCACATCTCCTCCAAGTGAGAGCTGTCCAAGAGTAGCCACTATTCTGACCTCTCTCACCATAGATCAGCTTTGCCTTTTTAAAGTTTCATATGGATTTTTACAGTAAATGCACTTTTGTGTCTGGCTGCTTTTACTCAATATTATATCTATGACCTTTATCCATTTTGCTCTATCTAGAGGTTGTTGGTTATTTTTCATTGCTGTATAATATTTCATCATGTGCATATACCACAATGGATGTATACAAACACTGATGGACATTTGGAATTGTCGCATTTTAAGCTATTATGAAAATGCTTCTATAAGATTCTTGTATGTATCTTTAGCAAAAATAAGTCTTCACTTTCGTTGAGTCTATATCTAAAGTTGGAACTGTTGGATCACAGAGTAGGTGTGTGTCTAGTTTTTGTAGATTCTTCCAAATAGCTTTCCAAAGTGGCTGCACAAATTTAAGCTACGAGCAGTATCGGTGAAGAGCTCCTGCTGCTCCAGATCCTCGCTCATACTTTCAGACCTTTTATTTTGGCATTTCTCGAAGGGATGTCATGGTATTAACTTGTGGTTTTAATTGCCATTTCACTGAGGGCTAATAATATTGAGCACCTTTTAGTATGTTCATTCACATTTTTGGACTTCTTTTATTGATTTACTTTGTAAAGTGCTTATTTAAATCTTTTGCTCATTCTTAAAAACAAAAGCTTCTTGTTTTATGAATGTGTAGATTTTTTTTTATATACTCTGGATACAACCCCTTTGCTGGATATATACCAAGTCCACCAAAAAATGTATACATCAGGAAAATAAAAACTTCCTAAATATTTTAATACTAAATTTATTGAGACTTCATGAGATTAATACAAGTTACCTTTGGCCTCTGCAATTACAAGAGGTGCTCATGAGGTCTGCCCACACCCTACCGAGGCCCCCAGTCGCACGGAAAACACGCCGAATCAGCCCGCTGCAGACAGACAGGCCTGTGCACGCCCTACCGAGGTCCTGAGTCGCGCTGAAGACGCCTAATCACCCCGCTGCAGACAGGCAGGTCTGCCCACACCCTACCGAGGTCCCCAGTCTCACGGAACACACGCCGAATCAGCCCGCTGCAGACAGGCAGTTCTGTCCACGCCCTACCGAGGTCCTGAATCGCGCAGAAGACACCAAATCACCCCACTGCAGACAGACAGCCACCTGATTCCACAATACAAAGACGCAGAGGACACCAGACCACCAGACCAAGGTACTGAGTCCCACTGTTCCTGGCCCAGAGGTAGGGGCTTCTGAGCCGTCGTCCCACTGCTCCTGGTC
>NW_004624875.1:2753227-2796708 GCF_000247695.1 Heterocephalus glaber
ATGTAAAGGTACAGTTCCCAATGAGAAATGTAATTGTGTTGTATACCTACAATGTACCAATAAAAGAATTTAATAAAGTGAAAAAAAAAATCTACTTGATCTGCAAAAAAATAAACTCAGAATACCAAGGTGTCAGATTTGGGGATATTATACCCTGAGCCCCAACACTTCCTACCTAGAAATCATATCCATTCAATGGCTATCTCAACCGTTTTGCTTCTTCCAAACCCTGACTCTGAAAGCCCCACTCTCAGCTGGGGACATTTTAATCAACAACTGAGATACCAAGATTGCCGTAAGATCATTGTTCGGGGTGCATGAGGACCAGAAGTTGATAAGGTCTAATCTCCTCACCCCAGACATGAGGACTCCACAGCATAATGAGTAGGACTGGAGTAGGACCCCACTGAAAATTAATAAAGGAAGAATCCATCACTTTGGCACACCTTAGAAGATACCAAAATTGTGTTCATAATTTTATTTAACCCATAATGCAATTTTATTTATGAGCTGATGAAAAGCAGGCTGATGGAAGGGAATGCTGTTGCCATTTTCCAGATGAGGAACTTGGGACACTAAGCAGTGGTGTGAATGGTTCGACATCATCCTGGCCAGCAATGTCTACAGGGGGTTCATTCTGGGTCTCTCAGCCACAGCCATCGCTATTAGACCATGTACCTGAGATGTTTTCTTTGTAGGGAGTGCTGGACAGAAGTTGGGACTATATCCTAGGAGGGTCATGCTGGGGAGGTGGCAGGGACCCACTTCTGTGATTAGCCATGGGGACAAAGTCAGTCAGAATCCCGCTCCACCCTCCTGGGGGCCTTGACCTTGGAGATGGAATGTTCCTCCTGGGGTTGACTTATGTAGAGGATCTCAGTACCCTCAGGCTGAGAGTTCCTCTCAGGAGAAAGTGAAAACCTCAAGAAGAAGTTCCTTGGACAACTAGGTCTCTCTCTCCCACCCTAACCCCTTCCCTGAAGAAGAGCAGTGGACATCTTCTTTTTTTTTTTTTTTGTACCAGGGATCAAACTCGGATCCTTGCAAGGTAGGCTAAACCACTGAGCTAAATCCCTGGCCCCTGTGGACATCTCTTACATTCACTGCTCTGGAAGTCCAGCCAGGCCTCTAGATTCTGCCTTAGTGCTCCCCCCACAACACTGGACCATGTGTGCCCCTCCCTCACTTCCCCTCTCCTCAGTACCCAACTAAGCCCCAGCCTCAGGGACCAAATTAGGATTGATGGGCTGCTCCCCACTTCTAAGACCTGTGGGGAGTCTTTGTTCCCTCCCTGGACCCCACTGTGCCCTTTTGTGCAGGATAAAAACTTTCACAGAGCCCATGGTCTGGATGCTAAAGTCCAGGGCCCTACACTCTCTCTAGCCCCACTCCCACTTCTGCCTCCCCCTGGGGGACCCCAGCCTTTCAGACCAGTCCTCCATCCTTCCTCTACCCACCCCTCATGCTGCTATTCTAAGCTTCTCATAAATTGCCAAGTTTGACTCATTTTTCTTCATAAATCCAGAGCTTCCAGCTTCCTGTTTGATTTGTGTTCCTGAATTATCCATGAAATTTTCAATGGCTCAGCAAACCGCCAAGTGGAGGTCCCCCTCAGCCCCTCAGAGAAGCTCTAGAGGCCAAGACAAGTGAAGGAGGGGCACCAAAATGGAGGTGTTCTCCAGCTCTGGAAAAAGGACAGAGCTCAGGAGAATGGCCAGAAACTTCTAGAACACAGTGAGGGAGGCCTCTAGCCAGTCTGGAGGAGCTGGAATCAGTGTGGGAAACAGACTTAGACAATTGAGCAGTCTACTCTCCTCACATTCCTTTACATCTAGGATCATCATTCCATAGAGCAATAAGACCAAAAGGAAACTTCAGATCCAACTGATTATTTAAGGTTTTTTAATTGTGCTAAAATAGACTTACCGTAAAACTTACTATTTTGCCCATTCTTGGTGATGCCACAGTTCAGTGGGATCGAGCACACTCACCCTCCTCCAGATCAGCTCTGGAGCCTCACTTGATCTTACAGACCAGACTCCAGTGCGGAAAGACAAAGGCACCATTCAGCGATGCATGGCACACCTGCCACACAGACCAGAGTAGAACTGGTCCAGCTGAGTGTAACCCAGATGCACAGCCCCGTGGCGACAGATTGAGTCTACACCCCCTTTGGGAGAGAAAGGGCTCCCCATACAATCCTCTCCCGCACCTGACAGGGAGCACCTCCTCCCCATACCTGCTCATTGCCTTCCTCCTGAACTTGAAAAATGGCCCCCAGCCACATGTGAGGCAGCAAACACAGTAGGGGTCGAGGCTATAGGGTTCATGTAAGCCATCCATCCCCAGCTGAGTGTGGAAACACATCTACATAATCAGCTCTCCTGCACTCGCAGCTCCCATCATTCCTCATGAAACCTCACTGATCCCTTTCCTTTTCCTTTAAAAAAAAAATTTAATAAAAAACATCGATCAACACAAAGCAGCCCCAAACCTCTTGCCTGTCACTAATCCCACCTCTTCCCACCCCACACCAAGTGGCAGAGTGGTATGTGGCTCTGTGAAGGCCCAGGACCCTGGTGGGGCACAGGCTACATTAGGTGCAGGCAGGGGACCGATGATAAAATACGTCCCTCCAACACTTGCTCAACCCACACACCGTACACACCACATACATGTGTGAGAACTGTGTCGCCATGGGAAATTTCTTCCTGATAATAAATGCCACCCATCCTTCTCTCTGTTCTTGCCAGACATCCTTCACTGGAATATTTGTCCCCACAATGAACTCTCAGCCACTCCTGAATAATTCATACCTGGGTAGGGCTGGATCTTGTAGAGAGAGTCCAGATACAGTGAGGTGGCGGAGGTGGAGGCCCAGACCCATGTACCAACGTCTCTCCAAGAAGATGACATTTAAACTGACAGCTGAAAGTTTTAAAAGTGCAGGCCACAGGAGGAGGGGAAGGGAGAGTATTTCTGAGAGGCGGTCCCAGGCCTCAGGGTGGTAGGGACCACCCCACCCCCCTGTCCAAGCCTGTCTCCTCCAGGGAGGGTTTCCCTCTCTCCACTCTCTGTGCCTCATCAGTGACAAAGGAACAGCACCTCACACCTGACAGTTAACCACAGCCCCCTGGGGTTGGGTCAGAAAGCCACTTTAGCAATGAGAAAAGTACATCTTAGAGACCCTGACTCATCCTCTGGGATACCTGGTGCAGGACAAGCCAACCAGCCCTCCATAGCCTGTTCTGTTTGCCCTTGGGTTCCTAAAGAGGCTACATGAGGCAGTCGAGGCCAGTGAGGGTCACACCTCCTGCCCAAAGACCCTTCATGCTCAGTGACCATGGAGGAAGCTCTCCCAAAACACAGCCAAAGCAGAAAGACACAGACCCAGAATCAGACTCTGGCTTCGCATGCCAATGCCTTCTGGCTACTTGATGTCACCCCTCCAAGCCTCAGTGTCCTCATATATAAATGAGGTCAGAGCCAGATATGGTGGTGCATGCCTATACCCTTAGCTACTTGGGTGGGTGATCCAGGAGAACTGCAAGTTCAAGCTCAGCCTGGGCAACCTAACAACTTAGCAAGACCCTGTCTCAAAATTTAAAATTGTAAGAAGGGCTGGGGATGTAGCTCAGTCGGAAGACCCTAGGTTCTATCCCTAGTACTGAAAAAATGAGGTCAGTCTTTTTTCTGACTTGGTAAATTGGCCCTGTACAGTGAGCACTTGGCACATACTTACATCACAGTAAGCACTTTTTCAAAAAAATTTTTTAAATGCAGGGAGTATAGCTCAGTGGTAGAGCATTTGTGAAGCCCTGGGTTCAGTCCTCAGCATTGCAAAAACTAAAACACACAGGGGCCGGGGATTTAGCTCAGTGGTTCTGCCGCCTGCCTCGAAAGCGCAAGGTCCTGAGTTCGATCCCCGGTACCAAAAAATAAAAATAAAAATAAATAAAACACACACATGCCTCCAGCACTCATCCACACACTGTTCTTTATATAAACTAACACTTTCTCCATCCTATTCCCCTTCATC
This sequence comes from Heterocephalus glaber, assembly GCF_000247695.1. The sequence goes on from NW_004624875.1 coordinate 2,757,267, forward strand.
CCCACCCCCCATGAATGGCATAATCATTGACCCTTTCCCCCATGGAAGGAAGCCCCAGGTCGCTGTCATGGTCCATTGAGACAGCACGCAGCTCTGTACACCAGAAGAGGCTGCACAAGTGGCCTCTGCTGATTAACCTGTTCTTAAAGCACCAATCCCATTATCTGATGCTCCGGGCCCTGACTGTGCCTCCACTTCCATTTTTTGTTTGTGAGCAAGCAGCCATATAGCTGCGCCCTAAGTCGTGAGCAGACTTTTCTTGTTGTAATCAAATAAAACTTACAACAAAGCTAATCAGCCACACATGGGTGTTGTGCTTTATGATCATTCTGCCACTTGGAGATAAGCTCTCCACAGCCAGCAATGCCCAGAGAGGAAGCGTTTTTCTCCTTTGTTGATTCTTCTGACTTTTGAAATGGTGGTGTTAGATTTAATCCATATCTCACACACACACTGAAATTCAATCTCAGCAAATTCCAAAGACCATGGACCCAGGAGATCCAGGGAGCCCTAGTGCCCCAGCCCATCCAACCACACCCAGATTGAGGAGCCCCAGGCCTTGGGGCATTTCTTCCTCTCATCATAAAGCTATCTAGTCAAAAATACATGGACTTTGGAGTTGGTGTGACTTACATGCAGATTCTGCCTCTGCCACTCATAAGCTACATGACCAGGTGTGAGTTGCCTATCTCCCCAAACCTTATTCTCCCCTCTGTACCTGGGGTTGATGTAAGGATAAACAAAATAGCAGGCATTTTCCCAGGGCGACACATTGTACAGACTGCAGCATCAGATGGCTTGGACTCATATCCTCACCCCACCACTTGTAGGCCTTGTCCTTGGACTTCCCCAGGCTTCAGTCACTCATCTAAGAGAAACAGCACCTGTGGAACATGGTGGTGGGAAGGATGAATGGGGACATTACATGGAAAGTACCAGCACGCCTGTTGTGTAGAATACAAACAGAGTGTGGTTGTGGTAGTTGGCACTGTTACTTGTCCAGTGCTTGGTACATCTTAACTATTATTTGCAAACGTGCTGCTCACACCTGGAATGGGCAAGGCAGGAGTCCTGGGCAACAGTGGCCTTGGAACCCACACCATGGCTGAGTGGCCAGAAGGTGGTAATCCCAGCTTATTCTGGGGTAAGGTTGGGGTTGGTGGTAGAATCAGGACAGGGTAGAGCTGGGGGGTGGGGCAAGTCAGAGTGTGGGAGCCTAGAGCTGAGACTCCAGAATTGAGGACTACAACTTAACAGAGCTGATGTAACCCAAAAATGTGGGCCCTTGGCCATTCTGGGAAGAGATGCCCAGCAGCCTTGACTCTGAAATGTGCTCCACGCAACTGTGAATGAATAATTTACAGTCTTGATCTTATATTGCTAAAGAGCAGAGGAGAGAGAAGACAAGAAGGGCACTGGGTACCAGAAGATGAGAAAGCAGGAGAGGAAATGACTTAACCCTGTCTGGCCTATCTGAACTTTCAAGTCTCCCACAGAGACAATTCTCGGCATCTAGGAGCTGGGAAGCCGTGCTTTCTGCCTCACTGGGGCTCAGGCAGCCCACATACCAAGAGACACAAGAACTTGTTCAGGCTAGCACCTCACTAAAGCAAGCAGGCAGAGAGAGGGAAAGTTGTAAACATGTGAGTCATAAAGGCAAGAGCTGCTATCAGCACCCACCAAACAACTGCAGTCTCCCCAACTTAGACCTCATCTCCTGTTGACAAATCACCCTTTCTTGATGCAGAAAACATTGCCACAGCCCTTCCTCATCGGCCCTGGGTGTGAAGAGCTCTAACAACACCCAGCTATCACAAGCTCCAAGCACCTACCTGCCAACTATGATTTCAACCCATTACAAATCCTGCTCCCATTTCCAGGAACCCCAGGAGTATCGCACCCAGTAGCCTTGCTTGATTGCTCTGCAGGCGGCTTTGTTCTCCCAAGACCCCTGCAAATTGGCAATGACAAAACCATTCACGAAATGAGCTTTTTTTTTTTTTAATTGAAATGTAGCATTACTTTAACTAACCATCTCTGAGTCACTGCTTTGTTAGCAAGCACTGTGATGAGACCAGCATTCCCCTGGCAGGTGGGAAAAAGCAGGCTCCCCTGGTCCATGATAGGTACAGGTGCTGGAAGGAAGAGGTCCCCTAGAGCGCTGCTCGGCCCCAAAGGGTTAGAGTTCTGGAAATAAGTCTTTCAGTCCACACACACAGTTTTTCACTCTTGGGACACATAGGGCACCAAAATTACTGACTTAGGAATGGTCTGATGACCTGAAATGACTGCCCCTCTGGTCATCAGGAGTTCTAAAGCAGCCAGACCAAGGCCAAACCTCGTCAGCCCCTGTGATGACTTCTCTCTCAGGGACAACTGACCCCAGCATCCTGGCTGTCCCTGCCCTCCACCCCTACTATAGCAGACAGAGCAAATTATTTGGGTCCATTCTATCCCCAAAGTCTTAGTCTTCCAGGAATCTACAAATGCAAATAGGTTCTTGCACTAAGAGGGATCCTCCTGACATAGCAGCTGGATGGGAGCCTCAGCACAGCCCTGGCCCCACCTAGAGCTGTCTCCTACCGTGGACTCTGTCTGACTGGCAGCCTCTGGCAGGAGAAAGCCGCTGAAGCCCAGTCAGGGATGGAAGGCCACTTCTACCTGTTCTCCCAAGCTGGGCCTGTTCTTTTTTGAGTCCAACCATGTGGAAGCTCAGGCTGGAGGTTCCTGGGACAGAGGTCTCCTGGCATGGCCACTTCCTCTGGCCCTTCTGTCTGGCTAGAACTCAAGGTAAGCAGGAAAGTGTGTTTCATGGCAATGGAAGGGGGTATGAGCAGCCACAGAACAGCTCGGTATATATACCCGAGACTTGGCCACCCATCTGGGCCTGCATACAGCCTAGAGGTTCCAACTTTGACCTGGACCCAGGGTCTAACTAGTGCTTTCTTTGGCTTCCTGCCTCCTTCTTGAAGCCAAATCCCACTTTAGGCTCCATACTGATACCTGCAACCAAGCCTTCGGGCTGAGACCATAGCAAACTAATAATAACTTAAAATGAGTAATAATAGCTAATATTCATTGAGCACTATGAGCCAGATGCTGTTACCCATAATTCATTTAAACTGCACACAACATTGTGAAATAAGTAGTTATTCACCCTATTTTGCAGATTTAAAAAGTGAGGCATGTTCCCCAAGGACTGATGGCCTTATCTAGAAACCCAGCCACCTGCTCACAGGTCAGCTGCCTCCTGACACCCCTCTCAGCTTGACATCATCCAGCCAGTCATCTCCAAGCTGAAGACTAGACTCTCAGGCCTGTGCTGGAGGCCTCATATATATCTTGCTTTATCCTGGACACAATTCTAGATGGTGAGCTTTAGTGCCCCACTTTGCAGATTCCAATAGTGAGGCTCAGAGACTTGGAGGATGTGCCCAGGTTCTCACAGCTGGCAAGTGGCCATGCTGGGAGGCTTGGCCTCCTGGCTTCCTGCCATTAGCATCCTTTCCACACAGGCATCCAACATATGTAGTTGCCGGCAGAGGCCTACCCTAACCCTTCCAGCTCTGGTTCTGGGTGTCTCCATTCTGGAGTGAGGATTTAGGGGAGTCTTCTGGGTAGCTGTACACTTCTTCCCTCCATCCCACCTTGGTGAGGCGACACTCGGAGATGGGAACCTCTCTGAGTGTAAAGCTAATGAAAAGGCCCTGCAAGCTTGACAAGCAGGTCCTTCACTCCGCTGAACACCAGACTTCCAGCTCAGGTTGTTGGGTGCCCCTCTGTCCCCTGGGATGAGTGTCTCTTCAGTGTCTCGTCCACCCTCACCTCCAAGGCTGCAGCCCCAATCAGACATGAGGCATGAGTGGCACCTTCTAACCTCACCCCCTGACCCAGCACTAGAAGAGAAAGAGAGCACAGGCTGATCTTGCCTTCCTCCTTTACCTCCACCTTCCATTTTTCTTTTTTGTTTTGTTTTATTTCAGTAAACTTCTGCCACCCAAGAGCCACCTCCCACGCTCCCCAATCCTGTTGTCGGTCATCAAACTTGACCCATTACTGATCTTGAACAGCCCCATCTGCCCTGCACCCCTCCCCCCAACACTTTGGATGTGTCCCTTGGCCCTAGCCGGAGCCTCTCAGAGTGTTCTTGGAAGCCAGAGGAGCTGCCCAGCCACTGTCCCTCCAGGCCTTTGTGAACACCAGGCTGTCTTCAGAAAAACCATACCCCTCACCCTGCCCCAAGTTTTTCTTTTGCTCCAATGCACAATATCTATGTCACCTCCTCCATGAAGTCATCCACAATCGCATCTCAGGGTTCATCATTCCCCACTCAGATCCCCATTTATGGTTCCCATCACCCTAGGGCATAGTTGTGGCCCTAAGGGTCTGAGCTCCTTGATGGTGGCAGCAGGCTCTTACTGTGGCATGCACATTGTCAGTACATAGTAGGTGCTCGGTAAAGGTGAGCGGAGAATCAGTTTGCTTTTTGCTGGAATGTGGCTCTCGTGCCTAGGCAGACTCACAATGTGACAGGACCAAGGGCAGAGTCTGGCCGGAGCTGGGAGCTGCTGGGGTGCTCAGAGCCTCTGCACTTCAGGCAGTGAGTAATGTCAGCATTTAATTGGGCACTTACAAGGGTGCTGGGTGCTGTGCTAAGCACTTTACTCTCATTATCCTATTTACTCCCCACAATAACCATGTCGCATGGATACCATTAGCCCTGTTTTCAGATGGGGAAATGGAAGATCAGAGGGGTTAACTGAGCTGACCAAGATGACACAGTGGCTAAGTGGTGAAGTCGAAACTCAAATCAGGCCTGTCTGCCTTTGGAGTGCTGGTCCTCATCCTCACCAAGCTATGTACCAGCCCCAGGGACACTGGCACCCCACCTCCACCACCAAGTGTCCCCCTTGTTTGGTTGAAGGGTGGAAAAGACCAGAAGCTCAGCTGAAACCAACATTGCCTCTGTGTGTGTGTGTGTAAGTCCCGTCCCTCCCACCCCCCAGGACTCAGAAAGGCAGAACATCCTGGTCAATTACAGAGTTCTGGGGGAGATAAGCCCCACCTGGCAGATGAAAGGTCTAACCAGGGGGTGCCCAGCCACCTGCAAATGCTAATTAAAGGGAAGCAGCTCAACTCCCTACTAAGTCCTCAGGCTTCCCTCTCTCCACCTCCCCTTGCTCCAGCTACTCCATTCCCTTTCAGATCAGGGAACCCTGAGCCAGCCCCCTGGGCTCTCCAAATCCCATGTGCTGTTGCCCATCCTGCGCAGCCTGGAGGAAGAGCAGCCTCCAGTACCGGGGGAATTGGGGCCCAGCTGCTGGAGGAGCCAGGCTGGGGCCAAGTGAATACTCACAACCACACACACGCTGCAAAGAACTTTGAAGTGATGACATAATCTTGAGCAAGTGTCTTCCTCTTCTGACCCTCTCTGTGCTCATCTGTAGAACGGGTGGGCCTCCTGCTAGGCACGTCTCAGAGGCTTCTGGGGAAACCAGCAGCTCACTTGATGGAAAGCTTTGTAAGAAGCAGGGAGGCTGTGCAGACATATGGGTTTGTGACTTACCGGTGACATTGGCCGGCACACTTACTGGAGCACTCATGTGGAGAGGCTCTATTCTGAGCACTCCGGGTACTGTATATTAACTCCTTTTATCCTTGAGATAACCATCTGATGTAGGAGCTATTATTACCCTGTTTTACAAATAAGAAGAAGTGAGGCACGGAGAGGTTAAATAAATTGCCGTGGATACATAGCTGGTGTGTGCTAAGCCAGGCATATAAGACCAGGCAGTCTGGCTCCAGGCTGTCTCTAACCACCAGGCCTTGCTGCCCCTTTAGAGCTGGGTTTGAAGGGCAGAAATGAGACCAGGAAGTCTGCCTCTTTGGACGAGGGAACCAGAGGGAATTGCCCCTTGGTGAACTCCTACTGTGTGCCCAGCACTTTTCTCATCCTCTCATTCATTCAGCAGCCCCAGGTAGCAGCCACACACACACACACACACACACACACACACACACACACACACCTGAAGAAGGCTGAGCTGGAAAGCCACAGGTCTCCTGTGCGATGGGCTGAGCCCAGGTCATCTACTCCCCCTTGCCTTGTCTTCCTGAGCCCAAAGCCCCTCCACTCCCTGCTTTTCTGGATGCCATAACTGGATACCCTGGGGATGGGGAGTGCGCTGACTGGAGGACAGGAGGAGCCGCACCTGGTCTGGCACTTCCTGACACTGTGCCTCTGTTTCTCCCCACCCAAGGGCCAGCTGCTCTGCTCAGCACCTCCTCCCTTCTGCCACACTCAAGCTGCCTACCCAGGGCATCCCCCAGCACCCTGTGATCATAGCCTGGCACAGGAAAGACCCCACTGTGTGCAGGTCCCTCCCCTACACAGCCAGCCTGGGGCAGGTCTCAGAACACAGCATCCACCCACATCCCCAGCCCCTGCCCCCTCAGGCCTGGATCTTCCCTCCACTGCCCTCACACAGGGCTAGGAGGAGAGTAGGGGTCAAGCCCCCCTCCCCATCCTGCCAGAGTCCCACTAACCGGCCTCCAAGGGCTCTGCACAGGGTTCGCAGGGCAAGACTGCCCCCCACAGGTAGTCCAGGAGGAGTCGCCGTACTCCCAGCATCTGAAATTCCTTTCCAGGGGGTGGGGGACGCAGGAGGGCAAGGGTGAGTGCCAGGATCACTTTTCTGGATTATCTCCAGGATCCTGAGCCTCACCCCTAATCACGAGACAGAGGAAATTTCATTTAAAGGGATGTCCAGAGCCAACTCGTGGGGGTGGGGGGGCTTCCAACCCCAGTACAGGAGTCTGGTGGGGGGCGCAAGGGTGGGAATCCTGAGTCAGAGCCCTGTCCTGGCACAAGGTCAGGCGGACGGGCCCACCTGCCCCAACCCATCCCATCACTGTCACTGTCCCCACTGCTGGCTCTGGGCTCCCTTCCCACCTCCAACCTCACCCTTCCACAGCCCCCAGTTGTTGGGACGTATTTCCTGGGATCCAACCAGAACACACACACACACACACACACACACACACACGCATGCACACACGCACGCACGCACAGCTGCAACTGAAGGCCAGGTCCCACTGCTGCTGTTCTGAGAGATGGGGTGGAGAAGTGGACAAAGCAAGTATTGGAAAGGAGCCAGTGGGTGAGTTTCAAACTAAGGGCAGCAAGGCAGAGAGCAGAGCATCTCCTGAAAACAAATGTCTGAGCTGCCTTCTACTCAAAGCCCCATTTCCATAAAGACATTATGTTTGTTGCTCTTTTGCTTAATTGGAACACGTCTGTAGCAAGGAGCATGGACCCACACCGGCTAAGAAAACTGCTAACCAGCACTTGAGAGCTGACTCAAGCAGGGCCTGGAGACTGCTCATCCTTCACCCTGGGTCTGGACGAGGCAGTTTCTTCTTGGCTTTGGCCAGGTTTGAATCCCAGCTCTACCACTTCCTCTCTGAGCCTCCTCAGAGGTTCCTTGTCTGTCAAGGAGGAAAGAGTTCTTGCCTCATCTAGTATTTGTATAGATTTAAATGGGATTTTGTTTCTGAGGGTTTGAAGACAGAGCCAGGCACTTGCTCAGTGTCCCAACCCAAACCCACCTTGGCCAATTTCTCCAGTGATTCCTGGGTCATGTGCTGAGTTCCTGGCACACAGTAGATCTGTGCTGACTGTTATTGGTAACCAGACGCCACCAACTAACTGATGGCCAGAGCAGGGAGCTACAGCACTTCAGAGGGAAGCCTGGAGCCATCTGAAGGATTTCCTGCTGGCCCTGCAAGGTTGAGTTTCCCCTTCCAAAATCATCACGTCTCAGAGCAATGGATTCCAGGGCAGTGCCCATGAGCTCGCAGAGGGAAAGGTGGGGTTGATGGATTGATCATGGGGACCACTGGCTCATGCAGTGGCATGCAGACAAGTTTGTATCTCAGACTCCTCACCAGGGGGTGAGCTTGCCCCTCACTCCAGCCTGAGAACCTTTGCATCAGCCACACTCTCCATCTGTCTTCTCATACCTCCATATCTATGGTTGTAGGGCTGTGCTAGGGACCTGTGCTGCTTCCTAGGAAGAGCCAGGGGGTATTTATTCCACGAGGCCACTCACAGGCTGGGACAGTGAGAAGCAGAGAAGGTGAGGGGCTAGCCTAAGGTCAAAGAGTAAGTCACTGGTTAAAAGCTTGAGGCCAAACTTCAGGCCTGCTGAGTCCTAGGGCAGGGCACGCCCCTGCACTTACCTTTCCTCTGAGGCCAGGAATGGCTTCACCAAGTCAGGGAACCCCTCGCTCAGCATGGAGCAGTAACTCAGTGCTAAAGCACACAGGTAGACCAGAGTTCAAATCCCGGCTCTTCTACTTCCTGACTGGGATGCTTGGACAAACTCACTTAAGCTCTCTGAGCCTCTGTTTTTGATCAGTAAAATGGACGTGTAATTGTTCCCCTCCCAGGATGGCTATGAGGACTTAGGGAGATGGTGGAGATGTATTATGTAAAAGGATGTAGCCCATGATGAGCATGCTACATTGGAGGAGGTCACCACGGCCACCACTCTGTGAGCTAAGTCTCTCTCACACACACACACACACACTCGTGCACACACACACGTGCACACATACATGCACAGCACCCTCTACACACATACTCTACAAATATTAATAAAAGAGAACAAAAAAAACCCTCAAGTAAACAACCTGGAACTTGGTTCCATCCCTGTACACATACGGTCTCATTGGCACTGGATGAAGGGAGACAGGGAAGAGGGAGAAGAGGAAGAAGCACAGCGTCAAGGGGGCAGGAATCCACCCAGAAAGCTAATAAGAAAAGGGACCAAGTTCTCCACCACAGCTCTGCTCCACCTCTCCCAACTGGCCCCTGCTGGTCACCTAGCAACAAGCATCTCTCCCAAATCCCTGTATCACCAAGAGCCTCCTTTCTCCCTTCATAACTCCTGCCACTCTCCCTCCACAACTCACACATCCTGCAGGGCCACCATCCAGGAGAGGAGACTTGAGGAAAACAGTGCTGGGAGCCTCGATGACAAGGTGTGAGGTGTCACATTTGCATGCTCCCAGGCTGGGGGCAGCCAGCCTGGGTATAGGAGGGTGTCACAGCCCTGCTCTGAGAAGGGAGACAGGTCAGAGTCGCTCAGAGCCATCCAGACAGGACCCAGAGCTGTCTGAGACCACTTTTCAGAAGCACTGAAGAGCTCTTTAATCCCAAGGACCAGTATTCGAGGGTGGGTGGGTATATCATGGAGCAGAGAAAAGACAGGGAGAGGAAGCATTTGCTGAGCCTGAACTGAGTGTCACACATTTCACACACTGCTGCAGTCTCAACCCTTGGTAGGTTTGCAGGGCTGCAAGTTCTGTTTTACCATCAAGCAGCCAAAGCCCAAGCCCAAAGAGGGACAGAGTTCCCTCACCCATATGCAGGGAGCATGTTGCAGCCCTGGGACCAGACCTTGGTTTGTCTGACCCCAGGACAAGGCAATTCCTAGAGGACGAGGCACGGTCTGCTCAGTTAGCCCTCAGCAGAGAGCCTGGCACCCACAGGGCCACTGCCACATGGAAAGCACCCACAGGACCAGGACATAAAATTCATCACTGGTCTCCCCCCCGCCTCTCTCCTCCAGGGGCTGTTGCCTCCACTTGCCTAGAGACTTGGACTCTGGGCTGCTGTGGTGAGTCAAGGGTTCCCCCAAGTCCCAGGGTCTCTGACAGACCCTCAGGAGATCCCTTGTTGCCTGGTGGTTCAGCCCTGAGCCACCTATGAGGCTGTGGCTCTTTATTACTGATTCACCGCTGTCCCCATAGTGGGCTCTCCACGTAATCCAGCTCTCAGCTAGCACCCCCAAACATTCTTACCATTTGGCCAAATTATGGAAATAAGAGTTTATCTAGAGAAGGGCTATTCATTTGTCAGATTTTCTACCCATGAAAGTGCAGCTCATGCCATTGTTTCAGTGAATAGTACCACGATTGAAGGACATGTGGTTAAATGCTATTGGGGTAAAGAATCTCCTGATATGACTAAAAACTTCCAACAGGTTGACTACCGTCAGTGGGGCCAATGGAAACCCCCAACAGTATAGACAGTATATGGCAAATGGGTGGCAAGTACCACCTTATGGAGTATACGGGCAGCCATGGAACCAACAAGGATTTGGAGTACCTCAATCACCTTCTGCTGCTTGGATGGGTGAATTTGGTGCTCAGCCTCTAGAGCAAGCTCCTCCCCCTGTAACACCTCCTCCTAACCAAGCTGGATTTGGTATGGCAAGTTACCAAACACAGTGAGCTGGGACTCTAAACACAATTGTAATTCATGATAGGCTTTGATTTCCTATGACACTCTGAAGACACGAATGTAGACATCGGAAAATGAAAATATTTATTTTAAAAATTGAAATGTTTGGAACCTTTAGCACAGCTTTGCTTTGGTGAAGGACACATGTCTTCTAGTTCTGCCTTTTTAAGTTTTTGATCATGATGGATATGAACATGATTTTTCTTCATCTACAAAACTAAAATAAAGTCAATAAAAACCAAAAAAAACCAACAACAAAAAAATACCACTGCAGGAGTTGGGGTGGGCTCACAGCAAGAACGGTTCCTGCCCAAGATGACGGGACCCAGGATCCTGGGTATACACCTGGGCTCCCCTGAAATGCTGTTCCTGGTGACCTTCCTGCTTCGGCCTTCCACCCACCGCTCCACAGCTGCAGTCTGCCTTGCAGTCCTGAACACCACACTCTCTCCCACCTTCAGGCCACCCCTGTCTCCTCTGTTACCCTTTCCCCATCTGCCTAGGATGCCTGCTCCTCCCTTCTCTTCTAGTGAAGACCTTGGCTTCTCCAGGAAGCCCCCAGGATTAACCAGGGGACCCACAACACTCCTTGATTCAGAACATCCCTGGCTACTCTCCCACCACACTTGCCCCACACGTGGTCTTGGAAAGTTAGCACTGGGTTGGCCTCACAGATGAGACCTGGGAACAAATCAGGAACAAAGGGTTTCCAAATCAGGGTTTCCACAGCAATGTCCTGTGTGACTTTCAGCCAATCACTCAGCCTCTCTGTGCCTCAGATTTCCGGTCTGTGAAATAGGGGAAATAGTAGTGCCCTCCCCACAGAGTGGCTGTGAGTACGAAATGGGTTGACAGACAGAGAGTGAGTTGCCAGCTTCTCTTGTCAGATTGAGAGAAGGTTACCCATTGGGCCTTTTCACCCTGGCACTGCATCTTACTCCAGCACCTGGACCAAGTCCCCAGCCGTGGACAAGGCCACCAGCATGGGACAGTGACAGATCCCCAGTTCATGTCTGCTGAAATTTCTGTGAACAGAGCCATGCATCTGGCCACCACTGCAGCTGAAGCACAAAGCCACACCACAGATCTCAGCCCCGAAGCACAGGCCTGCCCCGCTCGGACCAGGAGAAGAGCCTTTTGCAAACTGTCTCCCTTCGTTATTTTTCCTGCTCGCTTTTAGCCTCCATTTCCCCCTGACCAAGGCCCAGTTTGATTCCTTCCTCTTCCTCTCCTCCCTCTCCTTCTCTCCTCTCCTTAAACAGACCGGAGCATCAAAGCGCGAAAAACATTGAAATTGCCAAATGCAATTTCTCTCCGGAGACGACAAATTTGCTGCAATTTGTATTTCCAAACAGGAGCTGCAGCTCCTAAGCGGCTCCCAAGCAGGTTCCCCACCCCCTCCAACCAACAGTATCCTCCAGCAGGCTCCCCCATCCACTCCCTCCACCCCTGCAGAGACTCTCCGGGAGAGGGGTGCTGCTGGGCTGGGAGGGGGTGCCGCGGCCAGGGCAGAGGACAGAGGAGAGAAGCAGCCATCCATCCGCTGAGCTCAGACAGCACCTGCAGAGAGTCCTTGGACCAGCTTCCAAGACCAGCTCTGCCTGCAGTGAGCAATAATGACAGCCCTGCATCACTGGCGGTGCCCGCCTCCTCACCATGCACTCCTCGGCCACCCCCAGCTAGCGGATCTTCTTCCTACTGTCTCCGGGGACTGCCTAAGAGGGGTGTGGGCGGGACCAAACTCCGGCAGGTAGCTAGGGTGGAACATTAAGCTCTCATCTCCTTGACTCCAAAGCCTGGATTCTTCCCACAAGCACCACACAGTGACCTTGGACACCTCTTTATATCGCGGTCTTCTCAGATGAAAACTGAAGAGATTGGATCAATCTTTCTTTCTATTTCTTGTTTTGCTGTACTCTGTGTCCCTTGACCAGGGTAAAAGAGTTAATTTTATGTCAATTTGACTGTCAGATATTGGACCAGATATCATTCTAGATGCTCCTGTAAGGGTGTGTCTGGATGAGACGAACACTTAAACCCACAGACTGAGTAAAGAAGACTGCCTCCCTAATATGGGTGGGTCTCATCTAATCAGTTGAAAGCCTGACTAGAACAAAAAGAGTGATTCCCCCCTGCTGAGGAAAAGAGATTTCCTCCTGCCTGTCTGGGAAGAGGGCTTTTTCTTGCCTTTGAATTCCTAAAAAGCAGCCATTTTTCCCAGGTCTTGAGGCTGCCAGCCTTTAGACGGAAGGAACTATGTATGCATCGGCTCTCCTGATTCTCAGGCCTGCGGACTCAGGCTGAAACTAAGCCATCGGCTCTCCTGGGTCTCCAGCTTTCAGACTCCCCTGCAGATCTTGGAAATTGCTCATCTCCATAATTGCATGAGCCAATTTCTTACAATAAATGTCCATGGGTAGGCAATGTGCCAGGTGTGTATAGGCACCCTATCCTGTATAGACACAGGGGCAACATGAGAACCCCATACCTTCTCTGTGATCTGTATTATGACAAAGAGGATGTTTTCTTTGTTTTCTGAAACACAATGCTGTTTTCCAAAGGGAAGTTGCTTTCCAAAGAGCCTAACACTGAATGTGCTTTTTCACTGGCTAGATCCTCCCCGCCCAGGGAGACCCGGGCTGCAGGCCGGCGGGAGGGCGGGGCCTCCGGTGTGGGGCTCGAGCTTCTCGCAGTCTGCTCGGCCTCCGGGGAGCTGGAGCTGTAGTTGCTCACGCAGAGTCGCACGAGAGGCAGCCGAGCCCAGGGGCACGCCCTGTGCCTGTGCAGCGACAGCCTGAACCGGACACTGCTCCCCACCTCGGCGAGCGGCATGGGAATAATGAGAGTTCCTGGTGAGGGCGTGAGGATTAAATGAGTTTCTGCCTGCAATGCATCGGGAGCACAACGGTGAGCGCTCCTGAGCTGTTAAAGCGCTTTATGTCTTGGGGATGTTAAACCCCGAGAAAGCCATCATCTGCCTGTGCCCAGGAAACTCCTGGAACGATCCTTTGTCCCTTTGCTGGCTTCTGGGAGATCGTTTTGTGAACACGGGTGACCACTGTATCACTTCACCCGTGTGTCCAGGGTCGTCCAGGAAAACTGTGGGTCCTAGGATCTGTGTGAACCCAAACTCTCTCCGGATTTCCGTTTCTTTGTATTTGAGGAACCAGCCATCTGGGACAAATTTTAAGTAGGATCTTTACCTCACTCCATATATACCAAAATAAATTCCAGATGGATCTCAAATTTAAACATAAACAATGAAACCATAATGTACTTAAAAAGAGAGCGAAATTTTACAGTGAGCAAAATACTTTTCTAAGTAGGACACAAGACTACAAAACCCAGAAATCATAAGAGAAAAAAAATAGGATAACTCACATGAAAAAAAAATTATAAATAAAACTAAAGGGTAAATAAGTTCAGGAAAATACACTAATTCATATTTCATAAATAAAGCTAATTTCTTAAAGAACTGGTAATTAATGGGAAAATACAGTTTAAAAAATGAATCAAGAATATGATCAGACCATTCACAGAAAGGGAAACAGAAATCGCTTTTAGACATGTGATGAGATCTTCAATCTCATTAACAAAGGAAACAAAAGCTAGGACAAGATACCTAGGGGTTCTTAGCTATGAAAAAAATGTTAAAGTTGATAATATTGCTGAGAGACAGCAAGTCTCATACTTTGTTGGTAGAGATATAAATTGATAACATTTCTGTGGAAGAAATTTTGGCAGAATCCAGCCCTTCCCTTCACAATTAACCCAATGTAGGACTTTGGGGGTAGGCGCCTCTAGGCCTCAGTTTCTTCATCTGTAAAATGGGATGAGAAGGGAGCCAGCCTCAGAAGTTTTTGCATCATAGATGGATGTAAAGCTCCCAAAACAGTAGCCTGGTGTGTAGAAAGGGCTCAGGAAGCATTACTATTCATATCATTATTATAATTAATCTGTTATCAGTGGGACCCCATCTGAAGGCTGATTATGACCAAGGGAATGAGGAGTTTAACAACGGCCAAGTCACCTGTCAACCTCCCCTAAGGAAGAGGAATCATCCAGGATAAGACGAGATTGCAGCTATAACTGAGTCAGTTTGGTGTAGGTCTGGTGTGCACAGATGTTTGGTCAGCAAAGGGGCAGGACAAGGGGCTTTCGCAGAAGCCAGCCCTGACACTGCTGCCCTGGCTCCCACCCTGGGAGAGAGTGTGATGGCTGAGGAGCTGCTCTTTCCCCCTTTCTTGGCAACTCTACCCAAGTGGTGATCAAAAGCCCTGCTCAATTTAGAACCTGCTCAGTTGTTCTTAATCATCGCAGTAACAGCTGACATTTTGTGACTCGTTTTCTAAATGCCAGACCTGGCTAAGCATTTAAAATACAGTAGTTCCTTATCCTTCACAACAGCCCTGATGGGCAGGTGTCATTATCCTTCCCATTGTACAGAAGAGGAAACTGAGGCTCGGGTTTGCCAGGACTCCCACAGCAGGTATATGGCAGAGCCCACATTGGGACCTGGGTCTCTGTGGCATTATCTGACTGAGGTGGGTGTTCTGCCCACCTGGCACTTGCCTTTCTCTGTAAAAACCACAAGCAGCCCTCTGGCTTGTGTACACCTGTTTCTTAGAAGTATCTATCTATGTGAACAAGCCCCAAAGCAGGATCTCTCTGAGTGTAAGGACAAAATTAATATATATTTGTGATACATAATAATTACATTCCTGTTGGGGAACTGGTACATATATATGGGGTATCCTTGGGCCTGGCAGGTCATTAGAACACAACCAGTCCATTGTAAAACCCTATTTCTGTCCTTTTTCCTTATTTTCAGAGAAGGGGAAGGCCCAAGGCGGCACCCAGCAATGACAGGACCCAGCTGCCTGTGTCCTTCCTGCCCCATCTCTCCCAGAATCTGCAGGGCCTCAGACACCTGGGGAAAGGTGATGAAGGCAGAGAGGGACTTAGAGGGTGAGTGGGGTCCCTTTGCATGATCCTGCCAGAGCAGAACTAGAAATCCATTCAAGGCTTTGACCCCATCTCCTCCCACACAAGGCGGTGGTGCATGTGGGCTACCAACTGTCCTGGCTAAGGATGTCCCAAATAGAGGAGGGGTCAGCACTGGGGAGGAGTGCGCAGTCAGTGCCCAGCTTCCCGGAATCCATGTAGTCCCTTTAGCACAAGATAAATTGTTGCTTCTGATTCAATTTCTTCCTCCCTTGCCCTCACCCCCACGTGGTTTCCTAAAACAATAAGAAAACACATTTCTCATCCATACATTTAATCCTTCAAGCAGGGAGCTGGAGCTGCGCAACCTGTTTGGAGCAGAAATGAGGAGAGAGAAAGAGGAAGCAGCGAGGAGGGGATGGTGGCCAGCGAGGGGCAGTGGAGGGCAGGTGGACTCCTGGGAGAACTCAGAGGGGAAGACAGTTTCACATGCAGCTCTCAGGCACACGGGACACAGCTCGCTTTCCTCTGTCCTTAGTGAGGTGGTCACACTGTATAGTGGGTACACAGACATGATAAGACACAGCCAGGGTTCACCAAGTAAGAGGGGAACTGGACCTATACACCACTGGCTAGACTCCAGCATCTCACAAACAGAGAGAGTGTGTAGGATTCCCCAGGAATAAGGCTGTGAGAAGGCTTCACTCTGGCTCTGGTGGGTTTTACAAGGGTTGGGGCATTTGTGCTGCTTCCCCTCACCCTTTTCACCCCAAAATTTGCCAGGCACATGACATTAGGACAAAATGTCATTTTAATCATGGCATTTTAATACTGCAATGGTCCTTACAGTAAACATACGTACAAGGCTTTAAGAGTGTGCAAAGTGCTCTTGTCCACTTCATCTTATTTACTGTCACCTCATCCCTGAGACATTGAGATTGTTCTATTGTACCCACTCTGCAGATGAAGAAACAGAACCTCAGAGGGTAAAATGCTTGCCCAGGGCTCCACAGCCAGTGACTCTGGTTTGTCTAACTATAAAACCTGTATTCTTTCTGCACTGGTTTGCCAGTTTGTTCCTCAGAAGAAAGGTGGCACAGGAGAGGCAGCGAGAGTAAGTGGATGCAAGATAGGGTAAAGCGAGGCTGGTGGACAGATGGCCATGAATCCTTGAAGCCAGCTGGCCGCCACCCCTGTGGACCCAACCCAATCCACATGCATTGCTAGGGCTGAGCAGAGAGAGCCCTGCTCACAGAGTGACATTCTTATTCAAACAGACAGACACAGTGGACAGCGCATGTAGGTAGTTTCTTGAAGAAAAGATGTCTGGTCTGTTGGCTTCCATTTGCTCTTACCTATAATTATGAAAATATATATGTATGGGTTGTATTGTATGAATATGTTTGTATGTATATAAGTTGCTATTTTGAAAATGGGTTGAAGGAACAAGAACATAATTTTTGGTAGCATTTAAAATGTGTTAGGTGCTATGCTATGTTACCTGTCTCATCGGGGCTTCCTGACAACCATGTACCAGGAAATACTAAAACACTACAATCCCCCATTATACACATCAGGACACTGAGTCTCAGAGAGGTGAAGCTACTTGTCCAAGGTCTCTGACCTGAGCCTGAGCTGATGTTCATTCCTCTGCACCCTAAGAAGCCACCAGAAGGGTGTCCTCAGGGTCTGAGGAGCCTAAAGCTTTCGTGTGGCATGTGGCGTCTTCCTGAATGTCCCAAGAGTCTTCTCACCTTCATTTTAAGATGATCAATCTCAGTAACAATAATTATCATTGTTAACATTTATTTATCTATTAGAGCATGTCCCTAAGAGCTGCAATCACAAAGGTAAACAAAAATCACAAGAGAGAATCGGAATTTCAAAGGACGCCATTTTAGTATCTTGGGAAGTACAATTCTGAGAAATAGAACAAACAGAACTGCAGTATCCTCTCAACATCAAAGGTTTTTGGAGTCTGGAGACAAGAGGATATTTAAATCTATCAAGAATCAGGCCAGGGATTTAGCTCAGTGACACTACACTTGCCTCGCAAGGGCGAGGTCCTGAGTTCGATCTCCAGTACCCAAAAAAAAAAAAATCTATCAAAAATCAACAAATGACAAATACAGTCAGGTGCTGTGGTGTGCTAGGGAAGCAATTTCTGAGAGTAGAACTGAAGAATTGAGTAGAGAAGGGACTCAAATCCTGGGGCATAGACTGTGGTGATCACCTCCTTCTTTAATTTATGGAATGCCTGACAGAAGATCAAAAATCAGAGCTTAATGGGTTTCATCAGTGCCACTGATAAGAATCCGATGGAGCTGTGGCCAATAACTGATTAGTATGCAACCTCAGACATCTGAGAAGGTGACCCCCAAAACTACTTGGGAAGGTATAATTATCTGCTTAGTGGATAAGGATTTTTCATGCTTAAATATATAAATGTTTGAGATACTCAAGCCCACAGGATGAATATTTTTAGAATGTTAAAGAGTCTGGGCATGTTTGGTACCCTAAATATCAGGACTGTTTGAGAATCCAGCCTATTTGAGTGAAAGGTCAGTGTTTAATTCCAATCTAAAATAAATAGTTGAGCTAGATTTGTGATTTCACATTTTTAAAAAGTCATATTAACTTCATATACACTTAAGTTTCTCTTAGGTTTGTAAGAATTAATCGCTGGAAAAGTTTATCATTCCGGGAGTAAACTACAGAACTTTAAAAAATGAATCATATTAAATTTATCAAAGGCTATTTTAAATATTTGAAGGTGTTTGATTAAGGTTGTGAATGGAACAAACACTATCCAAAAGCTTCTTAAAAATTAGTACTAAAATTTTGTAGACTTAGAAGTGGAATAATAAAAATTATAGGACTAAATTTCAAAACGTAAGTAAGAACTAGATTTCTATTAAATGCTTAACTTTGATAAATTAAACATTCCTTTCAAAAACCAAAGTATCTTCTGAATACTTTTTTTCTGTGCATAAAACTGTCTTTGAGGACTGAAAACACCTCACACCTACACAAAGCTTTTCCTACATGCTCAGAACGAAAGCTTTAAATGAAAGATCTCATTTAATCCCTACAACAATTCTATAAAGTAGATACTATTCTTATCTCTGTCTTCTGGGGATTGAATGCTGGAGCTGAAATTTGAACTAGACAGTTGGGAGTTTCTGAGCCATCTGTCTTCATCCCTGGTCCACAAATTCCCAAGTAAGCACCTCCCTCAACTGGGGCTGGCTTGGAGCACTGTGGAAGCAGCCTAGAGGCTGGCCTCCTCCTTCTTCTGTCCTATTCATTAGCACTTTGACTACAATCTGTCCTCATCTCTGGACTACCTACCTCTGCTGCTTTGCTTTTCACCATGTGGTCCAAGAGCTGGCACCATGGATGTCACCTGAGGGCTACTGAGTAATGCAATCTCAGCCACCCCCAGCCATGCTGAGGGAGTGTGCAGTAATAAGGGGCTGGGTGTGACTCCATGGTAACAGTGCTTGGCTAGCACCTGAGATCCCGGATTCAATCCAAATCTGCAGTAATATGTTGCCCAGTTCACATTGGCCTTGCCCTACCTGGCAAAGCAAATTGCTGAGCTCGGGCTCTAGTGCCCTTCTTCCCAGAAGACACCAGCCTCCTGGGGGCGCACAGTGTTAGTAAGAGAGTTGGAGGAGCCACTCCACTCAGCTCTTTGTGAGTATGGCTTTTCTGTAACTCAAGTTTCTTCCAAAACCAGCTGCCAAGAAAGGTAAATTTTGTTGAACCGCCCAAGGCCATGCTAATCTTTAATTATCCCGTTAATGTCTGTCTCCCCCTAGGTAGTCATTACACCTGCATTTACTGTGGTGCCCTGGCTTGAAACAGCTTGCAGATTTCCTGACAGTATTAATGGAGGTTTTGCAAATTGATTTGGGGAGATTAGGTGGAAAGAGGCTGGTGTGACTTGACTCTGGAAGCCCATTCTAAGCGGCTCAAAGCCTCCTGTCCTTGATCCCTGCCCAGGGCAGAAGGAAAGAGCAGGGATCAGAAGATGAGAGTTCCAGGCCTGGCTCTCAAAGGGGGTTGTGACCTTGGGCCTGCCACTTCCTTGCTATTCATCTTCTTCAAAATGAATAGTTTGATCTTGATTAGATTTACCAGAAGGTCTCTCCTGACTTTCATCACTTTGATCCAAGTCTTAGAGCTGGCAGAAGAGCTCTCTTTAGAGCCAACTGGTCTCCTACTTCCTTCTCTCCCTCATTCATCCATTCACCCAGTACCCACAATCTCCATGAGGCTCCAGAGAAGCACCAGGGTCCTATATGAATTTGCTGCTTCTGGCTGGCACATCCCATCATGCTCAGGAAAGGTCAGCAGTACCACATGTACTGGACCAGGTTGGCATCCCAGGTTCTGCTCCAAAGAGACCCAGAGTAGGGGAAGGACAGGAAGCAGCAGGCAATGGGGCCTTGATGCCAGAGGTCTGGGTGTTCCAGCCAGCACTGGCTGGAATCTCTCACTGTGTGACCTTGAGCAAGTCACTTTCTATTTCTGATTGTCAGTTGCCTTCTCCGGAAAATAGGGAAATGGGGATGATAGTCCTGGTCTGCCTTCTTAGGGGACAGCTGAAAAGGATGTGATTGGTGAGCCACAGGGCCTTTGACACAGATTTGAGGAAGGACTGCTCTGCCTACCTCTAAGAAATCCATGGTACAGCCTGTCTGGAGGCCTTGTCTGAAATCTCCACCAACCCCAACCCCCATCTTATAAATGACAATGACTTCAGAGCTTTTTCAGTTTTCCCAGGGAGACAGGCAAGGTAGGGACAAAAGACCAGAGGAGGGAAACAGGATCAGAGCCAGGATAAAACGTCAAGGTCCTTGGCAGGGAATCTGCATTCTGAATCCACTTCACAAAACCATCCCATTGCAGAAAGCTAGGGGTCAATCCTGACTCCAGTATCCCAAGGTCTTGGGGGGAAGCCCCTAGTCCCATACTCCATGGGGCAGAGTTAGAACTCAGGCCTCCGGCTCGCCTATACCCAGTGTATATTCTTCTAAGCAAGACCACCTCTGTATCTCTGTCCTTGTCCCTCTAACTACTAGTTCCTATAGGTCATCCTCTGCCCCCAAACACTCTTCTCTCTCCCCCAACCACTGCAGCCTCTGTATTCTAATAGCTGGTTAAATCCAGCCTCCTGAATCCTGCCAATGTCACTGCCCTGATTGCAAGCCTCTTTGGTTATGGCTCAACAGGATCACCCTGCCATCATCACTACTGCCACCAGCCACAAGAAAAGCTTCATGGGCCTGTGTTTTATTCTAAAAATAAGTTTTCAATTAAAGTCAAGTAGTATGAGAGAATGGTGCCTCGGCCAGGCAGCCCCCTCTCCGAAGCTTTCTCAAACAGATGGTTTGTAGCATTTTTAATTAATGAGAGATGGTGCAGATGGGGGCCCTTAATAGCCTGCAGCAAAATGTAGTGGCTAGGGAGGGGTATATGGGCCTCGCCAAAGGCAGGCTCTCAGCTGGCTGGTACCTGAGCAGGGAAAGGGAGGCCTGCCTTTCAGCAGTGTCTGCTACCTGGCATGTATCACTTGGGTCAACTGAGGCTGGCTCTGGGAATGAGAAAGTCATGGATTCTCTGTTCTGCACCAGCACATGGGAAGGAAGGTGACTGGAGGCAAGCCAGTGTGTACAAATCAGATGGGCCTGAAGGGCCTTGAAGGCCTTGCTTTAGGCTATCCTATGACTCTTTCCCCAGGTCTCTACCTTGAGCAAGTCATATAATGTCTCTGAGCCTTAGTGTCCTCATGGGGAAGATAAGGATTGGAGAATCATAAACCTGCAGGCTTGAATGGATTGTAAAGTCCATGCAGTTCAACCCTCAGGGTTTGCCTACCTGCCAAACTCTCCCACCAAGAGGGGGCCTGGTTTCTAAGCCCAGAGACTTTGCTAACCTCAGAGTCACACCAAAGCTGCATTTACCTGAAGTCAACTCTGTTAGAAAATCTACCCTTAGAATAAAAATGACCTCTGCCTCCCTGAGTTAATCCCGTTGGGCGTGAAGATTAAGAGGAGACAATGTGTACAAAGTTGCTTTTGAAAACCGAGTGGAACTATCTTGAGTTACCAGAGCAGGAAATTTGGCATCCCAGTTCTTACTATTGAGGCCCACCAGGTGACAATCACCTCCCCTCTTCTACCCCACCTCTGAGTCTGTCCCCACCTCTGAGTTTTTTGCTCAACCCTCTGAGAGGGAAACGTGGCTGGAGAGTGAGTCTCTAGGCCAACATTAAGCAGCCACTCACTCTTTCACCAAAAGCCCCAGAACCCCTACTTTGTGCCAGGAACTGCTCCAGGTACTGAGGATTGCGGTGTGGATAGAAAGCATCTTCTAGTTTGGTTTGGGGGGAGATGAACGGTAAACAAATCCAACATTTAATCTCAGGTAGTGATGAGTGGTCTGAATAAAAGTTACAGAACATGGCAGTAGGAGGGACTACTTAAAAAAGAAAGTGTAACTACATTAAGCGAGCTATGCAAGGGCCTAAGAAACAGTGGTTAAGTCTGAGGGAAAAGCAAGGGCAAAGTCCTCAAGACAGAAAAGACCTGTGCAGGAGGAGCAGGGGTGAGGCCAGTAGGGCCAAAGCAAATGAGCAGGGGCTGGGAGGATAAGAGATGAGGTTGGAGAAAACAGGTGATGTGGGGCCTCATAGACCACAGCGCTGTGTGGGGACCGGGCATGCAGAGGCCCCGGCCAGAGCCCTCCTGCACCCTGCCACAGCAGCAACTCCCTCCCAAGCCTAAGCTCTGCTGCTGCCCCGGGTTCTGCAAGGTCTAGAGGTGGCAAACTCTTTGCTGCCCACCCAGAAGTGGGATGAAAAGGGGGTGGAGGAAAAAGTGCTTCATTATTCACACAAAACAAAGGAAAATGAATTCAACACAGAAGGAGGAGAGAAGATAAAATGTAGACAAATAGGGCAGGAAGAAGAAAGATGAGATGCCAAATAATAGTAATAATAATAGCAACTAACACTATGTGCCAGGCGCTGTTCTTAAAACTCTCTTCATCTTCCCAGCAATGCTATGAAGTAGGTACTATTATAATTCCTGTTTTATAAATGAGGAAAGTGAGGCATGGATTAGTTGAGTAATTTACTAAAGAATCAACTAGTGAAGTGGCAGAGCTGAGATTCAAACCAGACAGACCGGCTTGAGTCCATGCTTGTAGTTAGGTAGGATGCTCAGGACAGGAACCTGGACCAAGACTGCTCAGAAGCAGTAGGCTGAGCAGAGGTGGAGAGGAAGCTCGGGAGGGGGGGGATTACATTTCCTACTATTTCTGCCCATAAAGTTAGTGATGCCATCTATTTACACAGTGCCATTCTGGATCATTTAAGCAACTTTGTGAGGAATGTGATATCCGCAACTTATAGATGAGGACATGGAGCCTCGAACGGTTAAGGTACCTTACTGGGGAGTGGAAAGATAAGATTCAAATACAAGATTCACTGGGCTCCAAATCCCTTGCTCTTTAATTCATCTAAAGGGGACTGAAGGGGTCCTCTTTAGTGGCAGGCACTGAGCTAAGTATTCCAACATGGGAAAGACACTGCTCTTAGAAGGATCCCTTGGGTGTCACCTATACCTTAATCACACACTCAGAAGGAATAATCTTCTTACTCCTGGTAAAAGATATGAGCAGTGATGGGCTGCGGAGCACTCATCAGCTCCTGCTCCGTACAAGGGACTTTTCATGCATTATCATCAGTCTCAGTGACTGAGACTGCTTTACCTATCCAGCCCCATTTTCCCCTACTGCCACAGCATGAGAAACCCTGCTTTTATTGCCAATGCAACTAGCTAAAAATTACATTTAAAAGCCTCTACTGCAATTAGGTGTAGCCATAGGGCTAAGTTCTATCTGATAAAATACAAGAGGAAGTCACTGTGAGGGACTTCTGGAAAAGCTCGTTTAAGCGAGGGAGTCTGCCAAGGTGAGTCCATTCTCCTTGTTTCCCCTCCTGGTACTCAGTGATGATGGCAGAGGTTCCAGTGTGGGTCATCAAGGCAACCTTGCAGGTGAAAATCACAGACTCAGAGTAGTGGAACAAAAAGTTAGGAGTCTTGGCCCCAGATGGTATGAGAAAGCCTAAATCCTGATCACTGTTCCTCTGAACAGGGGACAGGTACACTTTGTATTGCTTAAGTTCGTATTACTCCTGGCCTCAGTCATTGGCAGTCAAGTGCATATCTTAACTGATACAGTAGTTGCACCATCATCCCCATTTGGAAACCAAGGCTAATGGGTTGACCCAAATCCCACAGTTAAGGGAAAGAAACAGAATTCAAACTTGAATCTTTCTGGTTCCATAAAGCTGTGATCCTTCCATGCCATTGGTAAAAAAAAAAATTGTAGGGAATTCATTTTCAGAACGTGTGAGGGCACAGGCACTGCAGAAGAGTTCTGAACAGCTGATGATTTCTATACCCTTGCTCTTGACTTAGATCGTTTTCCTCCTAACCCATGCACTCCTGTAGGTAAGTTAACCACAAGCCAGGCAGACGGCAGGCTGTTAATAGCCCATTTAACATCTCCTCTGCCTCCAAGTTACCAGGTTCTTTTCAGAGCCCCTTAAAGAAAGTCCTATAAATTCATCTTCATAATCCTTCAAATTTTCTAAAGGCTGAATCATGCTGTCTAGAAATAGTTTTAGTTCCTTTCCTTGCCTGATGGCACCAGCTGACACTTCTAGAATTATGTTGAAGAGGTCAGAGTGGGCATCTTTGTCTTTTTCATGATCTTAGCTGGAAAGCATTTGGGCTTTCACTCTTGTGTATGAGGTTTCCTTTGGTTGTTTTGTTGTTATTTTGCTTTGTAGATGCCTTATATCAGATTAAAGAAGTTTCCTTCTACTCTAAGTTCATATCACGAATTTTTAAATGTCTTTTGTGTGTATTTTGGGACAGTTGTGTGGGTTTTGTCCTTTATTCAATTAATATGGTATATTAATTGACTGATTGATTTTTGGATGTTATATCAACTCTGCATTCCTAGCATATATCCCACTTGGTAAATCTGTACCATCTTCTTTATAGGATATTGAACCTGGTTTGCTAGTATTTTACTAAAGACTTTTGCTCTGCTACTGCTCTGTAGCTGTCAAGAATATGGTACTTGTTATGTTATGTCAGAGGTCCCTAAGCCCACCCCAGGTTCAGTGATGCACTAGGAATATCAGGACTCAGCACAGAGTCACACTCATGGCTATAGTCTATTACAGAGAGAGGATACAAAGCAAAATCAGCAAAGGAAAAGCCACATGGAATGAGTCCAGAAGAAACTAAGTGCAAACTTCCAAGGGTCCTCTCTCAGTGGGGTCAGACAGAATGTTCTTAATTCCTCCAGAGACAGCTGTGACATGTGTGAAATGATGCCAACCAAGGAAACTCAGAAACTCAGTGCCCACGATCTTTATTAGCAGCTTGTCACACAGGAACCCC
This sequence comes from Heterocephalus glaber, assembly GCF_000247695.1. Next base: position 2,782,011 of record NW_004624875.1, read on the forward strand.
ATGCCTTCCATGTACCCAAATTCCAGGCTCCCAAAAGGAAAATAAGTGTTCTGCATAAGCCATATTGTTTGACAGTTCAGATGCAATGAGAAACTCTAGACACTCTTACCAGTTAGGGTAGTAGGAACACTCCCCAAATCCAAGTTCTCAGATGCCAACCAAGGACCAAACTTACAAGCGGATCTTTCAAAAGACAGAAGCTGAGCTGCTATGACTCTTTTCCACACACTTGTATTTAAAACAAACAGACAAACAAACAAAAAACTCAGAAAGGAGATGATGTTTAATACACAGAATTAAATGCTAATATTAAAATTTGAGCCATAGAAGATAAGGTTTTTCAAGACATTCTTGGTACCTTGGAAACCATATCCCTTAGCTTACCTATATGTATGGGTAAGGTTAAGCCTGCATCTCTAGAAAGTTTAATTTAGAGTGACAGAAAGGGGCTCTGAGTTCTTGTCATACAGTGCTTAGACAAAAGTATTTCCCCTGCACTGTAGGGAAAAATGGCTTTCCAGGCCTTGTATCCTTAGGCCCCCACCACTACACAAGATTCAGCAGTCACAGCTCTGGGGCAGAGCTTGAGAGAATTGCAAAGGAGGAAACAGGAAAGCAAACATTCAACACACTCTTCTAGCACATTCTTCAACTCCATCCTATTTTGCAGCCAAAGCAGCGTTAATTCTCTTCTTTCACCTCTAGAGCCAGAAGCTTGCAGGGTTATTGTCACTAATTGATTTTGCTCTATTTAGATTAAAAACTGCACAGCCAACCTTTCTCTGACGCACATGATTGATGATAATAAAGATAATAATAGCTAAACAGCACAGAGAATGGACTGAGCACTGTATGAAGCAATTTATCGTACATATTAACTTATCTCAGCAATCCTGTAACATACGCATAATATTATTCCTCTTCTACAGAAAGGGGGATGAGGAAACTGAGGTTAAGTAACTGGCCTCAGGTCATATAGTGAATACACAGCAGAGACAATATGCCCCCTTCAAACACATACCTACCCCACATTCTATGGTTCCAGAGCCCGTGTTCTTAGCCACCAGCTCAGACACTCCACAAAGACAACTTCATGACACAGAGGGTTTCCAGTATTGTCCACCCCACAGGATAGCCCATTAGATTCTCCAGTCTGGATTAGGGTGTAGGGTAGAAAAGAGTACTTCTGAGACTGAAATTTTGTGAAGACAAAAACCGAGTCATCAAAACAATGACACACATAAAAACGGGTCAACTTCTAAAGTTGGTTTTCTTGAGAGATAACATCTTCCATAAGATGTATGAAAATGCAGGGCCATTTTGGGCTGTCACCAGGAATGGAAGGCATTACTGGCCTTCGGTGCCTGGATGCCAGTAATGTGAACATCATGCAATGGATAGAACAATCGAGAATGGTGAATATTGACTCCCATGTAGCAACAGCATCCTGCTAACACACTGCCCTCATACACAGCTCCAGGGCTGCAGAAGAAAGTTTCAGAGGCTTACCTTGAACTTCTGTGAAGCACATGCCAGGCAAGCATATGGGCCAAACCTTTTTTTGAAGCCCTGCACCTATGTTTATCTCCAAGGCATAGACAGGAGCCAGATTCAGCCCTACAGGCTATTTGTCCAACAAGACACTTGGTTCCATCCTGGTCCAAGGAGTGAGCAGACACAGGACTATGCCAACTGAGTCTTGGACTAAGCAATTGGAACATGTTGAGAAAATCTCAGAAGGAAGGAAACTGTGATTGTTGCTCCCTGTGACTATCATTAGCTCAGTTCTGTACCATGAAGAATTCTGCTGGACATGGAGAAGATAGCAAGTCAGGGCAATGGGAAAATTATTCTTATTATCTGTGGGCTGCAGGGAAATTCCAGCACCCTCGTACTTCTCTTTCCTCTCTGTCTTCAACCCTAGTGTCCCTTAGGAAAAGCCCAACTCAGGTCTCCAAGTCTCCTTTTTAAAGAAGGGCCAACATTTATAATATAGCTAAAGACCAGGGTACTCAGGAATCACAATCAACTCCATAAATTGCTTAGTAGCATGTTTTTCACTGAAGCCAACCAAAACACTTATTGTCCAGTTTCCCATCTTTGTCACTTCCCTTTACAGGTGCTTCTCAACTTTTGATGGGGTTACTTCCAGATAACCTGTCATAAGTTGAAAATATCATAAGTGAAGTACATTTAATGTACCTAGAACACACCACAGCATAGCAACTCTGTACACAGTGGAGTACAAGTGATTTATCCTCGTGAGTGGGTGGATGGCTGGGAGCTGTGGCTCCTTGGTGCTGTCTGTCATGGCCAGACAGTATCATACTGCATATCACTAGCCTGGGAAAAGATCAAAATTAAAAATTCAAAGTACTATTTCTGCTGAATGCATATCACTTCCCTACAATCTTAAAGTCAAAAATATCGTAAGTTGAACCATCATATGTCAGGAACCATCCGTAGAGCCTACACATTTGCCCAGGAAAAGTATGACTGAAGATGAAATCTAATTCATGGAGCACTTGATTTCCTCATTGGTAATCTTAAAGACCTCAAACTAGAATAGGATAAAGAAAGCAAGGCTATTTACAGAGTCACTGGGGATGCCCTTAATGATTGTATCGTTGTTCCCCTAGATCTCTTTGACAATTATATAGGCAGCTGTAAAGGAAGAGTGAATGGATTGTAACAAGGCCTTAATATCTATAGATATTAAACTGAATTATGTTCAAGAGCCAAGCCCCTGAGAGAGCAGTGGTATGGTGGGAGGCTGGGAGCATAGTAATGTATGACTATGAGACAGAATCAAAACATAAAGGAATAGTGATAGCACCAATAAAGTGATTGCAAAGAAATAGTTATTGTTATGGGGAGGACTGTTAAAAAAGATAGGTAAGAAACAAACAGTTAGGAGAATGGCAGACAGGGGGATAACAATTCTTGGCTCATGATACTTTAACTGAAACCAGGAGATTTATGAAACAATCTTAGGATAAAGTCTTTTTTTATTTTTAAGGGAACCATCATGAATTTTTATGTACTTACAAGTTGGACACACTCCAAAAGATAGAAAAATTAAACAATTTGCATTACAAATAGAAGGGTCTGGCAGTTCTAGCACATAACAGATTTAGTTAATGGGGACCACCCTCCACCTTGCCCCCAATTTATAAATGAAAAACACTGGAGAAAACGGATGGCTCATAATGAGATACCATTTCACACCTATTAAGATGGATATTATCAAAAACTAACAACTGTTGGCAAAGTTGCAGAAAAATTTAGAACCCCTGTACATTACTAATGGGTAGGCAAAAATATATGGCAAGTTCCCAAAAAAATTAAAAATAGAGTAACCATATGATCCATCAATTCCACTTATAGGTATAAATTTAAAAGAAACGGAAGCAGGGAACTTGCTCTGCTCAGGGTGTTACAAGAAACTGAAGGCCTAAGTCTTTAAAAAAGAAAAAAAAAGCAAAAGATCCCATGCACTGTAAATTGCCAATGAGAGTACAAACTGGTATAATCCCTATGGAGAGGAATTTGGAAAGGTTTGTCAAAATAACACAGCATGTGCTAGCAGAAAACAATGGCATAACATTTTCAAAGTGCTGAGAGAAAACAACGGGTAACTTGGAATCCTCCACCCAGATAAGTTACTTCACTGTAATAAGGAACAAGAATGACCTTCTGAGAGAAGCACAGCTTAGAGGATTACTGACAGACCTAAACTAAAAGGATTAAGTGTATACAGCAGTAAGAAAGGGAGCCCAGAAGACAGCTTCAAAAAAAATTGTAATGAGCAAAGAAATGAATAAACATATGGAAAATCTAAATAGGAATTAACTTTATAAAACAAAAATAACTATTATGACTAATTTAGAGGATTTAAAAACAAGATGAATTAAATATTAGTAAGAACACATATCAAACAAGGGAGAGCTGGGGCTATAATTTAGTGGTAGATGACTCCCCTAGTATGTGCAATGCCCAGGGTTCAATCCCCAGTGGAGGATGGGAGGGGCAGCTATATTTTTAAACATTTTAAGAATTTTTAGGAAGGAGCAGAGAGTAATTGACTATGATAAGTAAGCAAGTTAAATTTTTGAAATTAATCCTATGGTAATAAAAATAGGATATATCATTTTCAAACCAGCAGAGGGGAAATAGACAAAATTTGATTGAGCCAACAGAAAGTAGTAAAAGGAGAAAAAGTATTTAAAAAATATTAAACAGAATATATCACAATTATAGGGTAGAAATAAAATCAATATAACAATAATCATAAAAATTAAACTCACCAGTTAAAAGACAGTGTTCAATTAATTTCTTTTTTCTGAGACAAGGTCTTGCTTATATAGTCGTGTGCCTCCATATCTGGCTTAAATTTTTAAAAATAATATAATCTGATTTTGGGAGATGGGAACAGGATGATCACAAGTTTAAGGCCAGCCTAGGCAGTTTAGTGACTTAGCAAGACCCTGTCTCAAAAAATTTAAAAAGGGCCAGGGTTGTAGCTCAATGCAAAGGCTCTGAGCTCAATGCCCAGTACCACACAACTGTCATGTAAGAAGTGCAATAACCATGAGACCACCAATCTGTACAGTCCACACCACATGGGGACAAAGAGTCCTAAGAGTGCCAGACATGGTGGTGCACACCTGTAGGCTCAGCACTCAGGAGCCTGAAGCAGGAAGATCACTGCCAGCCCGGGCTACACAGTGAGTTCAAGGCCAGCCTGGACTACATAGAAAGACCCTATCTCAAAAAAAAGGAAAGAGTCCTAGGAGCATCAGGCATCAGATTTGACAGCAAAGAAGCCATCCAGGGAAGTGAAGAGAGTTAGAGCTGCCAAGATGGTAGAACATGGAGTGTAGAATGTAAGTAGTGGGAAGTATTTGTTGTACAATTCTTTTGACTTTTATAAAAAAGAAAGATTTGAAATTTTTCATTATAAAATTTTGGATGACAAAGAAATCATCTTGGGAGTGGATTTTTCAGCACCAGGGGCTTCAGCAGACACCACATGGAGCAGAGATGGAGCCCCAGCCCTGCCCACCCAAACTGCTGACTCATAAGCCTGTGAGTCCAGGGATCTAGATAACAGAAATCCTATAAGTAAACCTCCCTTACAGTCTGATGATGATGATGATGATGATGATGATGATGATGATGATGATGATAATAATAATAATATCTACAAATAGGCTGGGGGTTTTTTCCTTTTTTTGTACTGGGGATCAAACTCAGGACCTTGTGCTTTTGAAGCAGGCATGGTGCCACTGAGCTAAATCCCCAACCCAAATAGGCTGTTTTTAGAGACACAATACAACAAAGAAAGTAAAGGGATGAGAAAAGATACACTACAAAAATAGTATCCCTTTCCCAATACCCACAGCATAATAGAATTAGCATGGCTAGAGTAATGTAAGACAAGAAAAAAAAACTTTAACAAGGACAGTATAATTTCATAAAGATTTTCTATAAAAACATAAATTATCAAAGCAGACCAAAAATGACAGAAAATCTGGGACCCAAAACAATGAAGAAAATTAAATTAATAGTAAAAAATCCAGGCTTCCCATTCAAAAAACTATTAGACTTGGGTCAGGCATTGTGGCACATGCTTCTAATTCCAGCATTCTGGAATTCATGCTGAAGCAGGAAGATCACAAGTTTGATCCTTTGTCCCAAAATAAAAAATAAAAAAGGGTTTGGGATGTAGTCTAATGCAAAGGCCCTAGGTTCAGTCCCCAGTACTGCAGAAAATAAGAGCATACAGAATTTAATTTTTTTAAAAAAAGTACTAGACCCAGATCAAGGTGTCAAGAAATAGATAACACTCTATCTTACTGCCTCAAACTGTTCCAAAGAAAAGAAAAAGAGGAATAACTCCACAACTCATTTTATGAGGGTAATATGTCACTGCCAGCAGGACAGCAGGACAGTAAAATTACAGCCCAATGCTGCTTACAGACACAATGCAAACCCTAAATAAATATTACCATTGAGTCCAGCGATGTATACAAAGTTAATATCATATTTCATCAAATCTAAAACATTGTTGATTTTTAAATGCACAATTACTTTTTAAACTAAGAAAGAAAAATATTGTCACTTCAACTATGACATGCTTTCTTATCACTTATACATTTTATACTTACCGAGGGAGCTTTTAAAATTTATTTATACAGATATTTATCATAGATCATTCTTATGCATCCATAATAAGAAAAACATACGCAAAATAAATAAGGTAAGATACTCTTAAAACTTCACATTCAGAGTCCACCTCTTCTAAATTATTGTTCAGCTGAGAGTTTTTGATAATCATTCTTGCCAGTGAGAGGTGGTAATGCAACATTTCATGAAAGTCTCTAGTATTATCTCTGATATTTTCTTCTAAGACATTGACACATATCTTAGAAGTTTAGATGCTAAAGATTTCTTTAATTTATTAGAAGATGAGAACAGAAAGATTTCAAAGAGACTCATATTCCTTCCTCAAATGGTCTTTAAATGGTTTTTGTCTAAAACACTAAGGGATGACAAGTGACCAAATTTAGGTAAGAGCAATTAGAAGGTGCCATATTCTGTAAAGTATATTCTAATTACAGAAAAGTTAAAATGTGAAAAATATGCATCTCAGAATCAATGAATCAAGTAGGCTTTATCTCAAAAATGACAGAATAGCTAAACATTCTAAAGAACTATTAAAGTAGGCCACCACATTAACAGATTAAAGGAAAACATCCCAATGGATGCAGAAAGCATTTGATAAAATTCAACAATCAAAATTTTAAAAAGAAATCTAGCTGAGCATGGTGGCGCATGTTTATAATCTCAGCACTCGAGACTGAGGCAGGAGAAGCATTCTGAGTTCGAGGCCAGCCTGGGCTACACAGTGACTTAAAGGCCAGCCTGCACTACATAATGAGACCCTATCTCAAACAACAATTAAAAATAAAAAATAAATACTGGCAAAACAAATAGAAAGTAGCAGACTTAATCTCACATAGCTACCTGCCAACATTTCACAGCAAAGAAAGTGGGGAGTGGAGAGGAGGAAGGAAGGGACCAAGAGAGGAAGGAACTAGAAAAATTCTCTTAAGGCAGGAACAGGATAAAAGATGGCTGCTATTATTACTTCTCTATAATAATATACTGAAGGGCTTAGCCAGATCAATAACATAGGAAGATATTAGAAACAGTACAAGAACTAGAAAAGAGAAGAAAAACTAAACTGTTATTCTTAGACAATCATCAACTTAAATGTTTCAAAATAATCTACAAACTATTGCACTAATAACAGTGTTCAGAAAAGGCATGGAATAAAAGAATCAACATTTTTAAAAACTTTGTAGAGGAACTGTAGTGCAACAATAAATAATTTAAAAATCTAACTTTCATAAAAGGTCATATTCATAAAAGCCTCTAAAACAAGGTACAGAGGAATAAATCAACCAAATATTTAAATCTTTATTAGAAGCAAAACATTTACTAATAAAAAACTGATGCATTTATATAACTAAATTAAGTTATATAAATATATCAAAACTAGCTAAGATGAACTATACAATCATTGCAATTCCATTCAAAATATATGATTTGATAAACAGATTATAAAATGTATATGGAAGAAGGAAAATTTCACACCTAGGAAGAGCCAAAGCAATTCTGAAGAAAATAAAGAAAAGATGGAAGTAGGAGAATTCATCCTACCAGGTATCAAGAATTTTTGTAAAGTTTTAAGAATTAAAACAATGTAGTATTAATGTGATGACAGTCTGCTGGAGAAATGGAACAAAATATTTAAACTAGAAACTTACCCAAATAAAAAAAATTTGATCGACCCAATGGAATACAATAGATTTTGATATGTGATAGCAGTGTATCACAAATCAGTGGGTGTGTAAATGTTTGGTCAGCACATGGGAAGAAAAATAAGAACCACATCACATACTACACACAAAAGTAAACTCCTAATTAAAGACTTACCTGTGAAAAACAAAAATTGTTTTAAAAAGAGAAAAACAAAAATTTAAAACACATAAAATACATAAAAGTACCTTTCTTAAGTAAGAAGGAACTTCTTAAAATAGAAAAGAATATATATGAGAATATCTACATCTATATTGTTACATCTCATACCAATTAGAAAGAAAAAAATGTGGAAAATGGGCAACAATATGAACAGGTAACTTTATAAAATTGAAAACGGCCAATAGATTTATGAAAATATGTCCAATTTCAAAGCCAGGTGTGGTGGTGCCCACTTCTAATCCCAGCACTCAGGAGGCTAAGGTAGGAGGATCACTGCAGGTTTGAGACCAGCCTTGACTTACAGTGAGTTCAAGGCTGGCCTGAACTACATAGTGAGACCCTATCTCAAAAAAACCAAAACAAACAAAAATAATATATATGACCAATTTCACTAGTTATTGAGGCAATTACTATTAAGATGAGATAAAATTTTATACCCATCATATTGTCAAAAATTAAGTTTAAAAATACAAAAATTTAGCACAGTTGTAGAGACATGAGAACTAAACATACTGAAGGTGAAAATATAAACTAGCATAATTAATAAATATAAGATAGCCAGGCATGGTGGCACAAGCCTATAATCCCAGCACTCGGGAGGCAGAGGCAGGAGGATCACCAGGAGTTTGAGGCCAGCCTGGGCTACAAAGTCAGTTCAGGGCCAGCCTGAACACAAAGCAAGACCTTGTCTCAATAAATAAATAAATATAAGATAAAGATCCCTTAACCCAAGCAACTGTATTCTAGAAAATATGTACAAATAACTTCATCATCGTAGTGTTTAAAATATATAAAATTAGAAATAACCCAATGATCTAGCAGTGGATAAATCTTAAAATTAAGTGAGAAATAAAGACAGCAAAAGTATATCTACAGAATGCTACTATTTATACATTTTAGAAACTCATAAAGAGTATTTTACATTGCCAAAGGTATATGTAAATATATTAAAAGGAAAAAATACAGTATATGTATGGGTCAAAGATTATCTCTAGGAAAAAGAGTAGGAAAAGCATATGATAAGGAATGGGTAGGAGGAGAAGATATTTTAACATCTGTACTTTTGTATTACTTTAAAGAAAACTCAAAGCAAACACACCAAAATGTTATTTGTTCAAGCTAGATGGAGAGTACAAAGGTGCTTATTATATTATTTGCTGTCCTTTTGGTATATTTAAAATATTTCATAATTTAAACATTTTGCATAGAAAATGTTCAGCAATGTGCAGAGCATACCCATTTTTAAAGGCCTATACTATACAATAAAGCAGAGGCTTAAAAGGAGATCTTTGCTTGTAAGCAAAAAATATTTTTTAAGAATTACTAAAATAATCTGAAGGATAGCCACGCAATCATATAAGACAGTTCAGAAGTATAATTATTGACTTGGAAAGATGTTGACAATATATTATGTGGGAAACAGGCTATAAAATTATAGGTTTTCAACTAAGGCATTAAATGTTTAAAGCAATCTTCTATATCCACAAATAGGCCAAAGTTCCACTATGCACCTACAATATTTTAATCTCTTATCAACTTTGATCCTTGAAAATAAGCTAATCAGGGCCGGGGATTTAGCTCAGTGGTTCCACCACCTGCCTCGCAAGTGCAAGTTCCCAAGTTTGATCCCCGGTAACCCCCCTCAAAATAAAAAAGAAAAGAAAAGAAGCTAACCAAAGAGTAAATTAACTCTAGAGTTTTGAACAATCAAGTCATTACTAAAATACTTTCACTTTCAAATACAACTCTTCTGTAAAGCCTATAACAATTACAGGCATTCCTCACTTAAAGATAGTTCTGTTCTTGAGACTAGGTCGTTAAATGAATTGGTCGCTAAATGAGGAGTTGTATATAGTATGTACATTACAATATTTAGAACAATGAAATGCTCAAAGGAAACTCCAACTTGATGACTTTGCTTTTATTTGCATGATTCTTAGGTGCAGTATTGTAATGTATAACAGAACATAAAACTACAACACTGTACTATACAGTACAATCAAAAAATTGCAGTACTGTATAAACCAGGTATACTGTACCCAAAAAAAAGACATTGAGGATCTAAAAACAATATGTATAGACTTGTACAAAAAACCCCACAAGTCGTAAGTCCAAACAGCATACCTCGATCATAAATCTAAACAGTCATTAAACACGAAGGTTGTTAAACAAGGAATTATCTGTACATCTATCTCAGAGTTGATGCTAATAATCTCCACCTTTCCAGATGAGACTACCTCTCCATTTAGTCAGAGAGCTATCAGAGCTAGCACTGTTGCCTGAGTTGTTGACTATTTATAGAATCATATATACAAAGGAGCCAGGTAAAATATAATAAACTATATCTAAATCACTAATTATTGTAAATCAATACACCCAAAGCTATATTCACAAAGTGATGCCATACTTATGAGGGGAAAGAGTGGCAGAAAGAAGTTACTTAAGGATTTTTGAGAGGAAAAATAAAACATTTTGTCTTACTACATTAATACCCTCTGAAAAACTGTAAATTAATGTTGGTGCTCTAAAATCTGGGCTCAATATTTGATTAATTAAAAGCTGCCTAGAAACCCAAAGAATCATAACAGATTCTATTTTATGAAAATGGCAATAGCATACAGTACAGGGTAGGGAGTTAGGACTCTAAGAAAAAATATTTCTATTAGTATTCCTTTATTCTGAAAATATTTATTGTGATCTTTATACCTTGATGAAATATTTTTGAGGCTGTTAAGACCAAAAGATATAAACTGCACTTATTCTGTAAAAATTAAGGCAGGTTCAGGCTATACAATAGCAGTTAGATGTAAGGTGTACTAAATCTTGTCTTCAGAAGAGCTGATTTTTAATTCAATCACCCTTGGAGTGAAGTCATCCTAGCTCACATAATTTCATCAACCAAGAGAATGTTGGTGGCAATTACTGTGCTAAGGAAAAAGATAAGAGTGAGTAAAGCCTACTACCCCTTGCTTATCTTTTCCCTCAGCAATTTTTGGCTATGAGGGGCACTTTTTTTCTTCAGTTATGTTGGCATAAGATTTTATGAGACAAAGCTATTATAAATACAAACAACATCACCTGCATTATAATTTCAACTCCTTCATTGATAACGTGGAAACTTGATTTATATTTCAGAAAAACTGAGGTTATTTTTAAGCACATCATTTTATTTTCCTCACTATGCAAATGGTACTATTTCAGTAGTTTCCACTTTCCCTTTCCCATCAAATGAACAGTTAGAGTAACCATTCCTATAACTTATACTGCTACAATTAAAATATAAAGTGAGTGTAAAATAACAGAAACTAGTCTTAATAACTGGATACTACATCTTTTCATACACTTGGCATGTTTTCTACTTCAGGATGACAAAAATTATAGAAAAAATTTAATGTATCAATTATACCCCTAAAGATCTTTCTTTGTATACTATTTCCAACTTACCAGGAGTGAAGAAGTTGTTTTTTCACTCAATAATTATCCCAAATTCCTGCATCTGCTGCTACAATTGGTTCCCCTGAAAAGTAAAAACAAACCATTTTAATAGTACAATCTTGATATATTCTATCAATGTTTATTGGTATAACAATATTTAATACATTGCCAAAACTACTTTTGTCAAAGTCATCAGTATTCCCTATTTCACCACAGTAGAAGCCAAAGTCCTTAGACTAGCCCATATACCCCTGCATGGTCTGACTTTGTATCACCTCTGTCACCACCTTCCTTCTACTCAAAAACATCAGATGCTGGCTTTTCCACTGGCGGTTCTCTCTTCCAGAATACTTATTCCCAGTTCCTCACATTGCTAACTTCCTTATTTCCTTCCACTTTTCAGTAGATATCTTCTGCTCAATGAGGTCTACCCTATCTAATCTCTTTCAATTGCAAACCATTCAACTCATCCCCTTGTACTAAACCTTCATGATCATCCTTATTCTGCCTTTTTATTTTTTCATCAAATTTATTGCTTCCTCAAATGCTAAAGAAATTTGTTTATTAAGGTTATTATTTAGTGCCCTGTTGTTTCCCCGTATAACAGAAGCTCACAAAAGCAGGTATTTTATTTTGTTCTGTATGAACAAAAGTATATAATTATAAAAGTATATAATAAGCTCTCAATAACTACTTCTTTCATTAATATTTTACGAAGTTCAAAAGTTCAAAACTAGAATCAACTCAAATTTAATAAAGTCGCTCAAATCCCTAACACCTTACTATAAGATCTGGATGACTGAAGAATAACCTCTTTCTTTATCAAACAGCTAATTTTTCTTCAATTTCTGACCTGTATTCAAATCTATGCCAACAAGTTGCTTTGATTCTGAATGCTCAGTCTGAACTTTTACTAGTGTTTCCTGCAGGTCAAAACCAGAATTCTGGGCCAGGGATTTAGCTCAGTGGTTCCGGCAACCTGCCTCGCAAGTGCAAGGTCCCGAGTTTGATCCCCATTACCAAAAAAAAAAAAAAACCAGAATTCTGAGCAAGAACCTTTATGAATAAAAATAATAACAAATATATGCATGGAACACTTTTACATATATATCTGAATAGCTAATACAAAAGGCACTACTATTTAGTCTTGTGAAAACACATCTATAATTCAGTAATCATTTCTTTTTGAGGAATGCCATTTTTTTTTTGTTACCAGAGATTGAACTCAGGACCTTGTGCTTGTGAGCCAGGTGTGGTGCCACTGAGCTAAATCTCCAATCCCCAACCCATGGAATGTCATTCTTTTTTTTTTTTTTTTTTTTTGGTACTGGGGATCGAACTCTGGTCCTTGCGTTTGCGAGGCAGGAGGTGGAACCACTGAGCTAAATCCCTGGCCCCTGAAATGTCATTTTTAATCTACATCAAAGTATTATTTTGTCTAGCTAGTCATTTTTATATTTACTTAAACATTACCCACGGGCATATCACACTATATTCTAAGTAGAGTTCTTCCAATCGTACTTACATTAATTTCCTTCTTCACAAAAGATTATTTTAAACATGAAAGGAAGTAGAACAGTATTTTTAAGTTTTCTCTAGTCCCTCTAGCCATATGTCTTCTGGTTTTTCCTAGGCACTTGCTAAAGAAAACCAACATATTTCCAGCACTCTCATCTTCAGGATGAAAGCCATGGTCTGCAGTAGCAGAGGTAGAGATAGTAGTTTTCAGACCAGGTTCATTTCCAACAGATAATGGAGAAAAGGTACCACCAATGCATTTCAGGATTACCAATTTGTTTTAACAACACATCATTTTGTAATGACTTTGCTGCTTTGAGAGAAGAAAAAGATAGATATCTGATGCACAAAGAAGCCATAAATTATGAATAATTTTAATAGCCATTATTGAAATGATTTTGCTAGCATTGTAATATCTTAATTCATGGTAACAGCATATTTGAAATAGTTTTTTATATTTCCAAATGGTTTAGAAACAGGTTGAGGCAAAGAAAAAGGAATAGTTCTCTGTCTTTCTGTTACCAAACAGAAAACCTCTAGTTTCTCTTCTTTTCTAGGAATTATAATGACAGTGACAAATCCAAGCTAACCATGTTTGGGAATCCGAAACAGCCTGATAGTCTTTACTCTCCACAATTTAAAGTGATTATATTTTGGATATCACCAACAAAATAAAAATGTACCCTAAAATTCAGTTAAATTTTAAGTTCTATACTTTTCACTACAATTAGTTCCTCATGAACCATTTCTGAAGGAAACTTTTGGAGCTACTTCAACTTTTGAAGCTCCCAGAAAGGGGCAAATGAATAATCTGCCTGCTTCATGAAGCTCCTGAAAGAATTCTGAGTTATTATCTCAAAAGTTTCCCTGTATTTCTATGCTGCTGTTAGATTATATGGGCAATTTGTAATTGAACACCTTTAAATCTATCCAGTTGTGGGCATGGTGGCACACACCAATAATCCCAGCACTCGGAAGGCAGAGGCAACAGAATTGCTGAGTTTGAGTCCAGCCTGGGCTACATGGTGAGACTTTGTCTCTAAATAAATAAATAAATAAATAAATAAATAAATAATAAGTCTATCCAGTTGTTATATGGCCCATAGGATGGCTGTACCTTGGGAATAATGAATAAGGCATCAGCAAAAGCCTGGACTCCAAGATGAGTTCTTCCTTTTACACTGGGCTTGTAATTAACAAGAGCAGCAGCTATTATTACTTCAGCTGCACCGGCCCCTGGAACCACACAACCTATTGGAGAAAAGAAATGATGGCAAGACATGCCATACAGGGAAGAGGCAGAAAGAGAGGGAGAGAGAGAGAGGAGAGGGAGAGAGAGAGAGGAGAGAGAGAGAGGGAGAGAGAGAGAGAGAGCAATTAGCTATAAGTATGTTCTATTATCTTGCCTACCTCTAAAATGTATTTAAATATGTACAGAAATCAAATCACACAGCGCCGTAATTACTCAGCTGTTCTACAAAGCATTCTGAAGCTAAGTAATTGAGAATGTTAAAGATAGCTCATTACAAATAGCTTATTTTATTGTTTATCCTCTGGCAAATAAGAGTAGACATTTCTTGATCAAGGCTAGTTGAAGTCATATATGCCTCACTTAGCTGTATGTCAAGTTCTTTTCCCCTCCTTGGGAAGTTTTCTGCCATCACTTCTGTGAACAGTTTTTTTATGTCATCTGCAC